>JAQFVV010006416.1:1059133-1626987 GCA_028023455.1 Epiperipatus broadwayi
ATAGCATAAACTTTAATCTTGAACTTCTTTTTTCTTTAAAAATAGTCAGTATAAACAATATTCATCAAAATATAAAATTATAAAATTACAAACCAAATTTTCTTTAAAAAACTTGTTTTTTAATTATTATGACTATATGAATTTTTATTTCAAAAGCAACGTTTCGACTATTTATTTCCTTATAGTCTTTTTCAAGCCACTAAAATATACAAAAAAAATAACAAAATAAATAAAATAAAATTAAAACATTATATAAATCTAATATACAATATAAAAACATTACCTTCCTCTATTTAAAAAAACTATAATTTAAACTTCTATTTAAACCACTCTGTTTAAATTATATTTAGATAAAATATCTTAAAACCAGTCTTATCATCTACAAAAATCAATTAGTTTTTTAAATTCCTTAATATAAAAAATTTTCTTTTTAAACTTACATTATAATTAATTATTGTTTCTAAAAGTTCTATTATTTGCAAACGATGTGACTAGTTTTATCTTTTATAAAATCAATTAGTTTTTTATTCATATATGGCTTAAATTCCTTAATATAAAAATTTTCCTTTATAAATCTTTCTTTATAATTAATTACTGTTTCTAAAAGTTCTATTTTGTAATTGATGTGACCAGATTTAGATTTATGAAAATAAATTGCAGATTTTTTATCTGATAGATGTTGTTTTAATCTTGTTCTTAACTTATTTTTAGTATTTCCAATATAAGAAACACTTTTACCAACATTCCAGCAGTCTAAACATTTTATCATATATACACCTTTCATAGCTTCAATGAAAAATTTGATATGCTTGAAGCTATGAAAGGTGTATATATGATAAAATGTTTAGACTGCTGGAATGTTGGTAAAAGTGTTTCTTATATTGGAAATACTAAAAATAAGTTAAGAACAAGATTAAAACAACATCTATCAGATAAAAAATCTGCAATTTATTTTCATAAATCTAAATCTGGTCACATCAATTACAAAATAGAACTTTTAGAAACAGTAATTAATTATAAAGAAAGATTTATAAAGGAAAATTTTTATATTAAGGAATTTAAGCCATATATGAATAAAAAACTAATTGATTTTATAAAAGATAAAACTAGTCACATCGTTTGCAAATAATAGAACTTTTAGAAACAATAATTAATTATAATGTAAGTTTAAAAAGAAAATTTTTTATATTAAGGAATTTAAAAAACTAATTGATTTTTGTAGATGATAAGACTGGTTTTAAGATATTTTATCTAAATATAATTTAAACAGAGTGGTTTAAATAGAAGTTTAAATTATAGTTTTTTTAAATAGAGGAAGGTAATGTTTTTATATTGTATATTAGATTTATATAATGTTTTAATTTTATTTTATTTATTTTGTTATTTTTTTGTATATTTTAGTGGCTTGAAAAAGACTATAAGGAAATAAATAGTCGAAACGTTGCTTTTGAAATAAAAATTCATATAGTCATAATAATTAAAAAAACAAGTTTTTTAAAGAAAATTTGGTTTGTAATTTTATAATTTTATATTTTGATGAATATATATTTTAATTACATAAAAATTCTAAAGATAAAAAATAAATAAAATTTACACTTTTTGTTTCTATTATCAAAAACATTGAATTTTTTAAAAAATTCTTTTATTTTTTATTGATTAAATTTCCAATGTTTCAACATCTTTACATACATATAAGTTGTTATATGTTTTAATTATATATCTATTATAATGGATGGTCAACTATGCCTGGATTCGCACTTGTCCACACACCAAATGCAACAGATGGGGAAATAACTTGCAGACTGTAATACTATGCAGATGTAGTAATCTGGTGTGGGATAAGTTCATATGCCCTAATTTATTGCCCCTAATGACACAATCTGCAGAGACCTACCAGACTTAGAAGGAGAAAAAGTTGCATCTAACTACAGTCGAACTTTGGGTCTTCTGGTAGAATGCTAATGAGAACCTGATGAAATGCTTAACCAATGATTGCATACACTTTAATTGACTAACTCTATCCCTATTTAATAATATCAAATGCTATTTAGGTTAGTTCATCCACTTTCCCCCCTTTCCAATTCTGTTATGCCCTAATATTCAAGCCCAGAGAAAATATTGCTTTTGACTCCTCTAACAGGTATGAACAGATACACACAGCAACTCCTGCACCTATATATAGGTTACAACTAGCATTTATTATATTTGTTTTACGTTAAAGCTTTTATATGACAAAAAAAATAGGTGTGTGTGCATGCATAATTGTTTATAAACTGTGGAATGTCAGGACAACTCAATAAACTAGAGACTGGAATAATATAAACTCTTAAACATTTATTAACAATAATAAATAACATAAAGTATAATAACAATAGTAATGATAAATAATAATAATAATAATAATATGTACATGAGTCACATGTGAACCTCTACCATTTTATTAATTAATGATTCTCCACATCCAACCCTTATACCCCATGGTAGAAATCCATCTATGTCACACATTCTTTACAAATCATAATTATATAGAAAAATAAACTTTAGTAATTTAAGATAATTGAGATGCTGGCTAGCTAAATTATATATTTACTGGTTTTAACAATCTATTTAACCTAAGTTCCCCCCAATTTATATATATGATAGAGATAGAAATTAATACTAGTTGATTAGTCAATCATACTGGAAAATATATATACAAGGTTAATCAACAAAATAAAACATATAATATGTATTCTGTATCAAGTGTTGCAATTTAATCTATAAAAATAAATGTAGAGAATCTTACCTTACTATTTATGTGGATAACCTGATATGAAGCAGATGGGTTAACCTAAATTTTATTTACAATGAAAATCGAAAAATATCAAAGTGAATAATCCCCCCTTTTCTTCTTTGCTAATTCTGAAAAATGAGGCTTCAGCATCAGAGTGTGAAAATACAACATAGATAACAAGAATATAAAAAAAAATTACAATATTGATTTCTTGATTAAAAGTTGTAATTGGAACAAAGTTCATAAAAATCATCCTAATAGAAGTAGTAGTTGATAGTTAGGCATGTTGTTATCCAAAAGCAGTTTCACATAGTAATTCATTTTCCTTAGCAAGGATAGATAGGTACAATGGTGTCTCCTGTAGTTGTGTATGGTAAACACCTTGATCCTTAATTCATTCACCATTAAATATTTCAATGCTTGTTTACTTTGGACTGCAGGCATCCTCTTGTGTTTTACAATAAAGTAGAAAAATAAATAAATAGGGGTTTAATGCAGCTGTTAGGAAATAACATGATGCACAATAGCATGTTTTGCTTTGGCCCATATTCATATTGAAGTACAATTCAATAATTATTTGTAATCATAAATTTATATTGCATAATATAGAAGCACTTTACGTATATATATATTAAGAAAATTATTTCATTTTTTTTCTTTTCCAATTTTCAGCAGATTAATTTTCGTTATTCTTTTTGAAAAGATTTAAAATATTAAAAATTACTCGACAACTTTTAAAACATGCTTTAATTATTACAAAATTTATCAATTATTCTTATTTCTTATTTCACTTTCTTTCTTCTGAATTTGGCAAAATTTTAGTTACAGGATTTGACTTTTAAAAATGTTTATGATTTAAATAAAAAAAAATAAACTCCATTTTAGCGTTTTAAATTTTAGTTTAAATGCTGTCTATTGTTATAGCTGCTATATTACTGACAAAAAAAAACGATTTGTAAAAAGTTTCTGTTTTTATACAATTTGTGCCATAGATCTCCTGAAACGCTGACATTTTTAACTACCTATTGTTTAAATACATTTAGATTTTTAAATTCCTATTGTTTAAACACATTTCATTTATTACAGATAAAAAAAATAAAATAATAAAATCAGTTTTATTTTCACACATGGTTACCTAACTTAACCTCAGGCCATCCCTAAATCATTTGACTATAAATTAATATTCAATTTTAAATTTAAAAACATATATATATACATTACAGTTTATTAATCTAATAGTTTATATATATATATACAATATTACTTTTTAAAATATTGGTCATATTTTATTTTATAATAAAATAATTTATTGTGCATTATATGTATATATGTAATAACAACAAACAAATAATCTTCCCGTTATTAATATAAATTCCAAATGGATTGCGTTCAATAAGTAGGCTTGATCTTTTTAGAAATATTTGCATTGTAAGCTACTCTTTACACTATATTGATAATATAAACAGCCTACAAATAAAATAGAAAAATGTTAAAACAATGAGAATATTGATTAAAATTTTTATCATACATCTTACAAACACCACTACCTATATCTACATTTCTTAAATATTATAAATATGCATTTTTATCATTATTGTTATTCTTAATTTAATCACATATATTTTTATACAATTGTCTTTAATTATATATTAAATAATAATTTTAATTTTTATCTTATTTTTAATAATAAATTTCAAAGATCCCAACTGAAAACTTTTCAATTATGCTATAATGTTCTCTTTTTTTGTTAAATCTTTATATTTTTATATAGATATTCTCTTTTGTGACTATTAAGAGTACTATGAAACTATGATTTATTAAATTGTTATAAATTTATATTTATTCCCTTTATCAGCATTAAAGCAAATGTTATAGTTATCTATATTTTTTTAATGACTCTTTCTTTGTAGTTCTTCAAAAATTCAATATTTTCTATTGAATAATTATAATATTTGTATTCTATTTTATATTTATAAATTATTAATTTATTAAATGTAATTGATAACTTGTTAAGTGCATACTCATGGTGTATAGTCTTAAGGTTATATATAGCCTTAATATTATTACTTATGTAATCTGAATTGTAATTTATCCTATTTTCCACAGATTTTGAAGAAGTTTTTACATTTTATTTCACATACATCCCATATTTTTTATATATTTACTATTATTTAAATTTAATAAATTATTTATATTAGATTTTCTTTGATATACAAATTTGAATATTATATCATGTTTGTACTTTTTATTTAATTTTTTGATGATTATAGTTTTTGTTTTATATGCATGTTTTGGTGTTAGTTTTAAATTTTTTATAATTACTGAAGCAATGGATCTGGAAATCTGATCCATGCTTCACAGCCTTATATAAACTTTCCAATATTGTAACCTGGATTAAGTTTATATCGAAATATCAACAGGATTTTGCATAAAAATATAAAATTAATAGGTTTTATTTTTTATATTCAACGCAATTGCTTTAAAATATATCTTTTAAAGTAAAATTCTGTTTAAGCTCATTATTAAAATTTTCCATTCCAAAATTTAGGTATCAAACATATATAAACATCAAGTGTGTTTTGGACAAGTCGCTGTTCCCACCCCCGCATGTGTCTTTTTTTACTTTCAATCTATGATAAAAAATAAATTTTCTTTCAATACTTTATAAAAATACACTAATAAAATAAATGTTAATATTTCTGATTAAATAGTTAATAAAATGTTAATAATTCTAATTAAATAATTTAAGGCTTTCATATAATCTATTATAATAATATCCTCTAAAAAATAAAGATATTAAAATATTACTATAGCCATTTAAATCTCAATAAGTAATTTCTACTTGTATATGCCAGGGGTAATTAAAAGGGTTTTTTTAAATTATAACTAGCGAAAGTTAAAAGCTTAGAGGTGTTTTGAGATTAAAGCCACTTTTAAACTAAGTAAGATTATATTGTTCTCTTAAACACACCCCAGCATCAAAGGGTGAAAAGATAATTTTACGAGTTGCAAGAGTTGCCAAACCAAGTTGCCCAAGCTATGGATTGAAGAACTTAGGACCGCCCCACCAACTCGAGAATATTGAACCGGGTGGAGATTGTCCTCAGATAATAGCCAACCCTATAAATATGGTCTTAGTCTTTGTCTAAACCCTTGGTTCAGTTTTTCTTCTTTGTTTTGTTTTGCTTTGCTTATAGTTTTTTTTTTAAGTCTTCCGGCTACAATTAGACTTTCTTTTTTTGCTACCCCTACCCCAATATGACCACTGTAAATAACCTTTAGTCATCATCAGAGGGCTAAAAACCCCCAGTGCCCCCCAGAACATCTCCCCCTACTATCAACAACTGCCCAAACACGCTCAATCAATCCAATGACGTGCCCTCTAACTACAAGAATCATCCAAACATACAGCGACAATAAAATAAATAATCACTTTAGAAAGTACCAACCTTCGAACCCTCACCAAATTAGAAGCCAGAAGCTCAAAATCCATAAACTTTTATTTCTTTTATGCTCCCTTCATTCTTTAAGTATACTTTAAAAGGCAATCTCATAACTAATTAAATTCATTTCGAAAATCAAAATATAAAATGATCCATAATCCCTCATTTTGAATTAATATTTTAACCTCAACTTTGTAGAATAAAATATCAGAGTTATATAATTCCTAATATTTAAATCTTAGAACTTTTCCTGTTATGAACTTTGATCATTTTGTTTTCTTTTCAAGAAATTATAACACACCTAACTTCAAAATGTAAGAGAAAGAATATATTATATTATGTTCTTTTCGTGCGAGTGCAAGAATGCGTATGTGTGTGCAAATAAATCTATTAACTAATGTTTTCATTTCTTTTATATTCAATAAATTCCTTTTTAGTTAAACAAGTCGAGCTTCCTCAAATCATTCTCTATAATTAAAAAATACATTTAAGTATTATAGTAAAATTTATTCACAATTAATTATGTTTACTTTTAAATTTGTCTTTTTTATCTTTGTTTTGTTTATTTTTTAAACTTCATCGTGCGTAGTCCGATGTTTATTTACTATATAGTTAAGATAAGTTTAAGAGTTGGGAGGGCCTATTAATAATTTGTGTAAGTAAATGTCAATAAAGATAATATGAATAATTCTATTGGACTGTATGATAATGGGGGGATGATATTACAAGCTTCTAATTTTTTTTATAAGGACGCATAAATCAAACATTCGTATTAGTGAAATAAAATAAGGTAATATTTGGAGATCTGTAAATCAACCAAGTTCTCCATTGGTTATTATTGTGTTCTTTTAAGATGATATTCTTGAAACATTCCATCGCGACCTGAGTGATTATTGGTCCATGCTGGGAGTTGGGCTTATGGGCGGGAATTAGACTTCAAAATCGTTTTGATATGGTAAGGTGATGCAGAAATTAAATTGTAAATTAAATCATGTGTCTGGCGCCCCCTTGTGTTGATAATGAACAACTATCGATGTAGGAAAATAAATAAAGCTTTACACTATATCATGTTTGTTTCGGAGCTCTCAATCCCTATATGATCGGATGAGTAAGCGACCGGTTACAATATATATATATATGAGCTAATGCAAAATTCTGTTGAAATAAAATGTTATTTTGTTAAAAGAAATAACAATATATTTTTCTTTTTAAATTTTGTTAGAATATGGCGTATGATTTTATTTTAAGATAAACCTGCTTGCATTTCTAAAGGAATGTATGCTTCAATTAGTTAGCCCATTCAAGGCAAATTAAAGATGGCCTTTTTTAATTAATACAAATTCAAAAGTTAAAGACAAATCTATAAAAAGAATTAAGTTTATTTTTAGAAAAAGTTACTTTGAAACAATGGAGCATAGGGGGCTTATCAAGATCTAAAATCATACGCAAAACAATAGAAGGGTAGCTCGTAAAAGGATATAAAAAGGAGAGGAGAACAAAAGACTGGGTCTCTCTGGTTCTTTTGCTTATTCATACAGATCCTGTGTTTAAATTATTGAGATTTTACTTTTAAAATCTCTATGCTTTCTTATGCGTATTCGTGCAGATCTTCTGTTTTAAATGATTTAGATTGTATTATTAAAATCCTTTTTTTGTTCTGCTGCTGGTTCTAGTGCTGGTTGTTCTTCGGTAGATTTTATTGAGAAAATTGGTCAAATGTGTTCCTGAAATTATTATTCAGATTTCGCCTTTAAATTTTGTTCTTGAAGAAACTCTGCTGAAATTCACCAAGCTTCATTCTTATTATTATTCAGAGATTGACTCTGAAAGCATTGCAAAACCTATTTTGAAGCGTTTCAGTGATTTATTCTTACTAATCTGATTTCAACATGCGACCGGTTAAAAGTTATACTAATTTGATGGAAGTGACCATGTTTGGCAGCTAGGCACAACAGCTTTGCCTGCCACCAGGGTCCTAGTCCATCAAAATGCTGTACCCTGTCCAACAAATAGAAATCTGAACTGTGAGCTGTGTCTGCGAACTTCACAATTAAAATGCTGCATAATTTTCATTTCCTTGTCCGGACAAATCCCCACATATTTAATCAAGCCACCACATCAAGGGAACTGGATCCAAAGAACAAGGACTGGTAACTGTATGAAATCTCCTCATGAACTATTTATTACTTTACCCTTTTGATAAATACCTTTCTGAATTGTTTCATTTAATTATATATATAATGTAACTGTTTTCTATTATACTAATATTAGATGTATATTTAATTTTCATATGATCATCTAGTTATACTTAACCTTTTCCCCCTTCGCTATTCCTCATTTTAAAATGTATATAAATGTTTTCTTGTTTTTTTATTTGCGGTTTAAATTATTTTTTTCCATTTAAAACTTTCCAATTTAAAATAATATCGGTCTTCTAAATACTAGTAAGTTTCTTTTGTTTGCCAACTTGATCTCCTCGATAATGCCTCTTTGTCCGCCTTTAGCCCCATACATATATCTTAGTTAGTATAAATGTCTTAAATATTTTAAAATTGTTTTAAGCACAAAGCAACTAGAAAATGCTTTGTGAAAGATTTATTTTAATTGTGCTTTATCGAGGGGATTCGAGTTAATAATTTTATTAAAGTTGGGAAGATATAGATTTAGACCACAAAATGTTATGTAATTGCCCTCCTCATTATTGTCAAATTATTTATCACATAATCAATCAGGGAATAGTGGAGATAATTAAAACCTTTCAAATATTTAGCATTACGCTTTATTAAAGTATGTTATTTAATCAAAAAGGCTTAAGTTTTCTAATTTTATTTCAATTTCTGATTAGCTTAACCTTTATTTTACTTTTCCAATGATCCAGGTACACACAAACACATATTTCATATTACATTTTTTATGCACATTTAACTTAGTTAGTCCTGTAAGTGTTCTCATCCATGTCTCTCCCTGATGCTAAGCTTTGGGCCAGGTGAGAAAATAATTTATGCGTATTTCAGATATGTTGTTTTGTAGTTAGACTCAAGAATAGGCAAATAGGGCAGAGGTCATAGTATTCTTGATTTCTATATCTAGCATATGGGTGAACTCAAGGTACTTTCACCTGGTATTCAAACTAGGTTAAACCAACAGACATCATCTGACTGGTACATTACTATTTCTTATTTTTTATTTATTTTATTAAGATATTTTTTCTGTATTTTTTATAAGCATTGGTAATTATTAACTATTGTTTCTTTTTTTAATAACACATTTTATTTTGTAATAAGTGATTGTTGGAACTTAAAATTATACCTCAATTTTATTTTTATTATGTTTTGTGGGTATTATCAGTGTATAATGTCTAATTTATTAACCATCCATAAAATATATATTTTCTTTATACACTAGTTTCAATATTTATTTTGTTTTTTAATTTATTTTTATAACTATTTATGTTCATAATATATTTCATTTCCATTTTAAATTTACATTTATTTTTCTTTCCACATCAGTTTTGCCTGTTTTAATAACAATTATGAGCAAGCATAAGAAATAGTGGTCATGTGATATTTGGTGGTTAAATAATTGTTTATATATTTTAAATTATTTCTTTAGATCTTTAATTTGTAATATTTTTTATATTAAAAAGTAATTTAGTGCAGCATAATTTAAGTAATTATTCAAAATCATTTTTTTTAATTTTTTATCTAATATGTAATTTTCTAAAATTAAATGTACTGCACCATTTTCATTAATTTTTTTATACATGTTACTGATATCAAATGGCAATATATATATTATGACAATAATAATTTTAAATTGACTTAAAATTGTTAATTCCAAGTTATATATTTTTTAAATGTTATGCATTATCATGTTGAGATTTAAGTGGTTATTCTGTCTATGGATTTTTGGATATTGTTTGAGAATAGTAGTTTTTATATTCCTTCTTTTTGCATTTATCATTGTTAGTTTATCAATAATATCCTGTATATTTTAATATTTCTTAATTGTTATTGTAGTGTATATACTGATATAATACTATATCGTGCTTGTATCATTGAAATAGGAATGACTAATAGTTAGCTTACAACAAAATATCAGAGAAATAGAAGACTGTTAAATAAATTATTGATAAATATATATGCTACTTTGGTAGTTTTTTTTTTTTCAATGTACATTATCTGTAAGATAATGATTAAAAATTTTGAATTTATAAAGTAAATAAGCATATAAGTGATAATATTTAATTATATAGTTTATAAAAGTTCAATTTTAGATAAAATTGGTATGTAAATAAGATACACCTTTAAAAATAGTCATTTGTATTTTAAATTTACATTTATTTTGGTTATTAAATTATTACATAGTAACAAATTCATCTAAAGTATAATTATTAAAACTTACAGTGCCTATCTATCCAATATATATAACAATGACTCTTTAAGAATGTGCGTGTGCTTTTTTATTTGCAGAATGTATTTTAAAAGTAATTAAATGAATTTCCCTTCCTGATTGATATATTTTATTTATTATATTTCAACTGGAAGATAATAAATTATTATTATATTATTTTAGATGTTGATAAATTTTAACACTTAAATATAATTTTATTAATCATAAAACTTAAACCTAAATTATACTTTAAAAGAGTATAAAATGACTTCCGCTTTTGGCAGCCATCTTCGTAACTAGTCTTAAAAAGCGTCCCTTAGTGTTTTACAGTTTTAGGAAGACGGGACGACTGTCCCTTTACCTTTACGTCTGTTATTCAAGGTAAGTCAACTTTTTAATCATTTTATATGATGGAAAGTGATAATATAACCGATAAAACTAAAAATAAAGTAAGCCCCGATCTCAGCATTCAACCCAACAATGCGGTCATCGGCCGTAAATTGTATAGCCTTAGATCTAATCTAAATGCATCTAAACCACCCGTTACAACAAATAAAAACCCACAAATGAGTAAATCAAAAGAAAATTCCATTGCAAATATCAACAAAAGTTTAGAAAATATTCAACTTACCCCTAATACAAACAATAGAATAAATATCTCGTCAAGCGAAACTATTGATACAAGCGAAAACCAATCATTACCTCTCCGAAGCCTTTACTCAACCACAGAAGATTATAATGAGCAATTTCCTTTGCCCAACAATTCAATTAAAACTATATCTGGAAATAAACAAAATTACCAACAAAATGATACCGACGAAATTTTTAAAGTAAAACATTTTCCACCAGAGGTCGACAAAACCAGTACTGTGTCAGTACCGTTTGTCAACAGTAAATTTAAAAATAAAAAAGAAGAAATAAATTATAAAACTGATAAATTTCATTCTAAAACAATCAAAGATTTTAGCTCAGAACAATCCATTGCTACATCAGCTAACGTGCAAGCTAAACCAATTACCTCAATATCAATATTGGAAAATCCCACTACGTACGCAAATATCGTAAGGTCAAAAAATTCTGAGAGCATCTCTGAAAATATTAAGGCCGATAATCTCAACGAATTATATTTGAATCTCACAGAATTAGACATAGAAAAAGAATCAAACACGCAGGAAAATGTCTCTTTTAATATAAACAATATTAACGATGATATGTTCCTAGAAATAAACAATGAGTTCAACAAAACGATACCCAACTCTCTATATAAATCGTTTGCAAACTATTACAGCGATAAGTCTTTAATCTTAGCCATAACAAATCATCAATGTGCTTTATATAAATTCCCTGTAGAACAACTCTACAGTCTAATCAATCAAAAGCAATTAGGCAGAGGCATTCACATGATCCTTAATCATCCCAATGACCGCTATGTGATCGTAGAGTTTAAAACGTGGGCAGACCGAATGAATTTTAAAAATAACTACAAATCTTTAGGAAATTATATACTATGCTCCATAGATATGAACCGTCCAGTTACACTATCTGGCAGAATTCAAAACTGCCTTGCCCACTTAAATGAACAAGAAATACAAGACATCCTTATTAATTATGGTTCAGTTAGCAAATTTAAACACCTATTAAATCCTCACTTCGAAGATCAAATCCTGTCCAATACAGTTACCTTCACACTTACATTAAAGAAAAACATTATACCCACTGACATACCCACTATTATTACAGCAAGAGGCTCTCCTATGGTTTTGACATTCAGAGGAGTACAACCACAATGTTTCTTCTGCCTTCAAAGAACACACCTCATTAAAGACTGTGCAGCAAGAATATGCACACACTGTGGTATTAAAATGAATAAATTTCACAAATGTCCTGGTAGACCTATTAACAAGTCCTTAAATAGACAATCATCACATAGGACTAATTCAAACAGCAACCTCACAAACCCAGATATTCAGATTCAAATAAATCCTCCAACAAAACCTTCCACATCCAAAACTATATTTCAAAATGAAAATATTCAAGAAAGAACAAACGTCAACCTTTACACTAATAGTAGTAAATCAGAGAACCAAACAACAACAAATACTGCTCCTAAACCAATCACGCAAACTAATAATACTCAAGATCAAACATTCGAAACAACTTATACTAATCCCCAAGAAATAATATTAGGTCAAACTCTTTCTACAAAAGAAGATAATATGACCAAACCATCTAAAGAGAACAAGATAAACCCAGGCGATGAAGAAAATACACTCAAAAAATGTCAAAACAATTCTTCCAATATAACTCCTAACCAGCTTAAAACAACTGATAACAACCCTAAACAGAGTGAACCACAAACTATCTGCAATTCTTCAACTCCTGCAAGAATTAACCTACCAGACGAAAAGATCCATCAAACACCCAACCCGAAAGTCAGCATGATCGAAGATTCACAACTGTTACAGCAAACAGAGAATGTCTCAAGTCTAAAATTCGAACAAAAATCTTATGACAATAAAATAACACTACTATCAAAAGAACAGGAAAAGGAAAACAACACTAATCAACTTCAAAATCCTCAAAAAATTGACACAACAAATACCCAAAATACAATTAAGAAAATTAAAAGAAAATCAATTCGCTCAGATAAATCAAGCTCTGATGATGACAGCTCCCACCTGGTACTTTACTCACCACCCCCCTCTAACAAACAAATCTCCGATAAATCCAACTCAAAGCTTCACAAATCCATAGAAAAAAAGAGGAAAACCATGGATCTTACAACCTTAGATACCATTGATTCTCCCGATGAATCTCAGACAGATTACTCTACTCCATCAGACACCGAAGACTTCATGGATGCGATTCCTCAACCAACAAATATATCACCAAGCCATCTACAAGTTCAATCACAAGTCTCTGACTGCCTAACAACATCAGACCTCATTAATATAGAGATGTCCCACATTCACTTGGATCACTTTGCTGAGGACGGTTTGGATTAATCTATCATGTTCTGCAAAATAGCTGGCATAAACATTCGCGGCATCAACTCAATCGATAGAGTTCTTGCTATTAAAAACTGGCTCTCACTCTGCTCCCCACATATACTTCTTATGGGCGAAACCAAACATCACTATAAGACTGACCATAAAATAATATCTCTTCTCTCCTCTCTCGGATTTACTAGATTTTCCATCGGCCATTCAGCTTCAGGTGGAGTCGGTATTCTTCTTAGCAAATCAGCACCACCAAAAAGTTTCAACATTCTATTCCTAGATGCCAATATTATTATTATAGAAATAGATTATTGGGGTTATCCGATCATCATAGCTTATATTTATACAGCCAAAGACACCTCTCAATATCTAAAAATAGTTCATATCCTAAATGCCATCAACGCTAGCAGAGCCTCCCCTACCATTCTTCTCGGAGACTTTAACACCACCTACAATGACTTCAACAAGAGATTTTTGCATCTAATAAATCGCAGATTAATGTGTGGAGAGGGCTTCTTCCCACCCGAAGCCTACTCTTTCTATACTAAAACTAAAAAGTCCCTAATTGATCTGGTTTACTACACCCCAGACCTCCATTTCAACCTTGATGCAGCCTTAACCCCTGTTGCTTTCTCCGATCATATGGCTCTGATCTTACAACTCACGCCTATCTCAATCCCTACACCTATAGATGGACCTGGAAAAACCATGCGCATGATCACCCAATCAAACATGACCGAAGCGATAGTGTCTGAGTCATACATCTATTTCCAGAAAATAAACATCCTTTCCCTCCCTGCTGAGGAGGGCTGGTTTTCCTTCATCGGAATTCTTCAGTCCATATTAAATCACCACACCAGGAAAATCAAAGGACCAAATGGTCTTCTAAATGACCTAACAGACATTAATATACAACTTCAAGCATCACAGCAAAATTTCACAAATACAGAAAAAATTATCTTCCTTAAAAACCTCTACAAAATCAAGCAAAAATCCCTTGCAGAATATATTTCCATCAGAAGAGCCAAATGCTTCTTAGCACAACAACACTGCTGGACGAGAGACTACCTCAGATGGGCACTGGGTTACAATAAAAAACAAATCACTCCCACATCCATTTATACTAATGGTACCAATCTCATTGGCTATCCAATGATGCAGCACATCAGCAAACAATTCTGCCAATTAATGCAAAAAGATGGAGCCCCTCCAGTAAACAGCTGGTTGGATGCTGGAGACCCCAGCGAACATGGCATCACAGAAATCCAAATTAAGATCGGATATCATCACTCCCTGACAGCATTCATCCTGGCCTTCACGGCATCCCAAATTTCCTTCTCAAACACCTCAGTCAATTCACTGTTCCAATTATTAAAAAAATGATAGATCACCTAGCTTCCGGCTACAGAAACATAGCAGATCTTTACCCTGTGGCACTTGTGCCTTTTATTAAAAAAGCAAAACCACTAAACGACATTAACAGTATCCGACCAATATCCATGACCCCACTGCTTATCAAGATTATAGAGTCAGTCATTAAGGACCAAATCCAACCTCAAATTCTTAGCAATATCTCGCCAAACCAATACGGAAAGATCGGAAGAGCGTCATCAACCTCGCCTGCTATGTCCAATATAACTGCACTGTTCAATCATATCAGAGTACATCGTAAATCCAAACCTATTGCCGTCCAACTGGATGTTGCAGCAGCATTCGATTCAGTACAGATCAACACCCTTCTGGATATTCTGATGGAATACGACATTCCAGCTGCAATTGTTCAGATTATCAGCAATCTGCTCAACAACAGAGAGAGATTTTCTCTCTCTTGATGGCAAGATCACTCCAGGTTTCAAGCCATACAAGTCGATCCCTCAAGGATCTCCGCTCAGTGCCCTTTTCTTCACAGCATACATCAACCCTCTTCTGGTGGATATAGAAAAAAACCTCCCTGGAATATTCCTTCCTTCTCTCAATAAAGATTTCAATGTATTCGCATACATAGATGACATCATGGTTGTGCTTCCCACCATTAAATACCTTCCCCATCTCATGAACATCTTAAACAGAAATACAGTGAAACTTGGCCTACAAATAAATTTTAACAAATCTTCCATCTGGAAGATAATGTCTGGTAAACAAATCAACTCTTCCTTTTCTGCTAAACCACAAAGATACCTTGGCTTCCCAATCTTCAAACCTCCAACTGCAATGGCAAGAATGATTCAAGATGCAATCCTCCAATCAACTGAAGCCATCACCACTTCACTCTCTAGAGTATACCTTTCATTATATGGAAAGGTTAGCCTCCTCAACATGATCATAATGCCAAAAATCTCATATTATCTTCCATTCATTAAAATCACTAAACAGTTTCAAAATAAAATTAACCGATTATGCACCAAACTTCTCTGGAGAGGAAGGACTGTTGCCATTAGCTTGCGAGGTATCCAACGACCACGCAGGTTCAATGGACTGTCATTCCACTCAATACAGGCAATCATTTTACAAAAAACTCACAATATTCTACATAATCTGATCCTCTCCTATGGATACTCCAACATTATGAAAAAAATTACACCAACTGATCATCCCCCGCCCTTTTCCAGTTCATGGATATCATTGCTAATAGATCATCTACAACTTTATAACCCGACGATGTCCTCTAACCTTAACCAAAAAATCACTTTGTGGGAAGCATACAATCTAATCAACTATAATCAACAACCCATTAAAACCAGCCTAAAAATAACCAACCAAAGACTCATTACACACTTCAAAAGATGGAGCCTTGAACCCAAATTCCTGGACTTCATCATTAAAATTAATCTTGATGCGCTTCCCACAAATTGGTTTCTTTATCACCGAAGAGGTTTTACTAGCATTGACCCTATATGTGGTTTATGTGCTCGTGAAGATGAAACCACAGACCATATTATACACCGCTGTCCAAGACTTAAAATACTGAAAGATATAATCATAATCAATTCTTACATAAGATCTGAAATGATTTTCTCACTTGAAAATGCCATTAATAGTGGAACTTTTTCAATAATAAGGCTCTCTATCTTTGTCCTTTATTCCATATGGATAGTGAGATGCAAAACTCTCATGGAATTACCCCCGCCACAAATCATACCATTGTTTTACCAGACTCTCAAAAAAATCAAGAAACGTGATCAGCTCCTTGCCTCCAGTAAAGTCTTTGACGACACCTGGTCTCTAACCGCTCTATCCTTTTCCTGATTGTCAACTCCCACCTACCCAGAATTCTAGAATAGACAATATTAAAAAGAAAATAGTCGTGTTATTAAAAAAAAAAAAAAAAAAAAAGCTAATAACATTCATCAAGTTCTCAGTTTCTCATATTCTACACAAACCCTTCATTATACCTAACCACATAAGTGTATAACAACTACTAACTAACATATTCTAGCCATATGTTAATCAGAACTTTTTATAATATTATTGTACAATTTATTCATTAACTTATCCATTATCAAAATGTAATCACTATTTATTACTAATAAAAATTTTTGTTGAAATGAAAAGAGTATAAAATGATGCCATTGATTTAAATAATTATATTCAATACTTAGTTGTCTAAATATTTTATTAAATTTATTATAACATTATAATTGTTGTAAGATTGGAGAGGTAATTATTCAAAAATTCTCAGTTAATTATATTTTGTTGACCAATGAAATCTATTTAATTAGATTTAGACATCACATTGTATATTATCTATAAAGGATTAGCAAAAAAAGAAGAAGAAAAAATAAAAGATTAAAAAAGATTGAAGAAAATTTTGGAACCATATATAATCTGTTGCTTTGGTTCTGATAAAATCAATTGTAATTAATGTTTAACAAAATGGAAACTAAAAAACAACAATTTTAAAAGTTTTAAATAACTATGGAATAGAAACAACTTAATTCTTTATCGGAGCTAATTCTATTAATTAACAAGTTGTAATTAAATCAGTCTGCTGCTTGAATAAGAAAGAATTATTATCTACAAAGAATGAAAATAATTAGTCAGCAAGTTCAACTCAAACTTAAAAGGATTCACATAAGGATGGATTTTTATATTTATTCATTTGAAATAATATTTTAGAAAAATAGTCTACAATATAATTCTTATTTATTAAATAAAAGCAAAAATTATAGACATTTAAAAATATACTACAGAAATTTAGCTTATCTGTCTCTAAATATAATGAATTTGTCTTGCATTGGTGGTCGAGAGGTCAGCGCGACTACCTTGCAAATGCAGGCAGTTGCCCGGGTTGCAGGTTCGCATCCCGGCCGATGCTATGGCCCTTAAATATATATATATATAATGAATTTACTTTTATAAAACTTCATCTTAGAGATAGAAATGAATTAATTATATATAAAAAAATAGTAAAATTATAATTTTATTCAATTATGTTAACTTTTATTCAGGACAAAAAGAAAAGTTTTAAACAATTTTTATGATATAAAAGTAAAAAAATGAAATAAACCTTAATTTATGTTTTAGAAAATATCTTAAAGACGTTAAAAGATTATTTTCACCTTTTCTATAAACGAAAGGATTTATGTCAATGAAATTTATACAAAGGTGATGAATAGTAAATAAGATAGTAAAAATATATTGTTGATAAACAATATTTATATTTATTCTAATGACTTAGAATAAGAATAAAGAAATAATAAACTGAAAAACTTTAGTAATTATTTATAGAATCTACAATTTGATTTATAATTGCCTAGAATAGAGATTAGATAATAGTAATATATAGTGTCAAGAAATATTTCAATCTACTTGTATCTATGAATAAATTTTAAAAAGGAAAATATAAGAACAATGTGCACTTAAATTCAAGTTAAGGATCCTAAAATATGATAAAAAGCACTAAAAAGAATGAAAGAACAATGTTTATACTTGTATTTTTTTTTACTGTTATGATTGTTGTTGTTTTTTTAATACCTATTATTGCAAATTGGGAGAAGAAAACAGAAAATAGTTTATCAAATGAAAACCTCCAAGCTGTTGTCATGGATACCGCTATCAAGATTGGAGAGCTGAATTTTTAAAAAAAGGTTTGATTGAAAAGATTTTAATATAAAATTGTGTATTGTTTTTAAAAGTTATTTCTTGTTATCACAACAGTGATAATAATATAAGGCAATAGATATTTATTGATATTTTACATAGTATTTTTATTTTACAATATAATATTAGACTTAATGATCACAATGTAATATGATTATTATTTTATATATTTGTTATGTGAGTACCTTAGGAATGGATTCAAAATAGACCAAATAACAATGATTGGTAACTTTATTGGGTGATATCATGTATTTAAATATGCAAATGGGTAAATTTGAATGGTAAATAGGACAGTATGGTTTACCCCATTAATTTAGTTTACTAAGGTATGATTTGATAATGAATAATGAATAATTGTGAATCAGAAAGAATTGTATATTTTGGAATATTATGTGAAGATCTAAGATATAAATAATATTATCAATGATGTGTGTGAAAAATATATGTAGTACTTTAATATATATTCAAATGATCTCATAGTATTGTTAAGAATTATAAAATGTAATATGATGTTCGTCATCAATGTATGATATTCGTTTTGTAAAATGATTTATTTTATAGGCAAAGACTTTTATAAAAGTCAGGGAAATAAAGTTTTATATACTTAATTTGAGAATTTAGTCTTTATACTGATGATCCAAGTTTTTAAATTAGTAATGAATAAGTTATAATGTCAGGATAGTCTTGTAAAAACCCTGAAGAACTAAGATGGTGTGTATTTGGTTAAATCTCAAGGATTCCAACATATGGTTAGGAAGGTATTGAGGATGTTTTAATATAGGTAGCCACCTTATTCTATAATAGTGCTGAATAGAAGCCAGATTCTTCAAGGCAACTCACTGAAAGAATAATGATTACCATAGGGTACAACCTTTAAGAGTGAATGTTAATTACCACATTTCCTACCACACATTAGGTTAATTGGTTTCTTATTCACAATAATATCTTAAGTATGGAATCTTATTGTTTTTAAGCATTGTATGTCAGCAATGTAGTTTATAGCTTTTCTTCCTACCGTTAGTAAGTATAATTTCAGTAACGATGATAAGCATATACAAAGCAGATAAAAAGATGTTATGAATAAAATGAGATACTATTATTATATATCATTATCTGATATCATAGAGATAAAGGTTTTGAAAGAAGTATACATGATATGCTGTATTGCTAAAGGTAAAATCTTTAAGCTAAAAAAAAAATTATAAAGGGAAACCATATATCACTTGGTTGTAATTATTACATAATGTTTAAAATATTAGGAAGAATAGAAGTGAAATACTCCCATAGGAATAAATAGTTCATTATTATTTAAAATAACTATTTTAAAAGTAATTCATGTATGATGAAAAGAACAAATGGGATTATTTAATTATGTAAATTTTAATTTCATGTATAAAACTCAGATATATATTATAATCATAATCTTATTTATCAAATTGTAATGAGAATGTTTTTATAAAATATTTAAATATTATCAATAAATGTATGTTTTTTTATATTTAAATTAGGTGATAGTGTTGTCTCTTTTTTTATTGAATCCAAAGGCATAACATCATACCAAATTATAGGTAATTTATATTTATTTAATATTTTGTCATAATGTTTATAGTAAATAATTTAAATGATATGCCATTGAAGATAGAGTGGGAGTAAAATAAAATTTATTAACTCTTAAATACCATCAATGGACACCTTAAACTAGATAAATCAAACACCTATCGTATTTGATTTATAGTCTTATAAGAATACTTTCATATTTACTTGTTTGATCATTTTGAAGTTTATGAGTTTAAAATAATATATGAAATTTTATTTGAAGGTATTCTTTTATATGTTCAGAGCATTAATGAAGTTATATTACTATAGAGTCACATATTTTTTGGAGGGAAATGTTATTCTGGTCATTATAAAATTCTAAGATTATAAAAGTGTATAGAAGTTTAGAAAATGATTATGTATCAATTATTGCATTATTTTAGCCAAAAAACACTCAGTAAGATAATTATAATGTTTGTTTGAAACATAAATGGAATGGATTATTGCTTAACTACTTAATAGTTCAAAGATTAATTTATGAAAGATTGTTTTTAATTAAAGATAAGTGATGTGATTTCAAGAGAATGTTTCTTCTACCTGATAGTTATTATTTGTGTAAGTGTAAAGTCAATTAATAAAAAGTGTTTTAGTAAGTTATTACCTTAATGTTAACTAAGTCATTCAATTATTATTGTTTGTTTAGTTATTGAAGCTAGATGAAATGTGCAATAGTTGTTTTAGTTAACCATTGTAAATTATACAATTTTTTTCCCCCATGTATCACAGCATCAGTCAGGAAGTGAACCCACTAACCCGGGACAACTGCTTGTAAAGCATCTGTCGCTGACCTCTCGACCACCAATGCTTGATATTTATTAAATGATTGGATTTCAATAAAATTCCTCTTGTCATTCAATTATTTAATCATTAACCATTAGTGTTGTTTTAAAGGAATAATCAATATCCCTGGTATTTTAATAAAATATTTTAATATTAAAGTAGAATAATTTAATATGTGTATTTTAAATTTATAATATTGTGGTTTTTTATTAGTATAATGGAAGATGTAGTTATTTAAATAGTGGTAATATATATTAAGGCTACAATCTTAAAACTATGCGCCTGACAACTTATTGCCTTCCAAAAGTTCTAAATAATTTTTAATCATCTTTGATTTCATTTATCTTAAGCATATGTTGGAGTGTATGACCTTATCTGATAGTGTGTCTTTCTTATTGCACATAAATGATTTACAATTTTTTATCTAATAACTTCTATTATCCATATTATTTCAAAAAAAATAATATTTGTTTTTTCTTTCTATATCATAATGGACATTGGTGATAAACATGAAATTATTCCTACCATTTGAAAATGTGTAATTCAAACCTAAATTGAAAACTTTGCATAATTTGCATATAATTACTTCACTCAGAGCTATGAAGATAAGAGCATATCTCTTCAAAGTGCTTACAGAGTAATATAATTTTATTTTGTTTTTAGGTAAAAAGTAGCTTTGCAGTCAGGTGCAATAGCGCCTATATTATTTTACATTTGAAAATTTAAAAAGTGCTATTTTTATCAAAAATTAAACCTAATTATGGGGTCATTTAATTTATTCTTAATCCAAACTCTATTTATATTAGTTACATTCATTTATATTGTGATGATTTATTTTTTGAATAAAATTGTTACACATTTTATAATAAAATAGAAATAAAAAAATTATAATAAAGCGAAGTGTAATTCTTTGTTATCTCACTCAATTACCTGATTGTTGTCTTTTAAAAGATTTTAATAATTCTATATTTGAATCCCTTTTTAAATGTGGATGCATTTTAGGACAACTATTAAATAATTCAAGTTATATACTACTCTTGGTTTTATCAATATAAAACTAACAAAGAGCATAAATATTTCTCCCATTCTCTTTTTGTCCTAGGATTTTGGGACTGGATCATGTAGGATTTGAACTTGGGTGCCCTACAGCTTCCATTCCTATATAAGAAAATGTGATGATGACTTTTTTTCTGTTTTTATTTTTGCACATTATTGCCATTTAGCCACAGGCTAAATTGGAATGGGCACAACATTCCCCCTCTCCTAATAAAAAAAAATAATCATACCTTTACTATAATCATACATAACCAACAAAAACATTTTTTTATTATTCTATTCCTTTTCTCTTTTGTAAGTCATATAATTACCAAAATAAATTGATGGCAGGTTATATTACATATTATATAATTGCATTTTGCATAAAATTGCAAATGTATAATCATTTCATTCTTAATAGGTTCATTTTTCATTTTGATTGGACACTTGTAATATACATCTTGAGAATTTATTTTATGTAAATTCAGATCATAGAATCCATCTAGAAATATGGACTTTTGGTACCATATATACTGTACCTTCAATTTATCCAGAGAAATTGACTCTCTGTATCATATATAATTGCCAGCTCATCTATTTAGAAATATAGATTTTTGAGCCACACACACTTGTTGGTTAATATATTGAGAACTATAGATTTTTGATCATTTGGTTCTCTTCCTGAGATATTTTGTTTCATCCCTTCTATTTCTTCTCTTAACTTAACCGTTTGATCTTGTGCAAGGAGTTTTTCCTCCAACTGCCTTCTCATTTTCTTAACTTCATAATCCACCTTAACTAGACTTTTATCCATTTCCCTATATATTCTTTTCATTGGGAGATTTTGTTTTAGAGCTTCTTCTCCTTTTAAGATAACCACCAGATCTTTTACATGGTGTTGTTCTTCCAAATCCCTTCTCATTCTCTTAACTTCATAATTTCCCTTAACCAGACCTTCAGTTATCTCATCATATACTCTCTTTACTGAGAGATTTTGTTTTACAGCTTCTATGAGCATTTCTATTTTTTGGGGCTTATCATCCATCAATTTATCCATCTGTTTAATTTCTCATTCATTTTTTTTATTTCCTTTTATAGATTGTTTTATGTTATCTTTTAACACTTGTGAGCTTTGACCTTCCTGTTTTATAACTTTAATAGATCCACACACTTACTTTCATCCTATCTTCTGAAGAGGTTTCAGCTTTATTCACTAATCTTTGACTATCTTCTTTTATACTTTCTGTATCTTTTTTACTATCCTCTCTTGGACTTTCCTCATATTTCTCTTTTATTTTCCCAGGTCATGATCATTTTGCTATTGCTTTCAATGGAGTTATCTATCATTTCTTTTAAACCTTCCATACTTCTTTTATCATCTTCTCTTATACTTTCTATAATTTCTATCCATCTTTTATTATCTTGTCTTAAACTTTCTTCATATTTCTCTATCATTTAATAATAAATCTTTAGAAGTCTTCTCTTAAACTTTCTATAATTTCTATCCTTTCCACATATTTATCTATCTCTTGTTCTAACTTTTTGAACATATGCAATATCAGTATTTGCATCTTTAATGGTGCTTTCTTTTCCTATTTGAGTCTGGAAAACTTTTGGCTCCTCAGCTACTGTTTCCATGCTTGAGACTACACTACTGCCACTAACTCTAGAGGCATTTTCCTCCACTTCCTCTCTTTCCATTGGTACTCTAAATAAAAACTCCCCATCTTCTTTTTCAATATAAAAATTACGAATTCCAGGGATTAGGACACTTTCCTCTTCCATAACTCTCTCAGTAGTATCATTCAATGCACTCATTTTTTTAAAATTCAATATATTTTGTCTAGCTCTCAATCACCATAACCTACACATCCTTTCCTTTTCTGACACACATCCCCAACTGACTGACTGACTGACTGACTTGCATTTCACCTTGCTTCCCCATGCTTTCCATAAAAAATTTTAATATCCATAATTTAATGAATTACCCTGACAACTATATAATAAACACTAATCTATACAGTACATGCATATTTGTAATATCCTAAATTATTCATCTATTCCCCTAGAGATCTGACAGATATTAACAGTCAACAGAATGATTAGCACTTCAGTCACAGCATTATAAGCACACAATGCATCATTAGCACTCAGAAGACCATCACAATTCAATCACCATAAGCTACCACAACCCTTGACAGAATGATGCAAGCTGCTTTTTTCAGGTCTTATGGGCTGAAATATATAAAATCATGCCTTGCTCTCTCTCTCTCTCTCTCTCTCTCTCTCTTGAAATCTTATTTGGCAAATATCAAAACTATGTCCTGCTTATTTCAAGTCTTACAAACTATAGAATATATAAGAAAACTATGCCTTGCTCTCTCTCTTGGAGACTTCTAGGTTGATATCATGGCAGGACTACTGTTAATTGCTTCATGATAAATATTAACAACTTATAAATTTGGTTGGAGCATTGAATGGGATTGATTACTCATGTGGGTTGCATGAATACACAGCATTCTCAATGCAATGACAAAACTCTCCATTTATCATTAAAAACTGCAACCTAGCCAACAAACCTCCAAAAATCAAATATCCAATCCAACCTCCAAAATCATAGACTTTCTACAAAATGAACTCTCCAAACATACATGAAATTATTATCTCATAATTCATAACTATCACTATGCTTGTCCATATATCACAGTAAATCATTAATTAATAAACCAACTGTTTCAAAAAAATCCTATTATTAATTTCAACAATCTACATACATTTAAAAAAATTGAAAATCTAAGCTGTTTTATGGCGTACCCATTTATCAACATCGATGAAGAAATAAAACAATAAACATCATCATATCCAAGTCTAAAATAAGAACATATGACCAAGACAATTTTATGAGAAGAAAAAAAAATTACACCCAAAAAATTCTTTTTTTAACCACACATCTCTCGTCATTATATAGATTACTTTTCTCAGATGGATAGCATCTCTTGGGCCCCTTAGTTGGGTCACCCTTTGTCACAATACAAATGCAGGTGGGGAATTGTTACTAAATTTGTAACTAAATGCAAATGGTGGTGGTGACTTATATATATATATATATATATATATATCTGAAAACTCAAAGTACTCATGATGGTTCCCATTGCAAGTGGTGGCTACAAATACCTCATGTGTGACTTTGGGCAGCCATTTGTAACTTAATAAAAATGCAGTAGTACTGTATAATTTAATAAAATATCTCAAAATAAATCAAACAGCTTGGCAGAAAATTGTGACCAAATAAACCAACCATTTTATTAAGTTTTATCTAGTTTTATAGGTTCTTACTAAGTGAATACAGTCTATCAGGGCTTATAGATGTACCTGGTTTGGTTTGAACCCATTTGGTATCTTATTTATAACTGGATGTAGGATTTTGGATTTTAGAACTATACCACATTTCCACTAACATTAAGAATGACAAAAAACATACTTATGCTTTAGTTGTGCATATAAAATTTATCAGACAAAATTATTACTTAGATTTTAATATCATAAATACATTTCAACATTCTCATAAATCTTGCTAGCTCATATCAAACACTATAGGTTTATGGTGGCAATTCACTTAGCCTTGAATGGTGTTGGATGACCTTGATGGTGGTTATTATCTCATAATGACTTACAAATGATTAACAAATACAGTGAAAACCATTAATTATCTATGCCCATTAAGCACATTTATCCAAATCATTGATTAAAACGATGATGATGATGATGATAATGATACTTCCAGCCACAGCTTTAGAACTAATGCTTAACACAAAATTTAGCTTTTGTAAATTCATAATTATTTGCCTAACTTTATTGTATTTAACTTGGAACTGAACCATTAATATTTAATAGTGATGATGAATGATCATATTTAAAAAAGCAAAGAATACTCTTAATAAAGCTATATGCCTCTTTTAATAACACAAATTAATATTTATTACTGGACTAATAAAATATACATAATAATTAAAAATATATATGAAAATTTATATAAATAATACTGATGAGTTGTTTACATTTAAATCATAATATTAATGATACCAAAATCTTCCCCCTTTCCCTTTAATGACAGTATCCAATGTTTATATCATAGAATAATGTTTGTGCATCAATTTGGATAGTGAATAACTAAAAATTTATATCCAAACGAAAAATATTTCATTAAAAAAAATAAACACTCTTTGTACACACATACTTTTGTAAACTTATAAATTTAAACATAACATATAAAACAAAATAATTAATTAGAAAAAAGGTTAGTAAGATTCTAGAGAAGTAAAAGCATTTATAGAAATAAGCTTTAAATTACCTATCTCCCCCTCTTTCTAATTGAGATCACTAATCCTGATTTTAACAAATCTAGCTTCCCCAACACTACATTTCTACCACTTTCAACATTCAGGCTCCACAGCTATACATGTGGCAAAATATAATTATATTACTATGTGTGTGTGCTGATCCCCATTATGAATGAAATATTATTAAGAAAAAAAAACATTTTAACATAATAACATATTTCACAAATTTAAACTAATATGCAATAATACATTTCACAAAATAAAATACATCAACAAGTGGATACATATAATAATTTTATAATACATAATATCATTAGTAAAGCAATAGCTATTATTACTGAAACTTTTTTACTTGATTTTGGTTTTAAGGTTCAGAGACAAAAAAAAGATAAAGAATTTGTTATTAAAGGTTTTGTTAATAGTCATTGATATAATCAATATTATATATTGTGACCATCTGATGGGCACAAGGGTTTAAGATATTTTGTATCTGCATTAAATAGTTATATTATACTAAAAAAATAAAATAGCCTTAGAATTTTAAAATTTTTTTGCTGGAGATTGTTTAAAGCTTAGATATGGGTTGCTTATGCAGTTTATTGACCACTTGATAGGTATTCATTATTATTAGTGTGGTTAATGAGGTATTTAATGTAAAGAAGAGAGTTGTTTATTAATGGAATTGATACATTTTGTCAGAAAAATGCAAAGTTATTTTATATTATTGTAATATTGGTTGAATAGTTTCAAAATCCTTTATTCATTGATACTTATCTTTTTGTCAACAATTAATAGCCATTTCAATTATATTTAGTTAAGATAGTTTAATATTTAGGTTGTAGTACATGTGCATGCATGTATGACTCTGCATCATTTTCATTTCATTTTCATCTTTTAATAATGGCAAACAATAGTACATGCACAATAAAAAACATTTAAATTACAGTAATTATCTTAAATAATTTAACAAATATATTTTTTTTCCAATGATTAATAGATAGTTGAATCAATAGGTTATTTTACAAATTAAATAAATTATTAATCATTTTTATTTAATAGTTAATTAATATTCATTTTTCTTTCAAGTTTGTAAAAGCTATTTATTTTATTATTATTTTTATCTTGATTTTAATTCTAAAAATCGAAGTGATTTTTTTTTTGAAAATATTTTTTTTGAATATGTAATTAGCTGAGCTAGGAGAGGAGCATGGGAATAACCTTGTGGAAGGAAATGAACTTTGCTAAAGAGAGCTATTTGACAAAGATCTCCACTGAAGAATTGGCTTTATTTTTTTTTTATTGCTTGTCATAATTAATGTATATGATAGGTAGATAGGCTTATTTATTATTATGTTCATTTATAATTTGGGTTATTTTGATCTTCAAGACTGTCTCTGAAGTGTATTGGAATGAGGAATACCTGGTAAAAATTGATTGTGTTCAAACAGGTCTTATTGTTCTTTTACGAAGGTAAAAGAAAAAAAAATTTTTTTAAAAAATATATTATTAGAGAGGTTTATATTTATTTTGCAAACTTTATTATCTCAAAGTGAGAATTTTTTTTTTTTCAATCAACAAACGTATAATAGAAATAGTTTGCAAGATATGAAAGAAAGTTCATTCGTAATAATTATAAATATTAAATTTTAAAAATAACCTAAAGTTTATTTTGAATTAAAAGTTACCTTACTGCAATATTTAATTACCATGTTGCCTGCATAGTGTGTAATTTAGAGTTAATTTCATATATATTTTTGTTCACGGGTGTGTGTTTGTTTTGCACAATTATGACATATGTTTGATAAAGTTCAGTGCCATAATTTTGCTATCAAATGTGGAAACCGAATGTTGCATGAAATAACACAAATAAACATACTAGAATAATATTATGTACTAATAAGTGATGATGGGAAATTTAGATTGTTTGATTGGGGAGGGGGAGTGAAGCTGATGTACCTTTTCTTTGTCTGCAAATATTAATAAGTAAAAATATAAAGTACAATGGAAGAGTTTAATATTGATGAAGAATTGGGCGGGCCCCAAGAAATATTATCTTCAGAGGTGATCATATTGTCTCCTGATATAGATTCAGGAAATGAAACTATAAACTTCATGAATAAAGAAGATAGTAGGGCAGAAAATGTCTCATTGGAAGGAGCAATTGATTACTCCAAACTGGTTGATGCGATAACTAATTTAGCGAAACAAATGTTAGAGATGAAAGAAGATTGTAGAGAGATGAAAAATAATATGATGTCAAAGGGAGATTGTAGAGAGATGAAAGATAGTATGATGTCAAAGGAAGATTTTAGAGAGATGAAAGATAGTATGATGTTAGAAATAAGGGTAGAAATGTCAGAAATAAAAGAAATATTCAGAAAGAATGCCCAACAAATAGAACTAGAAGTATCAGAAACAAAATTAGAGGTAAAATTAGAAATGCTAAAGGTGGTGCCAGGGAAATTATCAGATGATGTTCAACCAGAATCAGAAATAAAAGAAGAAATGAAATTAGAAATAAAGCTAGAAGTACCAGAAGTGAAGTTAGAAGTGCAAGATAGTAAAAGTCAAAGTATAGAAGTGAAAGAAGTTAATGAAAATATTAGTAGCCAGATATTCAGATCAGAAATTATAGGATTATGTATTAAAGGCCAACTACATAAGAGTAGGTTAAATGATAATAACCTAGTATTGCCAATTAAGGATAAAAGTCGACTGATTGTTAAATTGGTTCATAAAAATTACAGTTTATATGGTCATGAACAAAAAGCATACCAAAAGATTAAAGAGATAGTTAATAAAGAACTAGAAGTGGATAAGAAGAAAGTTATAAATGTGTTTAATGATTTTAAGAAAAATTGTGATAAAAATGATGAGATTATTAGATTAGTGAATTTGGGAGTGTTTTCTTTAGGCAGGAAATATTCAGAAATTTTAAGAACCAAATTAGCAAAGATTACTGATATTACCAGTAATAAATTTAAAGATAAAAAGAAAGATATAGTTTCTGAGTGTGCTCTTAATAATGTAGATCATAATATGAAAAGGAATGTTTGTAGAAAGGTGCTATATGCAGGTAGTAAACATGTAATACCTAGTATAGAACAAATAATGGAATATTATAATCATGTTAAAAAAACAGATAAACTAAAAATTAAATGCAAATTTAAGAAGACACATATATTTTGTATAGACTGTCAAAAAAAAGTTATTGATCTAGAAGAAAGCTTGAGAAAGGCCAAATTCAAATTCAAAGGAGCAAAAGGGAAGTTAGTTTATGAAAATACTCTTAAGAAGGCTAAAAATAAAGACAAAAATAGCCCAGAGGTTAAAATGAAATCCCAGACAATAAGAATGAATTCTCATGTAGAAAGATTTGTTAGAAGAAAAGAAATCAAAAATATAAGCACAAAATTTAAGAGATGTCTACAATGCTCATAGCTTAATACCATATCCAGTTAAAGTACCAGATAGTTAATAAATTTGAGAATATAAAATTCTGTATGCATGGTTTCCTAAAGTGTAAATTAATTTTATTTGTGTTGTTTAATAATGATTAACAGAACCTAATGGTGTTACTTAATTCATTTTTTTCTTTTATAAGGATGGGGGATTTGTGACCATCTGAATGGGCACAAGGGTTTAAGATATTTTGTATCTGCATTAAATAGTTATATTATATTTAAAAAAATGAAATAGCCTTAGAATTGTAAATTTTTTTGCTGGATATTGTTTAAAGCTTAGATATGGGTTGCTTATGCAGTTTATTGACCACTTGATAGGTATTCATTATTATTAGTGTGGTTAATGGGGTATTTAATGTAAGGAAGAAGGGTTGTTTATTAATGGAATTAATACATTTTGTCAGAAAGATGCAAAGTTATTTTATATTATTGTAGTATTGGTTGAATAGTTTCAAAATCCTTTATTCATTAATACTTATCCTTTTGTCAACAATTAATAGCCATTTCAATTATATTTAGTTAAGATAGTTTAATATTTAGGTTGTAGTACATGTGCATGCATGTATGACTCTGCATCATTTTCATTTCATTTTCATCTTTTAATAATGGCAAACAATAGTACATGCATAATAAAAACATTTAAATTACAGTAATTATCTTAAATAATTTAACAAATATATATTTCTTTCCAATGATTAATAGATAGTTGAATCAATAGATTATTTTACAAATTAAATAAATTATTAATCATTTTTATTTAATAGTTAATTAATATTCATTTTTCTTTCAAGTTTGTAAAAGCTATTTATTTTATTATTATTTTTATCTTGATTTTAATTCTAAAAATCAAAGTGTTGTTTTTTTTTAAAAGATTTTTTTGAATATGTAATTAGCTGAGCTAGAAGAGGAGCATGGGAATAACCTTGTGGAAGGAAATGAACTTTGCTAAAGAGAGCTATTTAACAAAGATCTCCAGTAAAAAATTTGCTTATTATGTAATGTAATTGTAGCCAAAAACAGTGGCTCATTTTTTGTGAAAGTAAAACCAGTTGCTGAAGTCAAATTGATTTTAGAAAAAGACTTTGGAGTAAAATTTCGAAAGAATCCCAAGAAATTTATTATGGGACAAGTTAATTTGAGAATGCAGTTCTAAATTTTAAAAGGTACTCAGTTTACTTTACTCTCCTTGATTTAAACATATTGAATTAACCTCTTCCTAATTAGTGTTTTTTTAAATGTATGTTAATGTCCAGTCTACATTACTTCACTTAATTGTCATTTTAAATGGGAATAAAGTGCATGAATATTATTGTTGTATCATTAACCAACGTGTGTTCTTTAATATATCTGGAAAACGCATGCAGAACTATTTTACAGAATATATTTTAATTCTTCACTATTTTCCGTGTTATGTTTTTGTGAGAATTAAACATAAAATTAAGGATATGCATAGTTTGATAAATCATGCCATGTTTAAATTCATCATAAAGAGATGACAGTATTTGTTTGTCTGGTATTTCTGGAAATAATATGTATTTTAAATGAAGGAAATAAAATGTGAGCTACTTCAAATTAAGTATTTGCTTAAATCGAATGGAAGGATAGAAATGCGGGTAATTTTTGTTCTCTTCGATAAAGATGGAAAATAAAATAAAATATTATTAATTGAAGAATTACTAAGGAAACATGGTATCTTAATGAACAATATTTAAGAATAAACCAGGCGTATAATAAATTATAAAGTGTTAAATGCTATTCCAGAAACTACTAAGGATAATAACGTATTTAATTTGGAACTACAACGGATAAGTGAGATAATTCCTGTCCACAGTAGTTAAGAATGTATTGTATTCTTGTCATAATAGAAGATAAATTGATTGCTTATGTATGATACAGTAACTTAAATAACTTTGTTATGAACATTGAAGATGCTGAGTCCTATTTAAGCATGATTATATTTGTTTGGTTACCCTACAGCAGTTTATTTTAATTTAAATTCAGTTTGGAATGTGTCCCATATTGTTTCATAAACCTGGAACAGAGCTTTGCAAGTGAACTTTTATTTTAAGTTACAAAACTAATAACCTTTGTTTCTTTATTTTTTTTTATTGCTTGTCATAATTAATGTATATGATAGGTAGATAGGCTTATTTATTATTATGTTTATTTATAATTTGGGTTATTTTGACCTTCAAGACTGTCTCTGAAGCGTATCCAAATGAGGAATACGCTGGTAAAAATTGATTGTGTTCAAATAGGTCTTATTGTTCTTTTACGAAGGTAAAAGAAAGAAATATTTTTTAAAATATATTATTAGAGAGGTTTATATTTATTTTGCATACTTTATTATCTCAAAGTGAGAATTTTTTTTTTTGAATCAACGAACGTATAATAGAAATAGTTTGCAAGATATGAAAGAAAGTTCGTTCGTAATAATTATAAATATTAAATTTTAAAAGTAACCTAAAGTTTATTTTGAATTAAAAGTTATACCTTAATGCAATATTTAATTACCATGATGCCTGCATAGTATGTAATTTAGAGTTAATTTCATATATATTTTGTTCGGGGTGTGTGTTTGTTTTGCACAATTATGACATTTGTTTGATAAAGTTCAGTTTGTGAATATTTTTATGTATAAATTTCGGACGTTGTCGTATTCTGCTGAGTTGAAAAGATTGGTATGTTATCTGTATGTATTTATCTGCCAGCGTATATTTATAATGTTCAATATTTAGAAAAGCTATGAGAATAGAAAGAAATCTGATTGCGTTATAATGTCTGTAGGGATAAAAGATTTTGCTTATTTAGTCTATGTTAATAATTTTCCATGAGTAGAGCCTAGTTTATATTATATGCGTATGATTAAATGATATTTTGAAGTGATGTTTTCTTAGAGCCTGGTGATGAGGAAAAAGTCCCCACCGAATAATGTATTTAGAAGTAGATGAATTATTGTAGAAGTGTTCAGTAAGAGTTTATCTGCTCCTCATGTAGAATTCCCTTATAACGTATAGTATGTATAATCATGAAAATATAGCTATGTGTTAATTAATAGGTGGCCAGATAAATTGTTAGATTAATTCTTGATGTAGTATTAGTGTCTTATTTCATTGATGAATTACGACATTGTCCGAAATAAAATAATTGTATGATATTTTCTTAATGAATGGAGAGTTTATAGAAAAGATTGTTTTGTATTATTGCTGCTTGAACGTGCACACACACGTGTAATATAAATAATATCGCATATATAAAGTATAAAATTATTGAAATTAAAATGAGAAATAAATGCTTTTGAAATACATTACATTCATTTAAATAGAAGTATAAAGTATTGAGATTAAAATGGGAGATAAATATTTTAAAATACAGAGTAATTATTTAAATAAAGGTTATAAATCATCAAATCATCAGAATAAACATGATTTTGTTACTATGCATGAAAGGTATATGTAATTGAAAGTGATTATTTAGTCAATTAGAGAAAGTTGCTTTGTTGAGAGCCAAATATTATTAATTTGATTTATTTTGTTAATCAAGAGTAATACCCTCTCAAAAGTATTTTTTTTGTGCTAATAATATAGCATGTTATTTATTTATTGTGATGTAGATGAAACATGTAGGCAAAGCATGTGTTAAAAGTCAGGATATTTAAGTTTTGTTATTAATTTGCTTTGATAGTAGGGATAATCCCAAACTGATGCTCAAAGTTTATTTGATAATATAATTTAAAAATCTGTAAGACAAATACTCCATTTGTAAATATCATGTTAAACCAAGTTTATTTTATTGTAATAAATGATTTGTTTTAGTTATTTAAAATCTTAAAAACTGTGTCTTGAGTTATTCTTGTGTACATTTGTGTTTCCATTTCCACATCTCCACATTTCATAAATCTATTACAAAATAGATATATTATTTTAGAGTTTTAATATTGAATCTGCTGGTATCTGATAATATTGTTTTTCTTAATCCAAACATTATAAAAGAACATTTGCCACTTGATAAATGTATTAGAAAGGTTGCCAAGTTAGTATATTTGTTAGATGATGATATGAGATTAAAATACCCTATTTCTGTCATTATCTTATTATTGAAACACAGTAAAATATTTAGTCAATTTGTTTCATTACATTTTATCTTATTTTAGAATTATAACTTATGGGCCAATGGATTTATTTAATTCAACTGTGTTTGTTAAAATTCACTGAGATCTTATTGTTTATTTCTTGATTGGCATTAAAGTAGATGTTTAGATTATAATATGCCAAGTCATAGAATAGTTTAGGATTATAATTATAGCAAGCTGATATATGTTATACTTGGATGAAGGAAGAAATTAAGTTTAAAGTATATTTTAATAGACTGTACCAAATAAACATTATGATTCTTTATCATACAATTAATTAACAAAGGAATTTACATTATATTAAATGTTTTGTAATATTTCTTTTTTTATTCATTTATTATCATATATCTTATGAACTGCCTATAGCCTCCCACTGAGCTGAACATAAACTTAAATATAGAGTCTCAGTAATAATTTTGTATTATATATTTTGGCACCTGGGCATTTCGCTCATGTAATGTATATGAGCGGTGTTGGGAGGGTTATAAGACATAGTGTAGGAGTACCCATCTTCTATGTGCCACAGTCTAATATTGAAATAAACACAAACTGTTAAAACATTTCCAGACTTCTTTTACCTTAAGCATGCTTAGCATATGTTTATGCAGGCTGTTCTTAACTAGCTCATTTAATCTACTAACATTAGTCAGTACCAAATTATTCTTAGATGGAAAATAAATAAAAAATCATTTAAAACTTCACCAAAGCAGTTACAAATATGCTTTATAACTGTTTCTCTATAGATCGTAGAGGGGTGGGGAAAGTCTTTTACCCTTATAATGATTAGAAATTTATATATCTCATTAACCAGTTGAATCATTGCTTCACTACAATCAAACAGCAGCACTACAGGTGGGTTCAGGGCCAGCAATGCTGAGTTCGAACCTAGTAGATTGACTATACAACTAACTACAAGATAACATACCTGTCACCACATTAGCAAACACCTTTTAGGCCATGGGGGTCAGGGAGATGCAAGAGACTATAACTACTTCTATTACAATTAATATTATTATAAAACTAATGAATGACCTTATTGTATTTAATTTATGATACGAGACATCATGGCTATAAGGTATTAAGAAAATGGACATGAAGACAAAGATATAATTAAAACTATATTTAATATTGGTATAAAAACTATTTACAAACTTGGAGTTTGATCTCAGTCAATACTCCTAATATGGCATAAGTGTACATTAGTAAAGTATTAATAATTCTACCTGTCCCTTTGGGTATATAATGGTAGCAAGCCCATATTTTATGCCCCAGACTAAATACATTAGCTATCATGTGAGATAGATGTTGAACTAGATATATGGCAGTGAATTTACTTATCCCAACAATAGATTATTATATAAAGTTTTAAATTAAAGATTAATTCTAAAGGAGCCTGTTACTTTGGAGCAGATAATTAGGGAGGCTTAGCATGTGAGATCAAAAGCAGAAAATAAAAGAATAATTTAACTGGATGAGAGGTAGTATTAATAGAGATGCCATAGAATAATAATGGAGTGAACTTTGAGATGTAAGCCAGGAGGGAAACATAAACTTGTGGGTGGGATTTCTACTGCGGACCCTACGAGACTGGTCATAAATGCAAGTCTGGCTGTGCAGGAACTTCTGCCTCTATCTGACTGCATAACAGACTCAGCTTTCCATGGGAGCACATTGAACTATGCCTTTCCTAATGGAGTGGAATGATACCTATAAATATAAGTATTCGCTGATTTCCCTGGCTTGAAATAAGAGAAAACTTTGACATCGCTCAATAATAATACTTATCATTTGATAATAAAACATTTTTATATATTTAATTGCTAATAAGTAATGATTCACTCCCAAGACCCACATTTACAAGTGATTAACTTACAAGGCCTCAAATAACCTGAGATTGATTTAATTATGAAGTCAAATTCAATAAATACCAATCAATACTAATAATAAAAGGATAAAGAGTATAATTCTAGTATATTTCTATTGCTAAGTTAAAATAACTAACCTGTACAAATTATGGGATCTCCACACTCATAGCTAATCATGAAAGTTAGATGCATCTCTGAAACAAAAATAATTCATTAAACTATAAGATAATACAAGAAATCATATTAATATAAAATGAGATGCATCTGAGAAAAAAAACAATTTATCAAAATAATTTCCTGATCTAGCCACTTGATTAATATAAGACAATATCATAAATATGTTATCTAATAACTCCACCATTTTGGGTGAAGGCTAACATTTAAGTAAGTTAAGAGGCTACGTCAGAAATTATTGAGGCATGAAATTAATTACATCAATAAATAAATTTTAATAGGAATGGATACTCAAAGAAAAGGAAAGATCATATAGTAATTAAAAATTACAGATTTTAAGAAGTTTAGTGGATTTAAAATAAAATTTACATGAGTATACATTATGACTAAAATATTGCACATTAGAAAGACAAGTTCTAGTTTTAAAGAAAAGCAGGAAAATTCTTAAAGATTTTGATACCAGTTACCTTTGATTTAAGCAAAACATGCATATTTTGAGTGATCCTCCTGTTTATGGAGTTTAGCCCAGTAGTTTTTCCTTAAGAGTTCATTTAGTGGTCATGATTATAAGCAGTGGTCGATCAGGCAGCAGTATACGGATTACAGCAGACAATTTCAGTTCATTTTTAAAGCAAGTAGGAGATCCAGTGCATCTCCCATTTCTCCAGAGGAGAATAGCTCATGCCTACTACTCAGCCATAGCAAGATTATAAGTAAAAATCATATTTCATAAAAAAAACAGCCAGCAGATCAGAGTTGACATATTTGATATGAAATTAAACTAGCTCTTATTTTTAACAAGACTTTATATACCTTTTGTCCACCTTGCTCCTTATCTTCCAGATCAATCTACATGACATACTGGTTTCCTTTCAGAACCGCTCAAAATATCTGCAAGTAAAATAATGCATTAAGAGCACATGTTCCATTTGTCATTTCAATCGGAACATTTTGCTTTACTTTATTGCGTATTTCACCTATGACCTCATTATACTGCAGATGTTTCTTTAAAACTAATTAAAAAGCTTTTAGGAATATTTCTCAGTTTTCTATTGTCCATCCCCACCCATTATGACTTACAATATTACTTAGCAGGGGAATTTCTATTTTTAATACATTTAAATATTAAAAGATTAAAACAAAGTTTAGATTTTATAAATTAAAATATTATATAACTTTGACCTAAATAATAATTAACGCAAAATATTAAATATTCTAATTTTAATAAATTAATTTCAATGCGTTAATATCTCATATTGGAGTGTGTGTGCATGAAACATATTTAACAAGCTTTATATATATAACTAATACTATTATACGCACACAGTCCAATATTGAGAATTTAAATTTAGGTGGGATGGGGGAGTGGGTAGAAGACGATAGAATAAATATGACTGAGGTGAAACTAAGATTCGAACTTGAATCTTACAATTTCACCAAGTAGTAAAATATTTACAGACTGTGTTATTTATATATTACTATTAGCATTAATAATTATTTTTGTATTTGTCTTCTAAGTTGTTTGCTTGACAATGATTAGAGGCCATTTAGCAATAGAGTACTACAACCAAAAAACACCATTTGATGACAATAATTATATGCACGATACCTTTTCTCAATTAATGAGAAATTATAATTATATATATATTAAGACAGATTTATTAGAAAACTAGAAGGATTTATTTTAATAAAAGTCAAATATATTTGTAAATACATTTATATTTATAGATATAAATACAAATTTATATTATATACTTATAAAACAATTAAATAATAAGAATAATAAAGTAATCGAATTGTTATTTGATCATTTTATTACACGTAATTTAACTTAATTTTTCATTTTGCAATAACCAATACTTTTTATATGGTAGCCAAGATACCAATGTATAAATAAATGAATAAATAGTTACCGTTTTGTATTGGAAATTTAAATAATGGAATATATATATATCTTAAATTGTTTATAAAACTTTAATTTTTGACATTGAAGATATTTATACATATGATTTATCTAGTTTATTTGTCTGCTCTTCTATCTATCTATCAGGCTACTTAACGATCTATCTATCTATCTATCTATCTATCTATCTATCTATCTATCTATCTATCTATCTATCTATCTATCTATCTATCTATCTATCTATCTATCTATCTATCTATCTATCTATCTATCTATCTATCTATCTATATAACAACCTATTTATGTATAAATGTTCATCTCTCTCTCTTTCTCGGCCTTATAATTTATCTATTTATTTATAAATTTATTTACTTATTTTTCTACCTACTAATATACATGTAATCTGCTTATTTTCATGTTTAACTATCTATTTACCTATTTACAATATTTCTAATTTGCTATTAATTTATAACCTAATTATCAATTGTTTAGTCAATTGAGCTGTTGATCTATCTATCTATCTATCTATCTATCTATCTATCTATCTATCTATCTATCTATCTATCTATCTATCTATCTATCTATCTATCTATCTATCTATCTATCTGTCAATACATACTTATCTATCATTTAGCTACCAATAAATTTACTTACCCATCTATACATCTATCTATATGCTACCTATTTATGAGTCTGCTTAATTATCTATTTATCTAATAATTTACACATCTAGTTCAAACAAGCTATTGATAATAATTTTACATCGATTTAAAATAAAATTTGGCCAAAGATTTTTTTAAAAAATAATATATTTGTTATTTAAGTAGTTTCTTGTTTTTGCCATTTAGAAAACATCATGTAGTGTTTTCCTCCTATATTCAAAATCAGAATAATTTTTTTGTCAGTTTTTATTTATATTGGTTTTAAGTTATAGTATATATATATATCATGATTTCATTTGCAATATTATATAGTTTTTAGATACTAAATTCATAGAACAATAAAATTACTTACAAATATTTTTATTAATGAGCTGATAAATGGATGATCAGAATTTTAGGGAAAATAATTTTCTTAATAAACTTAAACTAAGACAAAAAAATTTGATGTAAAAAATATTTTAATTAAAGATGAAAATTTTAAAAAATAAAATTTAAATATATAAGCAGAGTATATTGAATCATACACATTTATTGCTCTATTTTTCACGAGTTCACAAGAAATTTGAGAACGGAAGTGACAGAGTTGGGTCACAATCCATGAATCTTGATCCCATAGGACTTATTATTAATTGACTTTGATGGACTCAGTGAAAAATAAAAAAGCTATGTGAAATAATATAGTCAAATTAGGATTTATTTTAATAAAATCCTTATTATTGTGGAATAGTTGTATTGATGAATAGGCAGATTAGTGAATGAATGAATAGATAGACAGTGGGTGAATAAACAGGTAGATATAAATAGGTAGGTAGACTGATAGATAGATAGATAGATAGATAGATAGATAGATAGATAGATAGATAGATAGATAGATAGATAGATAGATAGATAGATAGATAGATAGATAGATAGATAGATAGATAGATAGATAGATAGATAGATAGATAGATAGATAGATAGATAGATAGATAGATAGATAGATAGATAGATAGATAGATAGATAGATAGATAGATATAGTAATGGAGAAATAAATAAATGAGTGGATAGATAAATGAATTGATAAATTGATAAATAGATGGAAAGACAAAAAGATAGAATATACGGATAGATTAATATGTAGATAAAACATAGATAAATAGATAAATAAACATACAGATATATTAGAAACAGATATTATAGTTAGATATAAAGATAGGTAGGTGGATAGATAAATAGGTAGATGGATAGGTAGGTGAATGGATCGATGAGTGGAAGAATAGGTAACTTGATTGAGGACAGGTAAACAGGAATATAGTTAAATAAATAAATATGCAGATAGATAGAAGAGTGATTTTACATTGGATTTTTTTATAGGCAATTAATAATAATAGCTCTATATTAAAATTATATTATTTCAGCATGATTTTTTAAATACTAACACTTTTGATATTTTTTTAAAGAAATTAATGCAATTTGGAGTTAAAAGATTTCAGTCGTTGAGATTGAAGAGTTAAGTATATTAATTTTAAAACTTCTAAACTTTACTCGTTTAGAAATCTTTAATGATATTTACAACGCACTCAGGAAATTAAAAAAAAAATCAATCTGTTTTGATTAATTTTTGATGGTTTTATTTACTTATTTTTGAGTGAATATTTAAAACTCGGAAATGCTGATAATCAATTATTAGAATTTCTTTATTATTATTTTAAATTACGTAATGATGACATTAAATATAAATCAATTATATTTCTTTGCTTAACCAGCCTTCTGTTTGTTCTTTTACAAAAAGGTTGTCTATATTCTATCTAAGTGTACCGCATTGTTTCTTTCTTTATTCCAAAAATTATTTTTGTGTCAGTTTATATATATATTTTTGTATTAAAAGCTTTTTTTTTTAAAAAAAAAAAAAAAAATTACTCAAAAAGACATTTTTCTAAATACTTTATATATATAATTATATTTTATTTGAAGGTTTTTATTTAAAGATAATGTTATTAAAAATTGGCGAAAAATATTTAAATTTTTTAAAAAACATTTTTTGCATATTAAAGTATAAAATTATATGATTAATTGCTTGGTAGGTCATGTGACATTTGGAACACTAGACGTGCATTGAGCACAGCAGTTTAAGTGATCGAAATATACTACACCTGGGTCTCGTTTTACGAGATAGATAGGTTCCTCAGAAAACACGCGCAAACGAAATCGCGCAAAAATAGACGTAACTTACATTGAAAAAGGGGGGATGCGGTCTGTGATTTTTCAAAATTCGCGTAAAAGCAAAGCACCAATGTAAAATTACTTTAAAATTCGCGCAAAAAAAAAAAATAAGGAAATAAAATATGACTAATAAAAAATTTCAAATTTGAAAAGAATTGATACAAGACAAACTTTTTTTAACTAAAATATTTAATTTTATTCAAAATAATATATTTTTATGCATAATTTACAGTACAGTAATTTATATTTTTTTATACACGTTTTAATTATTATCGCTATTTGCCCCAAAACACGTTCGTTTGCAAACTAGTAAAAAATAAGATTCTCATGTGATGTGATGTGATGTATTTGGCTTCTCCTTAAACGAAGTCAAGAATATCTCAGCAATTATTCTCACAAGAGGAAATACAACTAGCGCCAAGTTCACTCTCATGTTGTGTTAATAGTTTTCTGTTGACGATGATGATTTTATTAAATGTTTATGAACCTAGACTTATGATAATAAAAAGACATTTATTCACCACTGCTGGGAAAAATTTAATTAAAATTAACAACTAAAAATTAAATTCTTATTTTTGCCTTTAATTTTCAATTCCTGTTTAAAAATCAAATTTCGTTTTACATCGCATTAATTTCAAGTCGCCCTTAAGTAATTTTTAAATTGTTAATTACAATTAAAAATCAGATTTTAATTTTTAATTGTGCCCACTGCTATTACTGACCTTTTAAAAATAAACTTGTGGACACTAAATGATTAATAATTGATTGCGTTCTTTTTTAAAAAGCAAAAACAGAATGTGATTTAAAATGCAAAATTAACACGCGCAATGTTTGAACAAATTTACATGATAATCTTGTAAATTTTAATGTGTGTATACATAAAATGTAGAAATCATGATTTTTAATTTCATTATTGCATAAAATCTTACTATTATAAAGCACTGGAAATATTGAAATTACTAAGATGAAAGTAGAATTCCAATAATGTGCTATTACTTTCAATATAACATAAGTGCGTAAAATTTATTATTTAAAGTAATAGCGCAATATCGGAGGTCGACTTCCGGTAAAAAAAATCGTGTTAAATAAGTCCGCGTAAAAAGAGACCCAGGTGTATTTTATTCATTTAAGCTATTCAGTTAAGAATTGATCAAATACATTCCATTATTCTATTACTGAGCTATAAAACTTCACAGGGCAAAAAAATATCTTAAGTTTTTATTAGATCATATAATGTTTAATCATGAAATGTGATACTGTTGAGATTTGAACCAAGGACTTTTAACCCTGGAAATTGCCACATTATTACTATGCTCAATCAAACGGAACATATTTCATATAGGTAAAGAGTTTACTCTTAAATATCCCATTTCATATCCAAAAACCGTTCAGGAAAACAGTAAAGAAGACAATATTTACCAATCTAATCAAATACTTGATAATCCAAATTAACCTTTATCTTTCTTGTTTAATCCCCTTTTTCTCACTAAATATTTATTAATATTATTTAAAAAGAAAAAAAAATATTGCCTCTCTAAAATTTATTTAGCAAATGAAAGACACCTTTTTAAATTTAAACTTAGTTCATTAACTTTTATTGCACTAACTATAGTATTTTTTTAAGCATAAGTAATACGATTTTTTCTTTTGTAAGCTAAAATTTTGCCCTTAAAAATTCCATTTCATGACACAGAATTTTTTTCCCCTATGATATACTATAATTGATCAACCATGATATGTAAACATGTACTTGACAAAGACATGTGTAATGTAAGCCCCTGCACAATATTTTTTAATGCAATTATATTCGTATATTTTATAAGTTATTAATATAAAACAGTTTAATCCTTAATTAATAAATTAAATCCTTAATTAATAAATTTTTGTAAAAGAAACTTGAATTTAAAGATTTGGTATTGTGAATACACACACACACACACAATATCTTCATGTATGTAAATATTTTTTATTTTTTGGGATTTTTTTTTTTGCGTTGTATATATGCTTTATAATTCGATAATATTTATCTACAATTTTGATTTAGTAAATAATTATTAATCTTTAATGTAAATAAAATATTTTAAACTCTTAACCATCTAACGGCATATGCTTTTGTCTTACTTTAAATCAAACTATACTAAACTATTAATATTGAATATTTGGGGTTGGTTCTAACACCAGTACAACCCATCCTTTTGCTGAGGCACCAAATTTTGTTTTTGTAGGAAGGGGTAGCAAAATTGGTCTAAATTTTACAAAAGATAAATCGTAACAAAGTAATTTATTCATTGTCTGTGGAACCATGCTTTAAGAATGTCATAAGCAAACTGATTTTTAGACAGTAAAATGTAAATTATATATTTAATAAAAACAATTGGTATTTTTAAAATTAAATTAATTAATATTTATCATTAAAAATAACAAATAATAACTTATCATCAGAAAAAGATTAATTAAAATTAGAATTAATTAACATGTTTTGATAAAGTCAGAATAAGATGACAGTCTTCAATCTATCTTCCTCATTGTACTTCTCTAATTTTGGCCTGACGACTCTAAAGAATAGATAGGGTAAAAGCTATTATTAATCAGCTTTTTCATGTTTTTGCAAAAGATTTTTCAAGTACAAGAAGCAGTGAGACTATTGTCCTAAATGTCCTATCCAGAGATTTTTTTGCCTGACGATGCATATAACAGCTTAGGCTTTCCCAGACTTTATTATCTGCTTCAATAGGCCTTACAGCAACATAAAAGTATAAGTTAGCTATAGTTATATTTTATATGTAAATAATGTCTAATTTAGTAAAAGAAATAGAAATTTTCTTGTGATATTCTTTTACTAATTATTGTGAATATTCATATATCTTTATATATAAGTAAATTGATAATATCGGAAACTGTTAAACAATATGAATATTTTTTAATCTGTCAACAACATAATTGCCTTTCTCCAATAATTTGTCATTCATTTATTATCTTGTCTAATTACAATTTCCTGTATAAAATCAATTAGAAAACTGATATAGCAATTATATTGCACTTAATAATCATACTGTTAAAGTTTTTTTTTTTCATGAGTCAAAGCATCGGCCGGGAAGCGAACCCGGAACAACAGTTTGTAAGGCTGCTATGCTAATCACTCAGCCACCAACGCTTGACTTGTTAAAGTTAATATTAGATGACATAATAATTGGAAAAGGTCTTTCATTTTAGCATTTATTTCTGATTTCATTATTGGCCATGAGTTGATCTTGATTTGAGGTCAAAAGTTGACTTGAAATATTCTTCTTGGTTCTTTTAATGCTGATTCTGTCTTTTCAGAAATATCTGTTATATCAATTTATATATTTTTTTAAAGATTATTATTGAAAAGCATTTATGGGTGAATATATTTACCAAAATTTGCACTTCTGTTCTTTTGTTTCAAAGATCAAAACAATGACACTAAATGTAATGAGATCATTTATTAAAAGAAAATTATTTAATTATTGAAATATAATCGAAATACATAAATACAGTTGATTATACAATGATTGTTAATTACATACTGTTTTTGATACAGCTATTAGAATTTAGCTTTTAAAATAGTGTTAACATTTTAATATGTTAAATAAAAAAAGCTATCAGATGCAGAATATCACACACACAAACAAAAATGAAGCAACAAGAACATTAAACAAACAATGTGATATTCAAAAACAAAGAAGGTTTTGCCTAAATATGTAATAACTGATTGCTTACATTTAATTAATAGTAATATATTATTTTCTTTTAATTATCTCTCTTTGTGAAATTATAGTTTATTATTTTAAATTAATTTACCAATTTTCATTAGCTAATTCTATTATTTAGAATTTAGAACAGACACAATGAAGCCTAAACATTATCAAAAAAAAATTTTAAGAGGAAGAATGGCTAAATATGCTACTGCACATGCTAGCAAAATTTCTAGGATCAGCCATATGAATAGTAATGTCTTAACATAACTTGTAAATTTTGAATTTACTTTTTTTAAAAATTATCATTTTGATAGTGAATAGGATTTAAAATGAAATTCATGAAATGGTATCTGACCATTTTAGTAAATTTACTTTCATATATATCACTTTATTCTGTTTTTTTTTTTTTGCTTTTATGTTTCTATTTTAAATTTTATGCTTAGTTATAATTAAGCATAAATATATTATGATTAAGCAATAAAAATATCAATATTTTAATTCTTTGTGTCTTCCTTCATGAATTGTCAGCACTTACAACCATGACCAATCCACTCCATGATAAAAGATCTCTCCAAGTTCTCTAGCACCTCTTTAGCACATCACTCCAGCACACTTCCTTATTTCATCCATCCATCTTACATGTTGTCTTTTTCTATGTCTTTTACAATCTCTTGGAATCAACTGTCCATCTATTATTTTCACTTCTAGAAATATGTCCAGCCCAATTTCACTTCCATCTCTTAATTCTTTTAATGATGTCTCATCCATATATTTCATTTTCCATCTCTTCTTGTTATTCCTAACAGGCATCTCTCTATACTTTGTAGAATGATCTGAAGTCTCCTATTGCTCTTCTGTTAAGTGTCAAAATCTAAGATCCATAAGTAAGAACTGATAAAACGCATTTATTAAAAACCTTTCTTTCCAAACACATAGGCCTATTCCTTTTAATATTAAGTTATTTCTACCAAAAGGACACCAACCAAGGTTAATTCTATGACTAATTTCATCCATTATGTTTCCATCTGTAGTAATAATTTGACCAAGATATTTGTAGGTTTAACTTCTTCTAATTCATCATCATCAATCTTTATTTCCATCTTTTGAGAAAATCCATTGAACATTATTTACGATATTTATTTTTAATATATTTATCTTTTAGAATCACATCATAAATGTAATTAAGTTAATAACTAAAAACAATTTATACTAATCGAATAAAGTTTGGACACGAGTATTATTTAAAATAGCAGTAAACAACATTTTATATTTTAAATATTATTTTGGTTTTACAAAAGTGAAAACATCAACCTATAAATAAATAAAATTCAACTAAAACCCAAAGAATAGTAGAAACATCATTTTTATTTAATATAATTAATTAAAATATAGAGAACAAAGCAGCATTTAATTATTTCAAAACTTAACATTTTTAATTACAACAAGCTAGTTAACTAATAGTTTGATATTATTAGCATAATTCAATAAGGCAACGGTTAATTCATTTCTAGCTAACGACATTTAATTATACATATTTATGCCATCATTAGCGGTGGAGATAGTTTATATCAACATTTTATTTTAATTTATGTAACATTTTCTTAAGTGGATTTTTATGACTCTTATTGATTTTAAAAACAACAACGTAATAATGAATTTCTTAAACTAGTGTTTGTATGATTTTTCTAATTAACTTGCTTTAATACTAATTTAATATATACTGAGGAAAAACTATCATTAAAGTATAATTAAAAATTTTGTACAAGTTTAATTAATAAATTTATCAAATAATTAAATTGCTCAAACTTTTTTGGAAAAATGCATTTATTAAAACTTTCTTTACTATTTAGCATAAAAAGTTTAAATTAATTAAAGATAAATTATCCAAAATATTGAATTAAAAATCTCGTTATTTAGCTAATCGGCACTTCTGATGCTAAGAACTTCTTGAACTCCCGAGCAATAAAAACATTACTTTTTTTAAAATGCTAATCAGTTTCAAGTGTGATATTTATATATAAAAATTGTTGTACACTGAATTATAATAATAGCCCTGACTTAAGCTGTATGGGAGCATCTGATTGCCTAATTATTTAGTATGGTATTAAAAATAGTAAGTAGTTACTATTTACATGTATTTCCTGTTTGACAACATATGCGTTTGAAGTATGTGTTTATATATGTATGTTTAGATTATTAGTTTTGAAAGTAAATTAATCAACAGAGTATTATAACTAACAGTCAGGGTGGCCTTTCAGCATTCCATCATCAGATTTTCAATTGGATGGACGGTTGAAGAGTTGGAGTGAGGAGAAGATTGAAACCTATCCATTAAAGTATGAAGATTGGCTATCTTAATATATATCTGAGCACTTATAGCCTATATGTGTAGAGATGGTAATCTGGACCAACTGATGATTGCTGGTTTAGCATGAAATACGTATATTGGTGATTATTTATCTTTTCGACATATATGTGTTCAAGTGTATCAGTGTTATGAGATAGAGTGGAGAGTGGTGGGTGGTGTGAAAGTCTGTGCTCATATACCCTATATATTATAACTAACAGTATTATTAGACAGTAATGATACTGTTTGCATGGTTTAATTAATAGAATAGTAGAGTGTCAGAGTTTAGAGTATAAGGTCCTTGGATCGATTCTAGCACTTTTAGAACTGTCAAGCAATAAAACTATATTTGAATAGTATAATAATAATAATAATAATAATAATCATCATCATCATCATCATCACCATCATCATTAAATGGCTTATTCATCAAAGTTTATAAAACTTTTGCAAACTGAGAGCAGCAGCTGGAAGTATAATCCATAGAATTTAAATTCCTACCAATCTATCAACACCAAACCAAGCAGGGCACATTAGACCATCGTAGCATATCACAAACATTAATCAGTTTTTTTACATGCACTATGATGAAATTTGATAGCTACAGATAATTGACTATGCAGCATTTATTTTATTTTCCTAAATTAAAAATCAATAAAAAAACCTCTAGACCTCTAAACAATTAGTCTATGAACATCAAAGAGAGACAGATATTATCAATGATGTTCATTGGGATTAGACTGAGTTATTATTTTTCCATGGTTAACCCCAGCCCTGTGCCATAATACGAAAAATACCTTTGGTTCTAGATTCAAATATTCTTATAAATAAACAAATGCTTGAGAAATATTCCATCAGTATTGTTTATGCATTAAATTAAACTATTTTAGTATTAACTACAGGATGTATTTGTAAAGATGTTATATAATAACCATTTATTTGTGATAGTACTATGTTCAAAATAACGGATGAATTGACAGTTGAAGAATGAAACTATTTCATTCTATAAACCTATATACACATAGAATTCTACAAACTAATAGTAATAACCGACATAATTAATTTCACTATATATATTATAGATGCAGCAGCATTTTATATTTATTCAAAGATTTGACAAATTAAAATTTATATATATATTGTTAAATTATATTCTTATCTCAGTCTCTTTCATCTTAGCTCAATGCCATCACAACCATCCATCAGTCCAGAAGTAAGACTAAGCCTTTCATACTATAGATACATTAGACATATACTTTTTTAAATGATCCATATAGCACGTGATACAATTCAACTTTATATAACCATTATTAATAATTTTTTAGATATATTTAAGCATGTATTTAAATATTTTTCAAATTTCTATTCCATGACACATTACTGAACAATATAATTGAAGATATGCAGAAAAGATAAATGATCCCCTAAGATGCACATTTCATGCTGAACCAATACTCACTAGTTGACCCAGATCACAATAGGTTACCCATATTTTCATCATTTGTTCAGTCACCAAAACCCCAAATCAAAAGTAAATATCAGCAACATATACCCATTATGATGTCATCATTTAAAACTTCACTGTCATTGTCATCATGGTTTCTCATTTATGTCACTTAAAATAACTATACAATTTATAAATATCAAGAGGTGAATCTTTTGAACCTTTAGATTTATGCACATCAAAGTCCTTTATAATTTTCCAAAATTCAAGTGAGATAGAAATGAAATTTCCACATTATCTATATAATTATTAAAATCATTTCTTTCTGTTAGTTTAGATAAGTGGCTAAAATTAGAGAAACGATTACAGTAAATATAGGAGTAGTTTTTTTAAATAGTTTTTGAAATCTATATTTCCTTTTTAGAATTAATATTAACCTACATGAGTATCAAAATGGATAAGTAAGTTTTTTTCTTATACAAATGGCATATATAAAAGAGTCCATAGCGGTATCAGAAGACCTTGAATTATAAATAGTCAACTATTTACAATCTTGAATTGAAACGTAGTGATTTAGAAAATATACTCTGTGAAAATTTCAAAGTGATGGTAAATAGATATGCTTTTTTTTTCCATGAATGGTATTAAAATTTGAATTGGGAGATGGTAAACATCAGTTTAATAAGAGTAAATCTAGATATAAGACAAATAATATCATTGAAATTAATAAAAATCAAATCAGATGTACTATTATTGCAGTTTAAAAAGTTATTATATTACATTTAGGAGAATCAACAAAGTGCTTTAAACTTACTGCTTTAGATAATTTTGATTTATTACAGAAAAATCCGGAATATTATGCAATGTGAATAATTTATATAATTCTATATCAATTAATATTGAGTCATAATCTTTACTAGATAGATCAGAATGCATATATATATTGAAATCAATAAAAATCATCCATATATCCATTATCGTGATGACGAATCGTAAAAATTGTAAGACAACGCACTCGCGGTTGCGCAGTGCTTCTACACAAAATCTCTTTTATTTTGAGTTGAAATTATTTTAAATTCTAACAAAATCATAAATATTTAATAAAATAATTTCTCAGGGTTTTTATAATAATAATATGTATACTTTTATTTTCTTTAACATCAAAATCTCTACAACTACTGTTTTCCTGAAAGTTAGTGATGATGGTATTTTCGATATATTTATATGTTCATTTAATATTAATTACGAATGTCTTTAGAAAAATTTAATTTAATTCAAATATTCCCATTACATTAACTTTATTTAAATATTCCAATTACATTCAGTTGAATGTAATTGGAATATTTAAATAAAGTTAATTTTTTCTAAAGACATTCAATACTATATATAAATATATCTCTATAACTACTGTTTCTTATTTCCAGAACTTCAACTAAGAATAATTTAATCTACGTGTTAAAATATGACTAGCAAAAAATTATATATATTCTTGAATAATAATTTATCTCTGGGTTAAACTAATAAATGCATAGATATCAAATATGTTTATGCATTCCCAGATATAATAGTGTAAAAGAGTTTTTATGTGCACCGCCTTATCCAATATTTCAGATAGCATTATTACAACAATGATGTATTCAATCGAGCAGAGATTTAACATGTAAATTTATATTTCTAATGTGATCTTTAATGTAGTAAATGTAAATAAAATGACAATGTTTATTCAAGAATGGCAAAAAGAAATATTTAAAAATTAACCATTATTTTATTATATAATATAGAAAATCAATAATAAAAACAAATAACGATAACAAAAATTATATAACGCATTATATGTGTATAAAAGAAAATTTAACCGTTAACACACTAAGCATGTTATATATATAGTTGCACTCGTGGAAATGCATTCTTTAGCAGCTAGATATAACAGTCTGGATATCATGAACTTCATAAACAATTAGTAAAATCATCGTCTCAAAGTTTAATTACAGATTACATTGTTGACAAAAAACCATTACCACATCATGTGACAGAAGATGGCACTAATTGTATTTCCTCTTGTGACTAATCTGATTTCTTACCAGTTCACAAATGAACCTGCATATTGTCAAATAGCGATAGTTATTAAAATATGTATGGGAAAATATAAAATAAATTATACATAAAAACATATTGTTTTCAATAAAATTAAATAATTAATAAAAAAAAGTAAAAAATGTCTTGTATCAATTTTTTTCAAATATTTGAAATTTTTTATTAGTCATACTTTATTTCCTTATTTTTTTTTTATGCCAATTTCAAAGTAATTTTACTTTGTTGCTTTGATTTTATACAAATTTCTAAAAATTAAGGAACATATCCCACATTTTTCAATGTAAGTTAAGTTTATTTTTGTGTGATTTTTTTAATGCCAGTTTTTTGTGGAACTTATCTACTTATCTACCGCATGAAAAGAGACCCAGGTGTATATAAGAAAGTATGATATATGTAAAATAAAGAAATCAATTCATAAGAAGAGAAAGAAGATGAGAAAAATAGTTTATATATTAAAAGTTATTTATACAATATTTTTTGTAAAATATTTATTTTAAACCAAAAACTTATATATCTACAATTAGATTTTATTAGAACATATTTATTTTTAAAAATACAAGTCATAAAATGTTTATTACGGCAATGCAGAAACAGTTTTTTGTCAATAATGATTGAGAAAGTTTCTTAAAATTTTAATAATAATTAAATTTAATATTAAATTTTAAATATATATATATATATATTAAGAATAACTAACTGTAATTTTTTTTTAATTAAAAAAATGGAATTCAAATATCTACTATTTTATTCTACTAATTTTTGAATAAATAAAATTATATTCAGTATGCAAGACACTATTGTTAAAAAAGTTATGAACTTCATTTAGTATTTAATTTTCCCAATTTTATAGAGTTTGAATATTAAGTTTTAGAATGATTATCATTTGAAGCCTTACTTTTGTAATAAATAATGTAAAGATTATCAATATATGATGTAGAAAAAAGCCTTAATTGTAAAATGTTCAAATATTAAGAAAAGTCTCACTAGGATCATTTCAATAAAAAAAAAAGAGATTATATCTTAAAACAATTAAAGTCCAACTCTTCCAACCTTTATTTGATAGAATCTAGTGCAAATTTTGATGTATTTGCTCATTTCATATTGGATCATAATATTTCTATTCATAAAAATTATTAAATGAAATATTTCTTATTTGAATTCCATTTTTATAATGGAAATGAATTTTAGTTTAGACATTATAAAAGAATAAAAATATGTTTTAAAATTCAAAATTATTTTTATTAAAATTTCTCAAATTTTTTTTTAACCCATTAACTGTTATCTTTACTTATAAACAAATCAGCTTTAAAAAATGGTAATTTTTGTTATCTAAGCGAATTTACACTCATTTTAAAGCTTCAAAAGTACCATAAGATGTTGCCTTCTCTAGAATTATTTTACAAGTAAAAAATCAATAATATTTAAATTTAAAGCAACAAAAATGGGAGAAGGCAGTCTTTTCTAGATACTGATTGGTTGGTTCTCATTTCAAACAAAAGAAATTGCCTAGCAATAATTTTCACTGCTCCAACTTCTTTGTTTTAATTTTTAAAATTAAAATGAATGTTTTAGCACATTTTTTAGTATTTTTATATATTATAAATTATTTTGATAAAATATGCTGAAAATAAAATTATTTTTGAAAAATAGTTAAGATTTTACTAAAAATTATTTACTTTTATATGAATCAATGATGTACACAGCATTTTCTAATAGGTTATGAACATTCTTTTTAGATTCACTGCTATAGAATATTTTTATAATTATAAATAGAAATTTATTTTTGAAAAAACTTTCATTCACTTTCATAATCTGTCAAATTATTAATTTGCTTTTTACAAATGAAACTAAAATGATTCTAATATTAAAAGATGAATATATTTTTATTGCTGATTTTGTAATTGACCAATCAAAAGTTTAGAGTTTTAACTCACTCGACCAACTGGAATTTTTGAAGGTGAAAAAGTTAAGGCATTTATTCAAACAATTCTTGTTAGCCAGTAAAAATAGTTTCTGCTTTATTGAAATAGTTAAGATTTTACTTCATTAATGCTTAAAATAAATTAATATATATATATGCTCTGCGCACAGATAATGAAGCTATTAAATGTCAGTGAATTATTAAAATTTACCACCAATGTAATTATATTTTTACAACTTATCTTTTTTTAAAACAAATATTTTCAAATAAAATATAATTGTAATTATGTAGTTTTTTTGATTTAACATAAATGTATTACAATTATGTTGCTAAATAATCTTAAATATGAAAATAAATTTTTGAAAATTACAATTTTTCTTACAGAAGTGCTAAAAGAATAAAGACACTTTGAAATGCCTGGGTTTAAATAATTTAACAATCAGTGAGACTGGTAGTTTCTTTGTATTATGGGACAACCAATCGTCATACTTTCAGCTTGCTTTTATATTCAAATTTAAGTGATATTTGCATGAAGTCTGCATGATGCTGAAATCTTCAGATTTTTTAAGTATTAGATTTAATTATATTTTCAGTGCAAAAAAAATGTGTACAGTAAACTAACGTTACAAACAAATGCAAAATAGTAAAGGAAATCTGAAAACAATAGCAGTGTCATTGTAACTTCCCAAATGTTTCAAAATTTATAAGAAATCTTAGACTTTCCTTGAACATGTTAATATGTGTGCTATAATACTGAATCATTTTGATTCAATAATTTTCCTAGTCAAGTATAGTTCTGTTTCATTATTTTTAAAGTTTGATAATCACATAACTGTTTGTTTCTTGCTTAACAACATAGCCCACTGGGTATACAATTACCATCTACTGTATTTGAAGTTTAAATATTAAACAAATTAAATGTGAATTGAAACCATGAGTAAATGAATGATCACTTCTGATTAGCTAGAAAAATTTTTATAAGGCTAGCTATCTATAAAATGGATCTACATAATATGAAAATATGAATAAAAATGAATAATCTGCAGTTGACAAAAGAACTTAGTAGTACATGTTAAGCTATTCCACATATATTTAAAAGCATAGATGAAAAGATATATTGTTGATAAAGAATTGAATATATATTAATCTACTTTACACACATACAGAAGCATGGATGAAAAGTATATTGTTGAAAAAAATTTAATAGTATGCATATATCCTGAGCACACTATTTAAATCTTACTTCCAGTCTTAAACAAAAAGAAAATATAAAAAGTAATAATAATTGGCTAATGCCAAAAATTGCTAATGAATTAATTTGAAGAAATGTCAAAATTATTGAAGAAGACTGAGCCATTGTCCAGCTTAAAATCCTAAGAAAAAAAGAGAACTTATGATAGATATAATAAAAGAAAAAGCTTATTTTAATATTTTATTGTGTTTGCAAAAGACTGAGTTAATTTATATTTACAAAAAAATATATGACACAAATTTAGATAAAAATGAAAATTGTAAAAAATTCCGAAATAAGAATCAGTAATGCTATAAAAAAAATTATATATTGTTAAAATAAGTAGCACATAATTTAAAGACAAATTAAAATTAAATTTCATTTATATTTTTGTCTTATCTAGATCCATTTATTATTTACATATAAAAAAAAAGAATATTTTTGTCCATAATTTAAAGGCAAATTAAAAATAGTAATTATAATATTTTTATATTATTAAATTCACATGTGTGCTTATATTACTAAATTAACATGTGTGTATATATGTGTAGGTGACATGTTCATAGGACCATTTAGCACTTATCTATTATATATGAAAATTGCAATTTAAACAATATTACTACATTTATTTTGTTTTCATTTATTAATATATATATATATGTGTGTGTGTGTGTGTGTGTGAGTGAGTGTGTGCGAGTGTTATATTTACATATTGGACTATTTCCACCATCTAATATAAGTATTTAATGTCTTTAGAAAAATTTAACTTTATTTACATATTTCAAGTACATTCAGCTATTAGTAAAAGCACACTGGTTAGTATATGCACAGCATTTTGAAAAGTATTATTCTCCCTTATTCTTCTTCAGGTGTTTTTGGCCGACCAGTGACAGTACTAGCATAGAAATTGAACCTGGATTCTTAGATTCTTGAATATTGTGCATATATTAACCTGTGTATTGTTACTAACAGTTAAATGTATTTGGAATATTTACGTAAAATTAAATTTTTCTAATGACATTCAATACTTATATTAGATGATGGAAATAGTCCAATATACAATTACAATTAAAATACTATCATCATAAACTTTCAATTAAAAAAGATGTGTGTGTGTGTGTGTTTGGGACTAAACAAATTAGAAATAATAATAAACTCTTTGTTTTATTTTAGTCTTTTCATTTTTATCATAATTACTACTAATTAATAAATAAAATTACTAATTATTATTTTGAATTATTTCAATGAATTAATTTAAATATTAAATTAAATATCTGGTCTTATTATTCTTGTAAACATTTTCATTAAAGACGTTTGCTATCTAACAGCTGTCATTAATCAATAATGGAATTTGCTATATGTGTGGATGTCAAACATAAAACTAATATTTTGAAGTAATGATTCTGTATTATTACTAAAAATCATCTTTAAAGTCCACCCTTATTAACATTATATATAATTATTTTATTTATGCTCAGTATACTGTAATGCTACAGGTAAATATGGGGTTATACCTGGGATAATGGTAACCAGTATATGAACATCAACTGCTCATTGGTTAGCCATTGGTAATTCTCCAGAAAATTGGGGTTTAAACCATGAGGAATCTGAGGAATTGTATTTTTATTCTCAAGTAAAAAAAATAAAATTTATAAAGACCAAACTAAATAAAATGTAGTGTATGGACTTTGAAGAATATCATCTTCACACCAACCCAGGAATCACCATCATAATCATAATCATCTGGATGCCCATACCCTAAATATAACCCCCTATCCCATATAGCTGTTATGCACAAATCTAGCTCAGGAATTACTGTGAGCAAGAGGGAAATAAATAAATAAATTAGCTTATTATAAATAATCTTAATCAGTTCATGGGCTTTCCCTACCTATAAATAATTAGTTTTATTGGGATCATCAATAAAAAAACTAAATCTTAATACATAAACTGTCATGATGTAAGGTCACATGCACACTGCTTTTCATGAAACAGGAATTGGATAGAACAAAGTAATTAAGACTAGAAACAATATTTTAAAAAAAAAAAAACAATTATTTAATATCTTAATTAACAAAAAAATGACATGATAGTAGATAATTTCAAATATCCATTTTATCATAAAAAGTAAATAAATATACAGTTTTATAAAATTATATTAACCTATCAGTTAATTTTTATTCATGGATTAACTTTAAATTCATTTGGTTTTTTCTTTAAAAAATTTAAGAGTTTGTTAAACATGTTCAAAAAAATCAAAGATAGCAATCTTTGATTCTATCCAGGATGGCAAATTGAGAGGGAAAAAACAACATTATGAAACAAAAAACAGTATTTTCTATTAATAAAAATATAATGTGCAGACATAAAAAGTAATACTTCTGTCCATGGCTTTATTGTTGGAGTCCTCTTCAGTTCCAGTTTTATATTCAATTGAGCTTTTCCTTGAAGGCTTGTTAGACATGGCATGGTTAAGGTATCCTTTTTCTGGTCTGTAGAAATTCCAGGTAATTGAAAAATAGCAAATTTTGTCCATTTGGTTCTTTTCTTGAATTTCCAGGTGAGATAAATGTATTCACAGACTCATTGCTTTTGGTTAAAGACAAGGATGCAGACTATTTAAAGGGTTTTTACCTTTTCTACATTTTCTTCCAGTGAAAGTAGGTTACATGGAGGAAGGTGATGCCTACCTTTTAACTAAACTTAGCACATGGTTTTTATTGTACAAAGCATTTTAGTGCTGAACTCATAGTATGTTAAAAGCTTGATACAAAAAATTCCTATTTTATTCAATAGCTTGGTGTCAGCTGGATTAAACTTGGACTGCTATCTCTTCAACAGCTATGTTAAGGATAATTTTTTCTATTATCTTTTTCAACAACAGAATTAAGATTTGACTGCTTTCTTCAACAGCTAAGTTAGCAATAACCTCTCTCCAGACACTTGGGTATAGTTACTAATTCACATCCCCACATATATATTTTTAGAACAATTTTTCCCATAATCCAATTACAATGTGTCTTACATTACCATTTTCATGACAACCAATTAAATAAAATTTTATAACTACAATTATTCAGCTAATTATATCCTTACTTATAGATTACAAGCAAGTTAAGAACAAGAATTTAACAACACAAAATTCTTGACATTCCTTTATAATTTAAAATCAAATTTTGCAAAAACAACAACTACAACAAGATAATCTGTTAATTGCATTGATTTTATTTTTTTTCATTTCATTAAATAGAGATAAAGAAAGGAAAACAACTCTGATAAATTAAAATTTAAAATCCTATTTTTGCTCTTCTCTTTTCTTTTTTAAAAAATAAAAATAAAAAATACATTTAAATATATTTAATGTTTGAGAATTTTAATACTATCACATGGAGATTTTAAAATGATTGAGTTAAATAATGACTCTTTAATAAAAATAGGTCTAAGAAAATTTAAATATTATTTCCCCCCAATAATAAAATATTTTTTTAATTCTCAAACCTAAAGAATATGCTGCCAACTATCTAATTATATTTTTCAGTGCAGCTATGTAACCAACTGATTGCAATACTTATGTTACCAGATGGCACTGAACTAAGTTGATCATTGTATTTATTTCTGTTAAAAATGTACATTTATGTTTACTGTTATTTAGATTTTGTTAGTTTCATTCTATTTTCATTGGAAACTCAACTGTAGGCTTGATGATGATTAAGTCCTTGTGGCTAATATTACAAAATGGTTGCAAAACTTACAGTTATAATATAATTGTACATGTAAAAACAAAAAAACAAATATAATATCCTAAATCACAACCGATAGGAAAATTTTGTTTATTAATAAATTATTTAACAAGAACATTTTGACATTTTGTTATTAAATGATAAATAACAGATTGAACTTTAGACTTAAGTGATGAGCAGGAAAAAAATGAAGCAAGATTTTTGGAGATTTGATGGAAGTTTTAATTGTAGAAAATTGTTAGCCTACCTTCAATTATAGTAATAAATGAAAAATTTTGCCATCAGCTTAAAAACAGAATGTAGGAATTTTAATTTGTCAGTAACTCAACCCACTCATAAATATTTGTAACCTTAAGTCTCAGAAAAGCTAAGCTAAATTCTTTAATAGACCTACAAATTTTATATATCTTATCAAAATCAGCCTCAAATCTCAGAAAACATTTACGAATGAAGTTTGAGAGTCCAGATATTTTATTAATCATTGTTGGATGCTTTACATATCTCACAATTTCAACTCAATATTTATTCTGTTGAATTATTGATATGTCAAATGGATCTGTGAAAAAAGAGTCAAGTTCTGATTTGATAGTTGAATTCATTTTATGATCATGTGTGTATATAAGATGAAAAGTGACAGGAATTTTGTTTTGTTACTCTTCTTTTGTCCAAAGAAAAAAATAATGAGTCATATTGTCTCACACCCCAGTATACAGTAAGGCTTGGCAGTATCTATGTAGATGCATTATTAATGTTTATATAAAAAAAGAAAAAAATGTAATAAAATAAAATGTAGAATAATTTAAATATTAATTAAATGAGCAATAATATTCTTTATATTTTAAAGTTAATCTAAAATTAATTAAAAATGGCTTTTTGATAGATTTTCTTGTGTATTTTCTAGCTCTGACAAAAATATTATAAATCCAAATATTACAATAACAAAAGAAAGAAGAACACTACTTTTTAGAAATATCTGAGGCTTTTCCCACCTAAGATCTTGCTCATTGAGATAAAAGAAGATCTCCTTTTGTTTCTAAGTAAACTCTGATCAAAAATATCATTAGCTACTAGAGCAAGTGGTTTAGCTTGTGGGTGTAAATTTTTATTAGTGATTACTTTGCAATATCATTGTTAAAATATATTTCTCTGCTTATTTACATGATAATTCCCCATATTTGTTTATACATATATATAAACAAAGAGAACTCAATAAAAAATGGCCCATTCTTTTATTATATATGCTAAAACTACTATGAAATTATAATCTCAAATTCATTTTATATATTCATAATCATAATTTTTTATAATTACATATTTATTTTTTAAATATTTGTTTCCAAAATTTCAAATTGATATGATTTTCTCCACTTTGGTTAACTAAAAAAAATCAACTGATTAAAAAATTAATTTACAATAAAATGTAGATGATAAAAACAAGCTCCTCTAGATAAAGTTGTTCATAACAATCTTCTTTATAAACAATAATAATTTAATACAAATCAGTCCATTTTTATTATGTTTTTTATTTAATACTAAATCTAGAAGTCATATTAGTTACCATAATGGCAATTTCCATAAAACAATAATCTCAAATGTTTCATTTATATTCACAATCATGATTATTTATAATAACATATTTATTATTGCAAAACTAATAAATGAGATGAGTTGTTTTATTTTGGTAACGAATAAAATCAATTTGTTTAAAATTTATCTTACAAGGTATATCTAGAGTGACTAAAATGTGCTCCCCTAATGTTGTTCCTGACAACTTTCTTTATAAACAAAGAAAACCCAAATAAAAGGCAATTCATTGTTTTATTATATGCATTACCCACTGTTAATGCTAGAGGATCACACTGAAAGTGTGCTCAGTTGTTTCTAATAAAGTAATAAGAAAACCTTTTCAGTTGCAGGCGTAAAAAACATTTTGATAATTTATTACAAACGATAACAAAAATAAAGAATATAAAAGTAATTACTATAAAACTATAATCTCAACATTTCATATAGACTCACAATCATGATTACTTACAATTATATATATATATAAATCACATCACTTCAGCCAATGCTTAAAATTAACCAATAAAATATCAGCAAACTGTTGTCATAACAACATTATGCCACTGCTTGCTGATATTATATTGGTAAATTTTAGCTTGTCTGGTGTGAGGTGATTTACATATCATTACCAATTAGCTATGTACTCTTAGTCATTTGAAAAACCATTTTTTACTGCAAACTTTTAATTTAGCAGAAGTAATATATATATATAACCCATGCTAACTAACTGGAGAACTGTCAAAAGACTAATAAAACCCATTATACACATTATAATACCTAAACTAGATGAACTTCATGCCAGCTGGTATCACCTTTTTCTTTATATTGGTAACTTTTATACCAGATTTTTGTTTGGTTATCATTATTTACTATTTTCAATTTATTATGCCATAAGTGATTATATATTTAGATAGATAAATAGATGGTAGATGGATGAATAAATAGATAAACAGATAGATAGATAGATAGATAGATAGATAGATAGATAGATAGATAGATAGATAGATAGATAGATAGATAGATAGATAGATAGATAGATAGATAGATAGATAGATAGATAGATAGATAGATAGATAGATAGATAGATAGATAGATAGATAGATAGATAGATAGATAGATAGATAGATAGATAGATAGATAGATAGATAGATAGATAGATAGATAGATAGATAGATTAAAGCAGTTTGGGCAAAAACCTCTTTAACAGCCCTTTATAAAGGAATAGTAATGAAGAAGAAATTATTCACTAGGCTTGCGACTTTGTCTTCGGGAAGATTTGTTTTTGTATCTTTATATTATTTTTTAACTAAGAGGAGTTGTATATTTACTTACTAACTAATATATGACAATAAACGGGATTGATTAGTTGCTTGAATAAAAAATGTTGAACCCGATTAAAAATGGAAAAAGCTTTAAGTTTTATTGAGTCAGAATTAATCTTTAGTGCTTGGAATATTTTTTCCACAATATGATTTATTCATTTTTCATATATGATTTGGAGATATTTTATATGATTTGTTTCTGCACTTTGCTACCACATTAATATTTTAAACGCCATTCTTATGTACTGATGGATTGTTACTTTATTCACACTTAAAATCAAACTAGTGGCATTTACAGTACAAAAATTTAGAGATCAAATGGTTACTTTAGTATACATAAGTCAAATGTTCAAACATTTGAACCATTTAACAAGATTGAATTGTTAACAGAAATACATACATAATTAGTGAGGGCTAGTTACAATTTTCATGTTGGACAATAATTAAAAAATCAGGTAAAGATAGATAAAAAGCAAAATCTAAAATATGATCTAAATATGAGAATCTGATTAGTTGCACATTTTAATACTCTATACGTTTAAATATATAATCTGTTTTATATACGCACAAAAGTTATCAATAAGCAAGTAATCATTTAATAATGAAAGTAATGGCGTTGGAATGCGACCCATGAACTTTGACCTCTAGGTTCCACCATTCTAACATAGTATTTACTAAAGGACGAAGATAAATGTTTTTATTTAACAATTAAAACTATAAAAATATTAAAATTGGGTTGATCATTTAATAAATTCAGTGCTTATGATATTAAAATATTCATTTTAAAATATGCAATAATGTATTTTTTTAGTTCATGAAGCAGTTCAAAAGCTAAGTCCTTATAAAGCAAATCAATGTGACAGATGTTAAAAATAAAGATGAGCGAATTTAATTCCTTTTGATAAATCCTATTTATAAGATAATAAAGATTTAGAAAGATTTATGTTTTCACTTTTTAAAAAGACATTATAAAATTCAGAATTAATCAAACTTGTTATTCTGAACATTGCTGAAACAAAAATAATTTTTTTTCTGCGCTGCGTTTCAGGCATCAAAATTTCTCTTAGAAGTATGTGTGTATTCAATTGAATGAATATAAACGCCAACCACATAATTGACTTCATATATTTAACGTGTTTCATTTTAATACTATTTACATTGATAAACTTTTTGAAAGAGACTCCCTGGACTGCTGAACAAAACAACGTTTGATTAACAGCCATATATACTTCCAGATTCTAACATTAGCGCGATAATTGGAGATATCTTTACTTTCAACAAATTTATATAATATTTCACGCTATTCTAATGTTATATATAAATAAATAAATGAATGAAAACAGCTTTAAATAGCTCATTGTATAGCTAAGATATTTTTATAATGTTTCCATAAGAAAGTGAAAAAGATACTAGGACAAACAACTATATGTTGGTAATATATTTATAACTAATAGACATGTTTGCATAGATGCATAAAATAAAATAAATATACAAAGTCTACAAATTTAAATCGCATAAAATAATAACAAACATATAAAATAATTAAAATTAATCATAACTTTATCTAATGAGCTTGCCAACACCTCTTACAAGCTTTTCAGAATATCCTCAACACCAGACCGGTTTCTGCTTCTGACTTCCTCAGTGAGGTGTTATGATATTCAAGCATTAGATTTAAAATACCAGGTCAAGCCCAGCACTTTATCTAATGGTTAACTATTAAGTAAAATATCTGAAATTTTCAGACATCCATATGTCTTCAAATCTAGCTATCTAACTTAAATAGCCATATGGGACTGGACTAAGTTCAGATATACCATATATTAATAGTTTTAGTTAGATTGCTGAATTTGAAGACATATGGACATCTAAAAATTCCAAATTTTCTACTTAATAGTTAACCATTAGATAAAATTCTGGGCTTGACTTGATATTTTAAATCTAATGCTTGAATATTCTAGTACAATAGAAACCGGTCTGGGGTTGGAGATATTCTGAAAAGCTTGTTAAGAGCTATTGGCAGATTCATTAGATAGATAACATTTGTAATACAAACTTGTTAAATTAGCTTATGTGATATATGACTTGATTTCTTTGCAATTAACCATAACTTATTTTATTTTTCACTAATTTATTCTTCCAACAATGACTTTACTGATGGAATAGTGTTTAGTTTATTATTTAGTATAATATTAATTAGATGCTAAACATTTTCAATTTTCCATCTAAACATTTTTTTATATTTCTATTAAAACACTATGCATTGAATGACCTTCCTTTTACTTGAAAACATTAAAAATTTTACAACATTAACCCAGATAATTTTCATACCAACTTTTAAAATTTATTGCAAATATATATATATATATATATATATATATATATATATATATATATATATATATATATATATATATATATATATATATATATATATGATCACAGATGGAGCTTTATCAATAGCTCATCAAGCTTTGTTTACAAAAAATGCCGAGAGAGAATCGAAATTTCAATATCTCTTTCAAATTGTCCCCAACTTTTAAACCATGGTTTCAAGCTAATTGGCTTTCATCAGTAAAGGGTAGGGGAACTAGAAACTAGACATATAATATGTTGACATATTAGTCATTCTGACCCCTCATGTACGGGAGATGACAACCTTGGCACTATCAAGGGCTTTGAACGTTCCATCATCAGATTTTCAATGAAATGGAAGGCTAAAGAGTTGTGAATTGGAATAGTTTGAAGCCTGTACATTAAAGTATAAATATTGGCTATCTTAATATAAAGCTGAGTACTGATTACATATATGTGTGAGGATAGTAATCTAGACCAACTGATGATTGCTGGTTTAGCATGAAATACGTATATTGGTGATTATTTATCTTTTCAACATGTGTGTGATCAGGTGGGTCAGCAATATGAGATGGCACTAAGAGTGGTGGGTTATGTGAAAGTCTGAGTTCAAACCCCACATAAATTTTTATTGCAAATAACTGAAAGAAAAGTCTTTCAGACTTTATTTTGATGGCTGACATTTTATTTAAAGTGAAATATTTTTTCTGGCCTTTTTACAAAACTTTTGTAATATTAAAATGCCAAAATGTTCTTGTTGATTTATTATCATATTTAAATGATTTTCAATAAAATTGTTATTCATCAAATTATTTGAATAAAATATGTTATTTATTATTTTGAGAATGATTTTGAACTGATTTGATATCAGCTCAATTAAAATATTGAAATATCCCTTTTTTTCTGGAAAATTAATAACATTGGGCTAATTTCAAACTCCATTAACTTTTTTGAACATTATTACTGTTATACAAATGTTACTTAATAAAGAAATATAATTTTTTTTTAAAAAGAACCATGTTTTATCAAGTTTCTAATCTCTCTTCCAATTTTTACTATCCCTCCTACTCTTCCAATTTCAATTAATTATTAATTTAATATTATCATGTGATCTTAATCCTACAACATTGCACTATCTTAAATAATATGTAGATTTCACTTGCTTAAACAAAAATAAAATATCAAAGGATAGTTAAAGAAGAAGGTGGAACCACCTTTTTCTCATCAAAATCTCTGTCTTGTGTTGCGACTTGAGAGCTAACTATACAGTCATTATTACATCTGATTGGCTGTTATATAAGCATTCTGAATGTGCAGGCAAGAAGGTTTCAGCCATTCACTTTAAAGTACAGTTATTTAAAATGAGCATTTTTATGTGAATACATATAATCAGGTATGGAGTTGAATTTACACATATAACTATTTTAATGCTCACTGGAATGCAGTTTTAATTAATTGGATACCTAAAATAGTAATTGTTAGTTAAATCTGTTACCCATTGACTTTAGCTACTCTCTCAATTAAAATAATTTAAAACCCATGAGAAAATTTTATACATTTATTTATAAATTTAAATAAATAATTTTAATGATCAATAGTATTCTTCTTCATCAAACAAAATATACCATTAGTATGCATGCACACACAAACACACACACATATATATATATGGTGAAACATTTTATAAATGGGAACTCTTTTTTTTAAATAAAGTTAAATCTACAGCCACAGTGTTTCAAAGTGCAACGAGCGATCAAGGATTGTGTAAACTGAAATAAGGGAATAATATGCCGTTAGAGTTACACATAATCAAAAGATGGAATTTGGATTAGTGCTCGAATATTATATATAAGTTTGTATTTGTGCAGTATAGCTAGCTATAAGTGGTGAAAACAAATTATAACAACTTTTCTTAATTCTCAATCAAAATAAATATTCTCCCAATAGCAAGTCATGTATTATAATTAAATATTTTTAATAGTTTATATAAGTGATGATATATATATATATATATATATATATATATATATATATATGTCCACAGATGGCGTCCTACCAAGACTGCCAATCAAGCGTATGTTTTGTTTACATAAACGTCACCTTTGAGGTCTTTCTTGCAATGATATAGATTGCAGAGGCTTCTACTATGTGGTGATGCTGAACTGAGATCAGACCCATGTAGCTATCTGGTTTGCTATGCTGAGTTTGAAGACATTACGTGTCTAAAAAATTCACGCTTGCAAGCTGAATAGAAATTGTTTCATAAACGCTCAGAGTTTGTATTCAGATCTAGTTTCTTTATTCCTGTCTTTCACTGACGATAGCAAATAGCTTGAAATCATGATCTGAAAGTGGAATTATAGTTAGAGATAGTGAATACTAACTACTCTGACGTTTATGTAAACAAAACATACGCTTGATTGGCAGTCTTGGTAGGACGCCATCTGTGGACATAAATACAAGCGTTAGCAAGTTTTTTAACTTGCATTTTTGTTTATCATAAATGTACCTTTGAGGTCTTTCTTGCAATGATATAGATTGCAGAGGCTTCTACTATGTGGTGATGCTCAACTGAGGTCAGACCCAGACCTGGAGCTATGTTTGCTGAGTTTGAAGACATTACGTGTCTAAAAATTCACGCTTGCAAGCTGAATAGAAATTGTTTCATAAACGCTCAGAGTTTGTATTCAGATCTAGTTTCTTTATTCCTGTCTTTCACTGACGATAGCAAATAGCTTGAAATCATGATCTGAAAGTGGAATTATAGTTAGAGATAGTGAATACTAACTACTCTGACGTTTATGTAAACAAAACATACGCTTGATTGGCAGTCTTGGTAGGACGCCATCTGTGGACATAAATACAAGCGTTAGCAAGTTTTTTAACTTGCATTTTTGTTTATCATATATATATATATATATATAAAACCAAAACTGTCTAACACTATACTAGCAAAAATAAAAATGCAAAACCATAAAACAATACAATACTAGATTAAATTTAAAATTTTTACCAAAATCCTTACACAACCATGGTTTCATCTACTACAAATAGACCTTCTCAAGTGAAAATCAATCTAAAGAAAAACATATATATATATATATATATATATATATATATTTATATATATATATATTTGTATATATATATAAACATATATATATACAAACAAACCTTCCCATAATTCACTACAAATTCCACCTTCCCTTAATATCAAAAGAAGTCTTCATGAGATTGATAGCCTCAGAATCAAGGAGTTTTATCATCAAAGTCTCCTTTATTCTTCTTTTTAACTCATTCTTTTCATAAAAAATAACCGAAGCATTGTTAAACAATATTCTATGACCTGTATTCAATTCATGAATATATAAAGCTGAGTTAAGATACCCATGTTTAACCCTACTTATCTGAACCTTAACCCTTTCATTAAGGCTAAATTTACTCTGACCTACATAAAATTTACCACAACTACATGGAATTTTATAAACAATACCAGGAATAGACCTACTATCAATAGACTGCTTTGAACCATTAAGTAATGAATTCAAATCAGAACCTTTCCTCCATGCAACCTTCATTCCACCTAACAAATGACTATTTCTATAAACCAAATTATAAATTAATGCTTTAAATGGTAAAGACATATAATCATCATCCTTACCAACAAAATTCTTATCATCCAAATCACGACTATAAACATTATTATTAAATACCACTTTTTTAATAAAATCATGATTATAACCCAATTCTACATATTCAGCAGCAAATTGACTTCTTTGAATATCAGCATCATTATTAAAATTATTAAGCCTTCTATTCCGACAACAAAAATTCAACAAAGACATTTTTTTATGTATAAAAGGCTGATAACTATCAGGCCTAATCATATTTCTCAAATTTTTAGGTTTTATAAAATGACTACAAAACAAAACATCATTAACCTTCTCAACATTTAAATCTAAAAACTTTAATTTTACAAAATCAAAACCACCCCCCTCAATTGTAAACTTAATACTAGAATCAAAACCATTCAATGCCCCTTAAAAACTCTTCTAATTTCTATTTCTGAATAACAAACAAACAATCATCAACATACCTAACAAATAATTTAATAGAACATGAAAACATATTAATAATACTACACTCCAAATAATCAATATAGACAGCACACATCAATGGAGAAATGACATAACCAATAACCCAACCTTCTCTAATCTTATAAAACACATCACTAGACATAAAATACATTGAATTCTCTAACAGCAAAAGCAAATCATGAAATAAACCTTAATCTTATCTGCAGAAAAATAGAATAAGAATGTTTTTCTGCAGATAAGATTAAGGTTTTTCATGATTTGCTTTTGCTGTTAGAGGATTCAATGTATTTTATGTCTAGTGATGTGTTTTATAAGATTAGAGAAGGTTGGGTTATTGGTTATGTCATTTCTCCATTGATGTGTGCTGTCTATATTGATTATTTAGAGTGTAGTATTATTAATATGTTTTCATGTTCTATTAAATTATTTGTTAGGTATGTTGATGATTGTTTGTTTGTTATTCAGAAATAGAAATTAGAAGAGTTTTTAAGGGGCATTGAATGGTTTTGATTCTAGTATTAAGTTTACAATTGAGGGGGGTGGTTTTGATTTTGTAAAATTAAAGTTTTTAGATTTAAATGTTGAGAAGGTTAATGATGTTTTGTTTTGTAGTCATTTTATAAAACCTAAAAATTTGAGAAATATGATTAGGCCTGATAGTTATCAGCCTTTTATACATAAAAAAATGTCTTTGTTGAATTTTTGTTGTCGGAATAGAAGGCTTAATAATTTTAATAATGATGCTGATATTCAAAGAAGTCAATTTGCTGCTGAATATGTAGAATTGGGTTATAATCATGATTTTATTAAAAAAGTGGTATTTAATAATAATGTTTATAGTCGTGATTTGGATGATAAGAATTTTGTTGGTAAGGATGATGATTATATGTCTTTACCATTTAAAGCATCAATTTATAATTTGGTTTATAGGAATAGTCATTTTTTAGGTGGAATGAAGGTTGCATGGAGGAAAGGTTCTGATTTGAATTCATTACTTAATGGTTCAAAGCAGTCTATTGATAGTAGGTCTATTCCTGGTATTGTTTATAAAATTCCATGTAGTTGTGGTAAATGTTATGTAGGTCAGAGTAAATTTAGCCTTAATGAAATGGTTAAGGTTCATATAAGTAGGGTTAAACATAGGTATCTTAACTCAGCTTTATATATTCATGAATTGAATACAGGTTATAGAATATTGTTTAACAATGCTTCGGTTATTTTTTATGAAAAGAATGAGTTAAAAAGAAGAATAAAGGAGACTTTGATGATAAAACTCCTTGATTCTGAGGCTATCAATCTCATGAAGACTTCTTTTGATATTAAGGGAAGGTGGAATTTGTAGTGAATTATGGGAAGATTTGTTTGTGTGTATATATATATATATATATATATATATATATATATATATATATATATATATATATATATATGTTTTCCTTTAGATTGATTTTCACTTGAGAAGGTCTATTTGTAGTAGATGAAATCATGGTTGTGTAAGGATTTTGGTAAAAATTTTAAATTTAAGCTAGTATTGTATTGTTTTATGGTTTTGTATATTTATATATATATATATGTGTGTGTGTGTGTGTGAAATTTTTATAGTATTTATTTTGGACAAGAATAGCCTTATATAAATTAATATTTTCTTTATGATCGTTCCGATTGCCTATTTTATTGCTGTATTTTTATTATTATAAATTCCTTAACTGATTTTTTATGATACTATTTTTCTGTTTAATTTTTTAAAATATTCTTAATGCCTCTAAGTATAAACTTTTCAGCTTCTTCAATTCCTCTTGTTGAGCCATAGATTTGTTTTATAATAATATTAAAATGTGCATAAATTTAAATTGATAATCGATTTTTTTATAGAATTATATCGAATGCTTGTGCTTGCAAGAGCTGTTTTAATAATGAAACCCATAGTACTTTTTTTTATTCTGAACGATAGATAGTATGGTATTCAGATAGAACACGTACAGTTTGATCCATTTTGATTATCAGTATATGATTTTATCACTTTCATTTTATTAAAAGCTTTCCTTGGTTCACAACAAGAACAACACTACAGGGTATAGTAGTGATCTTGAAGCTTTGGATTTTTTCTCTCTATTTTACACAGTAACATAGCAACTAAATGTCCAAATGTCTCTAATATGATTATGACGTATAAGCCAGGTACACCAAAATATTTTTCTTTTTCAACACATGATAAGAGCCTTTAGATTGGAGAAACTCATACCCCAGCACTATAACATCGTTCTGCTTTACTTTATGGTTCACATTTTCAGCAGCAGTTAGAGGTAGTTATGGTGGATTTTTCTATCTATGACTTGAAATGATTTTTAACTGAAAAAACTCCCACATGATTTGATGCTCAAGAGTTTATTTAAAGTTCAAGCACGGGAAGAAACAAAATTGAACTGCAATCATGGGCATTGAGCTTTAGAATTTTTACCCCTATCACTACATTAAATCATTCAAAATCTGTTTGTTAACAGTATTCTATATCATTGATTCCTGAAATATAGCTAGTACTAGTAAAAAAATATAAAAAAGAAAGCTCAGTATAGATAAAAACAAATAATAGACCTTTATTATGAAGATTTTTAATATAAAGAAAATGAAACAGAATAGATTGCATACAAATATACAACAAACACACTGAAAAGATTCTTTCTAGCTGTAGTTGTTTGCGTTTTCTAAACCTTTCCTCACAGACTATGAACCCAGAAAGAGAAGAATAATTTAATAATATATGTTAATTTTAATAATAGATGAATTATTAAAGAAAATCTATTTATATAAATCCAATTAAAAATAACAGCATTTACAAACATAAATTAATATTTGTTTTGCGATCTTTAGAAAATAACATTTGATTAAGTAAATATCAAAAATAAATGACATATATAGAAAGAAAAAGTGACTACTATAATACTTTATTTGGAATTCGAAAATATTTGTAAGGTAAATTAATATTCTTTTTCAGAAAAGGTAATATAGTTAATTAACTCAAAAAATGTGATTTACTTCAGATGTTTTGATTGTTTGTTTACTTTTTTAATTTAGATGGATTTCTAAATAGGGTTGTTAAGCAAACAACGTTGGAAATACTAAGTTAGGAAAAGAATCACTGGCTAACATTAGCAGATAATAAAGCAATATTTGTGGATATAATAAAAAGATTGTTTTGTAGGTAAATTGCATTATATAAAAAATATGGGATGAAAATAAGTATCTAAAACTAGAAATTGAAAATAAAGTTTATAGGGAAACTTTTTAATAATAATAATAAGAAATGATTCCATTCCCCTGAAGAAGGATTTATGAAAGTAATTATTGAAATATTTTACTAGAATCCATTATTATATAAAACAAAAATTTAATAATTATGAAAAGGGAAGAAGATTGTGATCTTTATAATATAGATTCGAATAAGAATAAAAGAATAAAGTGAAATGTATACACCATTGAAAAAAGTACCCACATTTATTCTTATTTCTAAACTACCTTGTTTCTGCATTATAGCATTAACATCTTAACTTTATTAATAATTTATATTAAATTTTCATTAGGCTAGAGATTATTCAAGTATGAGTAATATTTCTGCAGTGAAATTTTCTCTACACCATTCTCACACAAGGTAGTGAGTAGTTTTGATCATCTTTTAAACCTTGTGAGGGTTGTAATCATAAACATTGACTAAAAACATATAAAAACAATCTATGATCCCTAAGCACAAAATGTGCATCCTGGGGATCATAGATCCTTTTCACATGTCTTTGGTCATATGCTTATAATTACATCCCCCGGGCTGCTAAAAGTAGATAGAAACAAGTCCGTCCCTACCTTATGTGAGACTGGTATAGAGAAAATCCTAAGTTTATGTTTCTAAAATGGTAATTCATCTATGAATGTTCTTCTTATGAAAGTAAAGATGGATTGTTTTGTTAGCACTGTGATGGTAATATTTATTGATTTCTGCAATGATTGAAATTTTGATGAAATTCATTGGAATGTCTGTTGCTACTTTTTAGCAAGCAATAATTTTCAAACTGTTTATTGCAGCAAATCTTTTTTTAGTGAGTGAAATTAACATCATCGTCTTGTTAAATTCTTATTATTCCCTCTGTAGAATGTTATCTGCAAAATATAAAACAATATCATAAGAATGCACTGCATAATGTTAGCCAGATAGATAGATAAGTAAGAAATCAGTTACATAGATAGATAGAAAGCCACAGATAGTCAGACAGACAGAAAGACAGACAGACAGACAGAGACAGATAGATAGATAGATAGATAGATAGATAGATAGATAGATAGATAGATAGATAGATAGATAGATAGATAGATAGATAGATAGATAGATAGATAGATAGATAGATAGATAGATAGATAGATAGATAGATAGATAGATAGATAGATAGATAGATAGATAGATAGATAGATAGATACACGTTTTTTAACAAACTCAATTAACCATCCAATAATATCTAGCTTTTTTTTTTTAATCAGTAGGGTGAGGGTTGTAGGTTAATCGAAATTAGTCAGAATAATATCGTTGCGCTAACTAAAAATGAATAGTATTGTAATATGTTACCGCTTTCACTATCGTTGAAAAAGCTATCAACCTCTTACGGGCATTTTGTTGAATCCTTAATTACTTTTCCATTTCAATAAAGAGAATATCAGTGTATGTATTTCTATGCGTATTTTTAAATGTTTAATTATAGTATATCTAATTATATGGTTTATATATATAAATTTGAAAATAAATGGCATAACTAAATTTAGAAAGTGAAATGTTTTTGTTTTTTATTCAACTTGGATTTCTTTGACAATGTCTAATAATATACTTTTTTTTTAGTTATTTAAAAAATGTATTAGAAATAATTTAAAATAAATAAAAAATCCGTTGAATTTATTTTGATATCTTTATAAATTATTTTATTCTGAGATTTAAAATAAAAAAGCATTGAAAAATAATTTTGAAAAATAATTACAGCTCGTACACGTTTTTAAAATTTAGATTATTTGCTAGTAAATAATGCGCAAACTCCAAATAATTATGAAACAATTTTAAGTTAAAAGCATTTAAAATCATAGAATATTGACTTCTATTGTTTTCTTCTTTTTTAAAAAAATATGTATATGAGTAAATTTAACCATAGATTTAAAGGAAGAGAAAATTTGCAAATAATTTACTATCGATTTTTATTTCTATGCAGTTGTAAAGTTAGGAATAGTCAAATAAGATAAAGTTTGCCAACGTATTTAAACAAAAAGGCAAAACGTTTAACTAAAGATGACCAAATTCAAATCAATGCATAATCTATCTATTGTAAAGCATATTTTTAAACCATATGTTTTAACTTATAATTAACATTATAAATGAAATTTTAATTATTAATGATTACTTGCATATTCTTTAACTGGGATAAGTATTATATATATATACCAGGTGCACCCAGTCTGAAGAGCCATCGTTTTTGTAATAATTTTTTTATTAATTGGTGGCTTTAACAATTTTTTTTTTTTTTAAGATTTAATATCAATTAAACAAAAGATTTTAATATTATGTAAATAAATGTGAGAAATTCACAATTGAAAACATAAATATTTGAAACAACCCTCCTGTTTCACGTCAAGCGTTGTTAGCCAAGAGGTCAGTGCAGCCGGCTTGCAAGCAAGTAGTTGGTTGCAGACGGTTGTGGGTTCGTGCTATGACATATGAAAAAAAAACCCTCCTGTTTCATACACTTTAGAAATGTACTTGGCAAGGTATTAATAAAGCTAAATTAAAATTAAAATTTTTAAATACACCTGTTATATTTGATATGTGAAGTTCACAATGTTAAGGACAACTGCTTTGCATAAAATGCTCCTAATATAAATTATGGTTTAGTTAGGTATAGTTATTTATTTATAAAAATAAATTTAAAGTTGTTGTTTGTTTTTTTTTGCAATTTTTCAATTTTGAATTTGACAACTTTATGGAATAGTTTTTTTTAATTGGGTGTGAATTTGACATGTGACAACAATGTGGACAAACGTTTAAGGATTTTATATATAAGAATATTATTCAATGTAAATTGAGACTAAAAAACAATTATGAATCTGAAATCATTAAATAGAAGGTGTCAAATTTTTACTGATATAATATTGTTATAGTTTAATTGGAATTTCAAGACTATTTGCATATCACTTTTTTGTTGCATATAGAAATCTATTGTCAGTCTTTTAAATTGAGAGATAAATTTAACATGGAAATAAGCATATATGGATAATAATTGTGTAAAAAAAATTCTAACAAGTTAAAGAAAATAGTGAAAATATTAATACTAAAAATTCTAACAAGTTGAAAAAAATAGTGAAAATATTAATATTAAAAATTCTAACAAGTTAAAGAAAATAGTGAAAATATTAATATTAAAAATAAGCAGAAATGAAACACTTTTATTTATATTTATTTATATGTAGCAATTTCCATTTCCGTTACATACTTTAAAAAAAAACATAAATAAAATAATTAGATATTAATAAAAAATAATTATATGTGCTAATTTTTTAATTCACAGTGCATATAAAATATTATTCGGGGAATTTTTATAAAAATGTTACAATAGGATTAATATTGGAATATATAGAAAGTAATTACATTTCTTTAAACTTTTTCAAGCAGTTTTACAAGAAGACTTTTGTAGATTAAAATGAAACTTAAGATAATGAAAACATAGATGTTATTTGAATCATCTAGATTTTGCAGGTGATGCTGTTGTTTTTACAAACAATGCCCCACAACTTCAGAAAATGTTAAAAAAAGTTTTCAGATAAAAAGAAAAAAGACTAAATAAAAATGCTTAAAAGATCAAAATAATATTCAAAGATTCTCTAAGAAGAAAAAAAATAAATCTTCATAATTATGAATTAAAAGCAGTTAATAACTACAAACACTTGTAGTTCGCTAGAGGGCGCAATCCTGACCAGTTCTATGCTTTTCTAGTGCTAACTTTAGTAAAAAATTTACCTGATACAAGTGTTTATTTTCAGTCAAAAACCCAAAAATAAATTTTGTTAATACCCATTCTTCCTTCAAACTTAAGAATGATGTTTTTTTTTTTCAATCTGAAAGAGAGATATGGCACTGATATGAATTTCCTTATGGATATAACTGAACAAGAACAATCAGCCATTTGCATGACCAAGAAATCTCCTAATTACCAAATTGAACAAGGAAAAACTCCAATTAAAGCTAAGTTTATGAAAGAAAAAAATGAGATAAATAAGAAGCAACCTACTAGAAATCTTATCCCCAATTTTCATAAAGAAATAGAAAAAATTGAAGACACAGAGAGGATCGTTTTGACATAGGAAGTGCCTTCAAAGAAAGTGAATAATGTTAAAAACTCTTATAATCTATTAGAATCACAAATTAGACATAGAAAAACATAATTTCAAGATGACTACATGAATAAAAACAATTATATTAATATGAAGTTACACCTTGTGGACCCTATCCTAAATTTTCATGATGACACAAGCAAAATTGAGGATATGGAAGAGATCGTTTTACTGGAGGATTTTCCTGAATTAGAAGTAAATAATGGTAAAAATTCTAATAATGTTTTTAATAATATTAATAAAAAATTTCCAATTAATCCTAATATAGAAAATAATGGTTCTAATGATGGGGGGGCCCTATGATTTCTGCCCCTCATCCCTTTCAAACTCTACCTAACCTTAATGTATCTAGTAAAGTATCATATGCTCATGCTCTACAGAGGGAAACCAACAGGCCCAGCACTGTTACAATGATGGATCTACAAAATGAAAAAGACATTTTTAACATGTATGATGATGACAGAGAATCAACCTTCCAAATTAATTTTGCTAAAAAGTCAACTACCCCTTTTGAGTTTGGACCAACAAGCTTTAAACAATTTAATCAACAGATTTAATGCTACAATTTCAGCACAACTCCACTGATCATTCCTTAATTATAGTAGTGAAAAACTTTGATTCTGGCAGTGACAAACCTGAACTGTAAATTATATATAATTCCCCAGTGGAAGAGTTTTGCAATGAGCTTACAAAAAAAAAATATGGGCTCATGTATTTAAACTGCTAAATCATCCATTGATTATTCTGGCTTGCACCGAGTGGTGCTACTGTAAGGAGAGCTTTGTCAGTTTTAATAGCAGTTATGAGCAAGCACAAGACATGGTGATCATGTGATGTTTGGTGGTTTAATACCAATCCTGCCTAGTAGGATAGTGGTGGCTATGATTATTAAAGAACCAAAGACACCAAAATGTATGGGTTCTGAACTGAGTTCAGCCCCATATGATTATATAAGCGGATGAGTTTAGATTGAAAATATTGTTTTCAATTTTATTCTCCTAGTTTTGTAGTTAAGTAGAGACAAAAAGTTGCTACTGGAGGGTAGCATTAGATTCTAAGATCTATGCGCAATGCTCTCAGATCCAAGGCTCCTCATTGACAAAGGCTCAAGCCAGAAACTAGTAGGGGAATATTGGATGAGTAGGCACTAGTTAGTGATTTTATGCACAAGCCTTCTGGAATCCATTGATTACTCTAGCTTGCACTGAGTGGCACTACTGTATAGAAAGGTTTGCCTGATTTAATAACAATTATGATCAAGCATAAGAAGTGGTGATCATGTGATATTTGGTTGTTTAATTTTCAGCATTTACCATAGTTTTTTAATTCAAGCTGTTGTTTGATTATTTTTGGTAATTATTTTTGTGAAAAATGATTAAAATTTGGCATCTATTAGCAACAGAAGAAAATACAGTCAAGTATTTTCAGAAATTAGAAGATAGTGCCCAAGCAAAAAGTATGTGCTAATGGGCATAATATGAAACTTTATGTGGGAGGTAAGACCCAATAACAGTGCAATATCAAAATATGTTTTAAGTAAGTATCCATTTATAAAGGAACATGGTTAGAAGGCTCCCAATGCACATAGATTTATATATAACTGTTGCAAGGAATTAATGACCACATAATGAGGGAAAAGCAATTGGATTTATCAGCCAAAACTGTTATTGACTGGAATAATTACTTATGTGAAGTTTGTATTTTCAGCCTTTTATCTCAACCATCATGCAAAATCAGATGGCCTAAAAAAATTGTTGAAATAGATGAAAGTCTTTTCAGAAAAAGAAAAAAAACTAACAGGGATGCATACTTCTTCAACAGTGTTTATTTGGTGGCTTATGCAGAGAGACCAGCAAGTGCTTCATTGTAACTGTTGCAAATAGAAAAGTGCCTATTCTTATGGATGCCATTAAGGATAATATCACCACAGGATCTACCTTTTATTCAGACTGTTGGAAGAGCTCTAAAAGTGAAAAAATTATGCCATGCTGGATTTGAATATTTCAAAGTAAATCACACCTACAACTTTGTGGGTACAGGTACAGTCATGCATATGCAGAATATAGAAGGTTTATGTGGTCTGCTTAAATGGTGAAACAAATAGCACTGGGGATTGTGGGATGACCCATGGATTCATATTTAATGGAATTTAGGTGGTGGTGACTGCACAAGCAACAAGATACATTTGTGGCAATGTTAGAGGATATTAACAATTGCTGTCTACCAACATGAATACCCATGTTGTTATACTTTCATTTTTATTATAATTATATTAAAATTTAACATGTTGCTTATAACAATTATATTAAAATTTAATTTTTTAATTACATGTTTGGAGTTTTGTATAATTTCTTATGTTTTTATAATCATCTTTAAAAAAATTCAATGTAGTAATTGCTACAATAATCATATTAAAAAATAAAACAACCATATTGTTATGCCCCTATATCTGTCAAGCTTCCTGCCAAGTGAGCACTCTGAAAATGGATTATTAATAAAAAATGGCTGTCAAGCTTCCCACCAAGTGATCGAAGGAATAATCCATAAATCCCTAAGAAAGTTTGCTTGTGAGCTGTGAAAAAGAGAGGCTATAACTGCAGAGAATTGATGATAGTCAAAATGATGCTAAAGTACGTACACCCATGTGCACATTATATATATATATATATTGTAACGATCCGGAGAAATATACTTAATGTAATCTGCACTACAGGGGCGCCATCTAGGTATTCAAACCTAGAAAAATTTATATAGTAGGCAGATATGTAAGTTTAAAAAAAATAAATTATTTTATATATTTTGATTCCGGTCCTTATCCCATCGTCATTAGCTCAGTGGAACAGCAGAGATTTATATTTTATAAATTCTTATTTAAGAATAATTTTTAAAAAAGAATAAAATAAGCCACTGCCAGTAATTATACACACAAACATTTATTTACGCACATATATATTTAAAATTATTTTAGTATCAGTTTACATTTTAAAATTTAACTTACATTTTTAACTTTGATTTTAATTTTTATAAATTTACATTTTAATTTTTATGCTATTATAAGTTTGCACAGATGGATTTATAAAAGTTTGTTTTATAAATGTTGAGTATAGATCGGTTACATAGATTACACGGTCAAAAACATTTCAAAGTAAACATAAATGATCAAAATATAAAATCATTGGTGAAACTGCAGAGGAAAATTCATAAGAAACCCAATAGCATTCATCGTAAGATGCCCCATTTACACCAATAACTTAAAAGACATCCAAAATAAATACATCTTGGATATGCACCATAAGGTATCAGTATTTACCGAATGTCTATATATTTTGATCAAATATGAAAACCAAAAACACAATTAACCGATAACGAATCCATGCAAGTGTCTATACCCAACTTAAATCTAATGCATTTTTATTTAGAGTGTCGAGTATGAATAGACTACATAGATTGCATTTGAAAAGAAAATATTTTATCCCTTATTTAACCTTAGGCCATAAATTTCACAGTTAAACCAACGTCAATCCATCTGATATATTGATGTGTTCAATGTAATACGAATAGGCCAGCACCATTAGGTTAAGAGAAGAAATTGCCTCTCGTCAGATATGAATATTACATCTACCTGACGATAAGAGCAATAAAAAAAACTCCATAGGAAGGAACTGTGGTTGCTGTCTTATAATTCCTCCCATAGGCAAAATGAGTGTGTGCGGCATATAATAGTGATTCTGCCCTAGCGAATCTCATACTACATCTACATTATAATTACACCAATATATCCAATCCATTGACCTAATTCAACTATGAAACAAATAACCTAAGATTACCCTCCCCTAATATAACTTTACAAATCTATATAGCCATTCATGCCCGACTTAAGTTTAACATTTATATCATTTTAAATTTAATTTATTGCAAAACAAAAATCATAAATAAAACTTAAAGAACAACAACAAAATAAATAAATGGAAATGATTTTACAAAAAAGAAATACATCAAATAAAATTTTAACTAATTAATAAATAATTTAGTTTGGTCAGATAGGAATCTATTTCTATTTTTTTAAATACGGAAAGTTTTTAATTTAATGTTCATGAATTATCTAAAGTTCTTATGGTTTTAAAAGGTCCATAATTTGTAGTTGTTTGTAATTTTGCCCAGGAATTCCCACGCCATCCTGAAGATATTGGTATCCAGTTAGCTGTTGTTTTTTATTTATCCAGAGGTCTTTTAGTTTAGCTGGTCCTTAATGTAGAAAAACGATGTCATTTCTCTTTCATTTTTTAACGAGATTGAAGGGATTGAAGAGTGCGTCTTTTCAATCCCTTCTCCTTCACTCCACACTAAAACATCTGTCATCTCTTAATAATCACTCTCAATCATTTCCAAACTTTTCCTTTTATATCAATTTTAAGGATTCAATTGACATTACATCATCAATGTGATGGTCCTTTCGCTGAGGTCTGATTCCATTGGTTTTCTCTCCTATTTGACCATGCTTATACATTTAAATGCCCAAGACTAGTTTACATTGAGTAATTAAGATAATCATTTCCATTTTTCAATAACATTAATTAATTTGTTTTCAAACTTAAAGATATATTTTTATCTCTAAATTTTTTTTAAGTTTTTGCTTTTACAATACCTTTTCTATTTTTAATAAAGTTTTATTTTAATATTTTTTTTTATCTGTGCAATTTAAATATATATATGAGTTTAATATAGAATTTTAATTTTCAATTTTTAATTCTTAAAAAAAATTTTATTTGCAAACTTTTATTTTTTTCATGTTTACTAATAAAAAAACAATGTAACGACGTCTGTGCCCGTTACAATATATATATATATATATATATATGAATGTAATGATATGAATGTAATGATATTCTTATTCGATGTCTGTATTTCTTCAAAGTTATATATGTAATCTTGTAATTGAATATTAATAAATACAGTAACCAAATATATGTAAAATGCAACTTTGAAAATCTTTTATCCACTTAGGAGCACTTTTTGCTGCCTGTGTATTTATTAAGTCTTGCTGATATTTATATAATAACATGGCTCTTTTTATTTTTATTTTATTGTTATTTCTTTCAATTTGCAATATTTTTACATTATTATAATTCAAATTAAAACCATATATACATAATGTATTATATTTGTAATATATAAATGTAAGCAAGACTTAATAAATAGACAGGCAGCAAATGTAAAAATCATGGAATTGTGGGAAGGTTAGCCTTTGAAAGTGTATTTGACAAAGACTATGAAGATAGTCAAAAGTGCTCCTAAGTTCTCCTAAGTCAATAAAAGCTTTTTAAAGTTGTATTTTACATTTATTTGATTACTGTATTTCTTAATATTCAATTATAAGATTGTATATATATATATATATTGTGCCGGATGGTTCCACCGAATGAAGTATACTTACATATATATGTTTTGCTGGTTTCATACTTCTTCATAATACATTTATAATCTTATAAATGTTACGTGAATGAACCGGCACCTTCGAGCAAAATGGGAGATATTATTGATAGCTTTAACTATCAACAAGGACCCACCTTGGCTGCTAGATTCAAACCCCTACTATCCAAACACTTTATTTGTTTTGGAGTAAACTCCAGGTGCCAGCCATCTATTCAGAAGAATAAACAACGTATTTGGTCAGTAGGCTCATAATCCAGCACTCGAAACAACCCCAAAACTAGCCCAATCTAATTTTAATCAGTAATACAATATAAAAAAAGAATTGATAGAAAGAATTGACCGACGAATAAAGTTTAATTTTAAAGACAATTTATTAACTAACATTTACTAATTATAAACATTTTTATAAATCTATAAATAACACACCCATTTTAAGTTAACATACTATGATATATTTTATGAAAGCTCAAAAATATTCTTTGACTTTTAAATTATCTAACATTCACAAACACGCACATCAATAGTTCATTTTATGCATGCTTATAGAGTTTATATAATTTGAATCTTGAATTTTTACGAATTACAGTGGTGGCTGCTATATATAAATGAGAATACGAAAATGTTTTACCTAGGATTTTTGGAACGTGGACGTAGAACTTCATTTTCTTTAATTATTGCTTTAGGTGAGAAAATTTCCAGCCAGCTGGGACATTTTCTTGAGGAGTTTGATTATTCTTCATGATTATTATTTCTGGAGACAGTTGAATATTGACGGAGGATTTCTGAGCTGTTAAGTAGACATTATTTCATGGGCAGGTCTTGCTGATCTTGTTGGACTAAGGACTGAAAAAAGAGCGTATATTTTCATAAGATGCTCAGCACTGCATTTCTGTTTCTGGATACATAATTTAAACAAGACTGACACTGAAAACTAGGCTGAAACTGAACTCTGATAAAAATCTGGCTATTTATATATGCGAATTGTTTTCATTTTAATATCCTCCGGCAATAGGTGCAATAGGTGTTGTTGAAATTCCTTTAGTAATTAATCCTATGACAGCGTGTTTTTGAAGATTGTTTAATTAGTAGTAGCCATTTCAAAATGTGTTGTTTCTATATCCTTAATTAGTAGCCCACCGCTGTGTTTTTTAAATATATTTCATTTCAATATTTATTTTCATGTGTTTTTCAATATGATTTTGACACACATTTATTATATCTCTTATTAACAAGCTTACATTTATTTACATTCGCACGCACATATATTTTTTACTATTCTAAAATCAAAAATAGTTTTAAGATTATTTTTCTTCTTTAATTTAAATAGATTTATATATTTTTTTAAACTTTTTAAATTGTATTTCAACTAATAATAATAAACTCTTTACTTCCTTTTTATAAAACCTTTAGTTTAACTTTTCTAACCAAGACTCCCCTCCCCCCTTTTAATGAATCAATTTTAACTTTTATTTCAAAACTAATGATAGAACGCTATCTGACTCGTACTTTTTTCGAAAACAACCGCATTTTGTTTTATAAAGAAACTTTAGATTTTTTTTATAACTTATTTTTTTTTAGATAAATTATGTGCCAATTTTCATATTGGTACAATATATATATTGTAATGGTCACTCTATCCATTTTTAATCATAGAGGGCGCCACCAGATCACTACATATCTGGATATTCTTGATTGCTGAGATATTCTTGACTTCGTTTAAGAAGAAACCACAATACATCACATCACATCACATGGAAAATTTATTTACTGTGATTAAAATGGATGAGGATGATGGTTTGCACTGACTAAATTCAGGGAGAAGCAAGAAATCTTAAATATTGTTCAGACAATTGAAAAATAAAAGTACTAAGACAAACATCAGAAATTAAGACTAAACAATTTAAAAATTTTATTACCATTAATAGAAAGTTTAACATATAGATTTAAAGCAAAAAGATAAAAGGTTAAATAAATCTAGCTAACAAAATATAAATAAACATTGACCTAGATTTTTGTAAGATAATTTAATCAGAGAGTATATGAGTAGAAAATAATAAGACATTAAATACTTTAGCAGAAAGAAGCTCTCTATCACTATAATTTATAAAAGGGAATAAATATTATCTTCCTTCTGGCAACTTATAAAAGAACAATAATCCTAGTTTCCTGCTTCAGAGATGTATTAAAAAATATATGGTCTTGCAGGAAACTGATGCAATGCCACCAGTGAACATTTATTGCCCCAGAATAATGCATCAAGACAAGAATGTTATATTGCTGGTAGCACAGCCCTTATGATATCCTACCTTTAAAGCAATTCAAGACCAATTTACATGCAAGACAAAAGAAAAATATGATCATGATCTTATGTAATCTATAAAATAAGAAAAAAAATCTCTAACTACAGAAAACCACAACAATAAACATGATAAACTGCCAGCCAAAAGATTTTGCAGTTTGCAAAAAGTGAAAACACAGTAATTTAAATCAATTATTGGATAATAAAATAAGTACAAGCAAGCAAATTATAATTATGCAAGACTGCTAAATCATTTGGAAAAAGTTAGTCATATAAATAAAAATATATTAAGCATATAAAATATAAACTCACAATACACTCTCTAATAAATGAAATTGAAAGCAAACTTGGAATTTTAAAACTAAGATTCCAAGACACACTATAACATACAATGAAATGCAAACAGAATACATGCTCTAAATCTTTTTAAAATTTAATAAACACATGATATAATAAAATAGGATCTTTTAAGATTAAGCTGGACTTAAAAATTTTGCCCTGGAAAGAATAAAGGACACGTTTCCTCAAGATATACTCTGGCAAAGATTTTAGGCTTTCATGTTTATGAAAAGGCAGGAGGCAATGTTGGGGAACAGTTCCAATTTGAGTTCTTATGACCTGATTTTGCAGAACAATTTGGCTCCGGAATCCATCTTTAAGTTTGCCTAGTCAGTCATGGCGAAAATACTATTGAAGCAGTTTTTTCTTGCATATAGTTTTGAGATTAAAGAAATTATAACAGCACAACAATAAGATTGATGTACTGCAAGTTGCAAAAACACTAACAAGCAGTGTTAACAACAATAGCTGGAGATTAATCAGCCTGCAATCCCAGGTTTATTTATAAGAGCTCTTATCTTTCCAAAAACATTTATTTTTTATATTTTATTAGTGGTTTTTCAACAAGGCAACTTTATCTCAGTCTTAAGTCTAATTACAGATTCTCCTCAGGGTTAATCTTATTTATAATTAATTCAAAAATATTTAAAAACATCTCTCAGCTTAGTTAAGATAAATTATAAACAAACAAGAATGCAATTGAAAGTTTGCCAGCCTTTAATTAATTTGATAAAAAATTAAAAACAAGCAGTAAAAGAAACTATTTTAGAAATCAATTTTATAACAAAACAAATAAAATGAGTTTTTTTTTTAAAACATAAAATCAAAAGTTAGTTTTATTTTTGGTGAAGCGACTTTTGAGATGGATACTATCTGTCTCAATATATATATACAATCAGCTAATATAAAGATAACAGAATTATGGGAAATTTGAGTGAATTGAATGATGGGTAATATAAGTTTTTGTTTTGTATAGATTTGTAATGATTAATGGTTGATAAAGATTGTCAGTGATACAATCCAAAGTACTTCCAGTAAAGTATATATTTTATTTAAAATTTGAATACTGTGTTGAATAGATTTGTTTGAATTGTTATATATATATTGTAATGGTTGCTGCCTCTCTCTATACCGCATTGAGCATGAAATGCATTTTCTGAGATCGAGCAGCAATTAAGAAATATTCAAAGGCATCCAAAATATACATTACTATAATCATACCTTTGAAAGGTTCGTTTACTGCAACCTTTACATGCCACCTTAAGAAAGAGATTGCCCCCCTGCCTAAGGGATATGATCATGTAATAAGTAAAGAGCTATAATCTCTTATAAAAAATCAATAGAAAGTGAATGCCTAACGAATGATTCCTGATCCCGGTAAGTTTAATCCCTGACTAGCTCAATCAACTCATGATCTCGGGATGGTGGTTTGTTGCTTCATTAACAGAAAAGGTCAAACACTAATATCATTATCAAATACACAGCACAACTCCATACTTTAAAATTAGATATTAAATTTATTAAGCCCTCTATGATTATATAAATATTTACAAAATAATAAACACACACATAAACGATAGTAATTAAAATTCAAATGTATAATAAATTTTAAAGTTTCATGAATGGGAAAGGAATGGTCTGAAATTTTCCCCTGCTTACACTTTAAACTCAAAACAAAATTTCTTATAAAACAATGTGTATTGGCCATGGTATGTACGTGTTTCATAATAATACAAAAAAAATGAGTTAGCCACGAGTTAATGATAGTAGAATCTTAAGTGTTTCAAAATCTGAGTCCTGCACGTGGCGGACAATAATAATGATTTGGAACACTTTCGTACACACTTTTATTCCTTATGAAAACAATCCTGCACTTAGCGGATGGAATAAATTTACTCGGGGAATAAACTCATGCTAAACTAAAATTTTAATCTTAAAAGTTCCAGAATATGAGTCCTGCCCGTAGCGGACAATAATAATTATTTGGAATGCTGTCTTACATACTTTTATTCCTTATAAAACAATCCTGCACTTAGTGGCTGGAATAAATTTTCTATTATTTCAAAGTGAAACACATACATCCAATGACCAAACCACCCAATTATTTCTATTTAACTATTTTGAAATATTTCAAATTTACTTTATCGATTCTTTTATAATTTATTTAGATACTCCAATGAATTACGTGTAGCTTTACATTAAAATTACAAACAAAATATTTATGACTGAATTACGCAATTCATTGGTTCATTTAGTAATAGCAATTTAAGTCAAATGACGAATTACTCATAATAAGACATAAAAAACAAAATATAAAAAAAACATAAATAATACTTTCCGAAGTCTTCGTTCTTCTCCGGGCTATGATTTTGAGGGTGATATATATCTGCTGTGCAGGTGATTACTTCACAGGGCCTATATGGAGGTTGGCAAATTGTCCATAGCAGCTACACTTTCAGAAATGGAAAGTCACATCACTGGATGGCTATGTAGGACTTCGAGCTGTGCGAATGTACCGAACTTGGTTTTCTACTCCATGTCCATTGCGGTATCACGAATAAAGCTTGATTCCATTTTCTTTTAAAATACGTTCGGCTATAAACCACTCTTCCTCTTGTTCAGCATTCCAAATAAATAGTTTTTACACTCATAATTCTTTTTTCTTTCCGTCAGTATATTCCAGAAACTATACTGCTAACGGGTAAGAGTGCCCGTGTGAGTATCAATGAATATAATCCAGCTAACTCAAAGCGAACGGGTAAGAGTGCCCGTGCGAGTCTCAACCAATATAACCCAGCTAACTCCTTAAATTTCACCTGACCAGCCTTTATATATTCTCTCATCCCCTCCACAAGTTATTGCTTTTACATTTCTGTTTTTAATTAAACAAGTCCAAACAATGGATTTAATTTTAGCTATCTTTTAATTAATTTCAGAATTTCACAGACCATTTAAATTCCAATCCCTTGATTTCTTTAAACAATAAAGTAAAATTACATTTATTTAATTAAATACTTTTGAATAGGTGTCAAGCCGAATAACCACTGATACCATTTCTACACTTGTTTTCCAAAAACATTATACGATAAAAGAAAGAGGTCATTGGCTTGCCTGCGGTCATGAACATTAAGTTGTAAAAAAAAAAATTATAAAACTGTATACTTGTTGTCACATAAAAATTGTTTTTGAGTTTTCCAAAAAGAATATTCAACAAGCAACAGAAAAAAAAAATACAACATTTGAGAATCTAAAATAAAATAAAATCAAAATAAAATATGTTTACTGTTGGGTTATTTGCAAATACATATTTATATGTGGTGTCTGCATTTGTTTATTTATAAGCGTATTATCACCATTCATCCTATTTATTTTAAATATAGTATGTGTGTAAGCAACAGAGAAAATATACCTGCACAGACCACTCCTTTTATTATAATACGTACATTTGTTTGGACTGCAACTAATGCTTGCAGTCAACTTTGTGGCAGTCATTTAAAACTGACTGTCACAATATATATATATGTCTGTGTGCGTGTGTGTGTGTGGGTGTGTGTGTATTAAACCATATGTGAATTTCAGTATTATCAGCATGATCTAAAAACAACATCACAGTAAAGAGCACTAAGAACTAAAAAACATATTAATTTACGCTTCAAAAAGTACAACTAGTAATAAAAATTTCTGCAATATGAATAAATCTAAAGTAGAATCTTCAAAGAACAAACAGAAAATTTTGTAGCACTTGAAAAAAATTCAAGTAAATTAAAAAATTCTGAAGAAAAACTCATTATTAAAGTCATTGATCAAAATGATAGCCATAATTCAGTTTAGAAAGAACACTTTTTATAACAGAAAGAGCAAAAAGAATCTCTTAAAAAAACCAATAAAAAATATGAATTTTGAAAAGACAAAATAGATCTTATAATTGTTTAAATAAGAATAATATTTTCAAAAAGAGAAAGAATTCTTTAACTATATGATGACTAAAAAAATTACCAGTATCAAGTAAAAGATCAAGATTGTACTTGAAGTGGTTAAACAGAATGTGGTTAAATGTCTGTGAAGAAATTTTAATAGCATATATAATTTTAAAACTTAAATTCAAATATTATCTTTTAGAGTGGCTTTTATTTGTAAACTTATATTTATAATAAATAATGTAAAAATGATCAAAATATGACATAGAATAATTATACAAGTAAAATTTTGCAAATATATTCAAAATTGACACTAGATCTTTTAAAAAAAGTAAGAAGTCAGTTAGAGAAAGAGTTAAATTGTATTAATATGTGTTTTATTAAGGTACTAAAAATTCATTTAACTTTTATTATTTGTCAAGCAAGAGTGAAAATAGGTTATATAAAAAATAGTTTATTAGAATTAAATGTTAACACTAGCAAACTTTTTATATAGTAGTGCTACACAATGCAAGCTTTAATAATCAATGCATATAAGGTTTGTACATGAAAATCCCTATCTAGTGCCTACTTACCCAATATTCCCAGAATAGTTTCTAACTTGTGGCTTTCATCAGAAAGGAGCCTTGGATCTGAGAGCACAGCAACTAGATCTTATGAACTAATGCAATCATCTAATATTAAGTTTTACCTATTTAATTAACTATAAATTATGAGTCCAAGATAAAAAAAACCACTATAATGTTTTCAATCCAAGCTCATTTGCTTGTATATTCATATAGATCTAAATCCATATTTTTTTAAAGAAAACACAATCACTATCATCCTATGGGCAGGATTGGTATAAAATCATTAAAGTATCACATGATCACCATTTCTTATGCTTACGCAATCTGTTAAAGTGGTATCAAACCCTCCAAACAGTAGTACCATTCAGTACAAGTCTTAACAATCAATTGATGTAAAAAAGTTTGTGCAAAAAAATCACCATCTAGTGTCTAAGTGTAAGCATAGGACATAGGATAATGATTACTGTGCTTTTTAAAAAAACCAAAGATGCCAAAGTGTACAGATGCTGAACTAGGTTCAGATCAATATAACTATACAAGCAAAGGAGCTTGTATTGAAAACATTTGTCTTTTTATTTTGGATTCATAACTTTATGGTTAACTAAATAAGTAAAAGGTGGCTGTTGGGGGGTTGCATTAGATCCTAAGATTTAGGTACAGTGCTCTCAGATCCAAAGCTTTTCACTAATGAATGAAAGCTACAACCTAGAAATTAGTCTGGGGATAAGAGATGATTGGCACTAGATAGAGATTTTATACATAAACCTTCTTGCATCCATTGATTATTATGGGTTGCTAGCTTTTGTAAGCATAGAAAATGGTGATCATGTGATGTTTTAGTGGAAATTAATGATGTCATTTGTCTATAATCATATTAATTTGCATGCTTGAAGGCAGATTTAGTTAGATAACCATGTAAATAAATAAGAGAATATAAAAGAAATGTCACGTAATAAAAAATAAATTATTTTTTAACAAGATGTGTTTGAGGAGACCTGCTTATCATCATCATCTATGAATTTACTTTTCCTGCTTGTTTATAATATATTATAATGATAGAAATATAAATTACAGAAACGGTGGAATAATATGAATATACAAGTAAATCAAAAGAGAAAAAAATATCAAACATTAAATAAAAAAAATAGGAGATTAAATGTGTGGTAAACATAAGTTACTATTGCTGATTTTATGTAATAACTTGTCATAAAATTAGTCATTAGTCATTGTCAAATAAAAATGGTATTATTAATTGGTATATATTATTTTAAAAATGTATATGTTTACATGAAAAAAACTTCCATGCATGTATAAAAAACCCTTAGCTATTTTAAACATTAATTTCAGAAAGTGTGAAATGCTTGAATGGGTCCAAGAATTGAAATAAAATTAGTATTAGTCTCAGTAAGTAAACTGAATGAGAAGCAATTTAAAAATCATAAAGCAATAATGGTTAGTATTAATATTAATTATCACATAAAGGAAAGAGTGATCAAATCAGATTTTTTGTGAAGAGCAAATTTGTCATTGATAAAAAAAAAACATTATTTTAAAAAAAAATCATTAGTATTCCAAATATCATTTTATATAATTAAATATTACTAAAATTAATATATAAATTCAAAATTGTTTACAATGAAATAAATTTTTGTTTGATTGTAATATATACACCTGGGTCTTATTTTATGTGGTAGATAGGTTCCTCAGAAAATGCACACAAAAGAAATCACACAAAAATAGACTTAACTTACCTTAAAAAATGGGGGATATGTACTGTAATTTTCCAAAAATCGCATAGAAGCAAAGCAATAACGTAAAATTCCTTTAAAATTCGCATAAAAAAATAAGAAAAGAAAATATGACTAATAAAAAATTTCAAATTTGAAAAAAATTGCTACAAGTCAAACTTTTTTTACTTTACAGTATTTAATTTTATTCAAAACAATATATTTTTATGCATAATTTACATCGTTTTCATACATGTACAGTATTTTAATCATTATCACTATTTGAGACATCCGATTCATCATGATGATGTGATATAGCTTCTTCTTAAACAAAGTCAAGAATCTCTCAGCAATTATGCCAAGAAAAACTTGTTAGCTACTTAATTTTACATTCCCCAGTCTAAGTTTTCCCATATTCTGCTCCATCCCATTTCCACAATATAATCTTTGTCAATTCTATAGCCTTTATATCTAAATCCCCCTTATCTTTTTCCAAACCAGCATAAAAGCCAATAATCTGCTTTCTGTATAATCACTTTTTTCATATTTATTTTCCCATAACTTCATTATATGTGCCCTTTGTGCTTTCAAGCATTTACATTCAATTAACAAATGCCTAATATTTTCTATTCCTTCCTTACATAATTTACAAGAGGAAATACCACTAGCACCAACTTCATTTTTTAAAATTGGTCTTATAGTTGATTCGCCCAAACTAAAACATTTTCCAATCACTATTGATCCTTCCCATTTTGCTAAGCGATCTAAAATTGAAATTTTTGTTTGAAAAGAAATTCATTTTCTTGGGTGTTTTTTCCTCTCCTTTAGAGTAAACTAAAAGTTTAAAATAAAAATAAGAACTTAGACTTTTAATAATAAAAAGATACCAACTCACTACTGTTAGTGCAAAATTTAATTAAAACTAACAATTAAAAATTAAATTCTTATTTCTGTCTTTAATTTTTTAATTTTCAATTCTGTTTAAAAATCAAATTTTATCGTTTCAGATCACATTACGTAATTTTTAAATTGTTAATTACAATTAAAAATCAGATTTTAATTGTCAAATTTAATTGTGCCCACCGCTGTTACATACCTTTTAAAAATAAACTTGCAGACACTAAATGATTAATTGATTACATACTCTTTTTTAAAAAAGCAAAAATAGAATGTGATTTAAAATGCAAAAACAACAACATGCGTAGTATAGGCACCTATAATGTTTGAACAGATTTACAATATAATCTTATAAAATTTAATGTGTGTATATAAAATGGAGAAATCCTGATTTCAAATGAATTATGAACTTCTTTATTGCATAAAATCTATTACAGTACTATTATAAAGTGCTGAAAATATTGAAATTATTAGATGGAAGTCAAACTCCATTAATGAGCTAGTACTTTAAATATGACATGAATGTGTGAAATTTATAATATTTAAAGTAGTAGCGCATTATCGGAGTTCAACTTCTGATCTAATAATTTTTATTGCATAAAAGAAAACTGCATATAAAGATATTAAGAAGAAACATGAATTGCTTAACTTCAAAATCGCATTAAATAAATCCGCATAAAATGGACCCGGGTGTATATATTATTATATATATAAGAGATTCGAATTCAAACTTTCACATGACCTTAAACTCTCCATGCCATCTCATATTGCTGATCCACCTGATCACACACATGTTGAAAAAATAAATAATCAGCAATATATGTATTTCATGCTAAACCAGCACTCATCAGTTGGTCCAGATTACCATCTCCACACATATATACAATCAATGCTTAGCTTTATATTAAGATAGCCAATCTTCATACTTTAATGGACAGACTTCAAACCACTGTCAAGGTTGTCATCCTACCCATGTTAACGTTAGTCATTCGGACCCCTCATGTACCTGAGAATAATCCATTTTTATGTACATATGCTGGGATGGGCAGACCTTTTATTTTAATAAATAATTTATGAAAGACCTGTCTTGAGGTTTAAATTTTAATTTTTCAATCTAATAATATTGTTTAAGTCAAGAAGAGAAAATTCAATTTAATAAATAAATGAATCATTAATCAAAAATTCTGATTCATACAAATTGTCATATGAATGGACCGTATAAAAAAGATGAAAATGCACCACTTACGTTTTTTTTTCAGTTTAGTGGGAGTTATATTTAGAGTAGATTAGCTACAGTTTGTACTCATACAGTTGAATGAATAATTCATTCATTAATCACCAGTGTTTTTTTTTTTCTTATGTCAAAGCGTTAACTGGGAAGCGAACCCGGACCAGCTACTTGGAAGTAACTATGCTAACTGATAGGCCACCAACGCTTGACAAAATCACCAGTGTTTAAATACATCACGTGTGTAACTTCCTCTAAAATTAGCAAAAATTACTGCAAGATAAAGTTCTTGGTGAAATAAAGCTAAGCCATTGAAAAGGGTCATTTTTTTATTGCAGCTATAAAAAAAATATTTGTCGCTAACATGAACTATAAAAAGATTGTTAATTGCAAGGCCAACCCTAATTGATTTATAGTTGCTATCTGGAAATAAAATTTCTAATGGAATAATGGTTGTAGATTCTTAAAATATCATATAAATTGCCTACTATATGTTCTACAAGAGAAAATGTATTCTAATTTATATCAAGTAATGAACCTCTATGTATTACTGATGCAAATAAACCAAGTTTGGTTTAGTTAAATAATGTTCAAACTAAATAATAAATTGTTTAAAACCTGACTCGTTTTTAAGTATCTTTAATTTTTATTCCAAAATTTTATCAATATTAGAAAATAATATTGGCTGTATCCGAGATAGTTAGTACATTTATTAATTTTGTAAATTATTTAACTTGTAAATTTTTTATTTATTACATATATAACTTTCTAATCTTACTAATTTATTATATATGCATGTATATCAATTTATGGGTGCGAGTGCGTAAGGACTGAGAACAAAAAAAACATTTACACAGAAAAAAATTTAAAAGTGGATATTCTTATGTAGTCGCAATAAAAATCTGAACTTTCAATAGTTTGATTTTTCTTTTTGTGAATGGTTTTTAGCTTTTTTTTTTATACAGAAAAAAAAAGTTGATATTTTTTAACGGTGAAAATATTTGTCTTTAAAATATATAGGTATGGATCTCTACTCAATCAAATCTTTGGGATTTAGGTTGCAGGATTCCAAACTTATTATAAAATATAAATCTTCTGGATAAATCTCACAGAATAATAATTCAAGACGTATAACAAATTGGGGGAAGGGGTCCTACATACTTAAAATATTTGATTGACTGCACATTTATCGGTTTGATTATTAATATATTATACTGACACATATATAGTATTAAAATGCTAAAAATTATAATTTATTTTTGGAAGACAATATTTGAAATTTTACTTATATTCATAGCATACAACTGTATGCTATGAAAATCTATAATTCCTTGGGTTTGTAATGTAGAGCGAAAGGCCTTATCGATAGTCCTTAGTTTGTAATAATTTAAATTTTAGAAGTTTGTTAATATATTTATTATAAAGATTTAAAATGTTAATTTGAAGTTGTTTTATAAAAAGGGCTATTGACTTTAAAATAACATTTCATTTTTAGACTTAATAAAATAAATTAACTTTATTTATATCGACTAATCATGTGTAAAACAAAGCTGAGATTATCTTATAATTTATTTTTTTCTTGTAACTATTATGACGCAAATTCATGAAATTATATAGTACATAGAAGGCTTCAATAATCTTTTTAATGTAATTAACTTTTGCAAAAATGATAAATTTCTGTAAAAATAATTGTATAAATATTAATAGCATTAAATAACAAAATTATAGTATAATGCATGATATAATTTTCTAATATTTTACAGTATAAATAAATAGTTAGATGGATCGATCGATCGATAGATAGATAGATAGATAGATAGATAGATAGATAGATAGATAGATAGATAGATAGATAGATAGATAGATAGATAGATAGATAGATAGATAGATAGATAGATAGATAGATAGATAGATAGATAGATAGATAGATAGATAGATAGATAGATAGATAGATAGATAGATAGATAGATAGATAGATAGATAGACAGACAGACAGACAGACAGACAGACAGATAGAAAGAAAGATAGAAAGAAAGAAAGAAAGAAAGAAAGAAAGAAAGAAAGAAAGAAAGAAAGAAAGAAAGAAAGAAAGAAAGAAAGAAATACAGCAAGAAAAAGAGAAATAAAATTGCAGATAATTATTTAGAAATCATCCATGAAAAAAAAAATCTTTATCTTATTACTGCAAGAAACCAATATTTGATCAAAAAAATAAAGCTAGATAATCAAGCATTGGTGACCGAGTGGTCTGCACAGCTGCCTTACAAGCAGTTATCCTGGGTTCGTGAGTTCGCTTCCCGGCCTATGCTTTGACACATGAAAAAATAAAAGTAGATAAAAAAAATATAGAAAATCGTATTGCTAATAATATCCAAAAGCATATTGCTTGATAAATAATATTTGAATTTTAAAATGGCTTTATACACAGTAAAATTGTTTTTTGAAAAAGCTTAATAACACTTTATAACAATAATCCAGAAGAACCAGAAACAGTAAAGATTAAAATTTATTTACTAAGATATTTTCTAATATATTATTGGTTACAACACTATATTTCGTTTCTGTAAGTATATAACACCCAAATTTGTTTAGTCCTTGACTCTTAAATCATTGAAAAATTTAAACTAGTATAATATTTTGCTTTAAAAAAAGTTACTTTTTAAAAAATGAAAGTATGTTTTATACTTAAAACATTACACAATTCTTAATCAAGTGTGCAATAATTTGCCATTACTTATTCAAACTTACAATTCAAGATGTTGAGGAAATGGAAACAAGTCACACGATGTTTTGATTGTGTAAATATAAGTCCCAAGTACATTGAATAAGTAATATTGAGTGACGGTAGTCTTGATGCATAATTAAAGAAATCAAAGATTTATCAGTATTAGTTACATATATTAAATCTGAAATAAGAAATTGAACTATTTCTGTATTAAGAAAATGCTAATAATTTCAGCCTTCAAAAATAATTTTTAGCTATTAATATAAAGATAGCTCATAATTATATTATCTAAATATAATGGGAAATTGCAATAGTATGATATTTGAATTATATATATATATATATATATATATATATATATATAAATTTCACTATATATATATATATATATATATATTGTGACCCTCTGAATGGGCACAAGGAATTGAGATACTTTGTATCTGTAGTGAATAGTTGTATTGTATTAAAAAAAATAAAATAGCCTTAGAATTTAAAAAATTTTGCTGGAAATTGTTTAAAGCTTTCGATGTTGATTGCTTATGCATTTGATTAACCACTTTATAAGCATTTATTATTATTATTATAGTTAATGAAGTATTTAATGCAAGAAAGAGGGGTTATTTATTATAGGAATTAGTACATTTTGTTAGGAGGATGCAAAGTTATTTTATTTTAGTGTAGTATTGGATTGAATGGTTTCCTAATCATTTATTCATTGATACCTATCCTTTTGTCAACATTAATAGCCATATCAATTATATTTAGTCAAGATAGTTTAATATTTAGGTTGCAGTACATGTGCATGCATGTATGTCTGTATTATGTTTCATTTCATTTTCATCTTTTAATAACATTAAGCAATAGTACATTTAACATGAAGACATCTAAATTACAGTAATTATCATTAATAATTTCACAAATATATATATATATTTTTCATTTAAATGGATATTTGGATCAATGGATTATTTTACAAATTAAATAAATTATTAATCATTTTTGTTTAACAGTTAATTAATATTCATTTCTTTCAAGTTTGTAAAAGTTATTTTTATTATTATTATTTTTGTCTTAATTTAATTGTAAAAATGAGAATGATTTTTTTTAAGAAAAGATTTCTTGCATATGTAATGAGTTTAAGTGCAAAAAGGTGAGAGTTAACCTTTTTGAAGGGAAATGACCTTTTTGATGGGAGGAAGAGATATCTATTTAACAGATAGTTTTCATTAAAAATTGCTCATTATTGATGTAATTGCAGCCATTGTATTATACTTCTCTGTTGTAATAAGAAGATATTTCTTCCAGATGTCAAATTAACTTAAAAAAGCTTTAAAGTAAACTTTAAAAAAGGTCTTCAATTAACATGCAAGGCTAAAAATATAAGAAGGTACATCGGTTTTTCATTTCTATACCTCATTTAAATGTTTGAATTAATCATCTTTTGCTTATTGCTATTTTTAAAATGTATATCTATCATATTAAGCTTGTGTTACTTTATTTATTTATCATTAAGAAGGAAGATAAAATGCATGAACTTTATAATCATATAACTAATCTACTTGTATCTTATTGTATCATTGGGAAATGTGTGCAGAACAGTTTTACAGAATTTATTTTAATTTTCCACTATATTTTACATCTTGCTTTTATAAAGGTTAGATATAAATTTTGAAGGATATGTGTATTTTGATCTATCATGCCATACTTAAATTTATTACCCAGGAATGACAGTTTTTCTTTATTTAGTATTCTTAGAAATAACATGTATTTTTATGAAAGAAATAAAAATGTGAATTACTCCCAAATAACCAAAGTATACTACTCATTAAATATGTACTTAAATCGGATAGAAGGATAGGAATGCAGTGTATTTCTGTTCTCTTCAATAACAATGCATTGTGAAATAAGCTATTATTTAATTGTGGAATTGCCAATGGATCATGATGTATTAATTTGCAATATTTAAAATTAAACTATATGTCTACTAGCTTATAAATATTGGAAAAACAAATGTGATTTAGGAGAGTTATTAAGAACAATTGCTTACTTAATTTAAAAATTACTACGGAGTGAATTAAATAATTCTTGTATAACTATAGCTAAAAGTGTCTTTCATATTTCCATCATAATAAAAATTGATTACTTGTGTGTGATGTAGTAAGCTCAAGTAGCTACGCTAGAACATTGGAGTTGCTGGATCATATTTAAGTGATGATTATTTTTTTTTGGTTATCCTACAGAAATTCATTTTATGTTCGAACCCAGTTTGGAATCTGTCCCTATATCGTTCAATAAACTTGGAGGAGGACTTTGCAAGTGAACCTTTTTATTTTAAATCAAAGAACAAAATGACTTTTGTTTTCTTTATTTTTTTTTATATATTACTTGTCATCATCACTGTATATAATAGATAGATAGACATATTTATTGTTATGTTTTGTGTATAATTTTGTGCTATTATGAATTTCGAGATCGTCTCGGGATTGCATATTCACAAATTGTGGATACGCTGGTACAAATTAATTTTTGTTCAAATATGTTTTTATGTTTCTTTTAAGAAGGTAAAGGAAAAGAAATGTATTTCTTTTCTCTTTTATTATATTGTTAAAGAGAGGTGTATATTATTTTATATATTTTCTTTTCTCCAAGTGAAAATTTTGGCCTTTAAATCAACAAGCATATAATAGAAATGGTCTGATAGAGATGGTAAAGAAATCTTGTTCGTAATAATTATAACTATTAAATTTTAAAATAGCTTAAAGTTAATTAGTAATTAACAGTTAAGTTTTAATGCATTATTTTGTTACCATGTTGCTTGCATAGTATATAATTTAGAATTTTTTTTTTTTGTATATTCTTATTTGCGGGTGTGTGTGTTTGTTTTTGCACAATTATAACATTTGTTTAATAAAAGTTCAGTTTGTGAATATCTTATGTATAAATTTCGGATGTTGTTGTATTCTAAAGAATTGAATTGATTAGTAGGTTATCTGTATGTATTTATCTTCCAGCATGTATATATAATGTTAGATATGTAGAAGAGCTTTGGGAATGGAAATTACTCTGAATGCGTTCTATGTTTGTAGGGATAAGAGATTTTGCCTATATAGTATGTTTTAATAATTTTTTCCATGAGTAGATCCTAGTTTATATTATATGCATATTATGAAGTGATAGTTTTGAAGTTAAGTGATGTTTTCTTAAGGTCCTGGTGATGAGGGAAAAATACCACACCAGTAGTATATTTCAGGATTAGATGAGATGTTTCTTATGGTCTTGGTGACGAGGAAAAAAATACCACACCAATAGTATATTTCAGAATTAGATGAGTTATTGTTGAAGTGTTAAGTAAAGAATTTATTTGCTTCTCATGTGGATTTCCCTTGGAATGTTTTGTTTGTATAATCATGAAAATATAGCTCTGTGTTATTTAGTATGTGGCCAGATAAATGGTTAAATTAAATTATTGATATAATATTAGTGTCTTATTTTGCTGATTGGTCTACGACATTGTCCGAAATGAAGTAATTGTTTAATATTTTCTTGGTGAATGGATAATGTGTGGAAAAGATTGTTTTCTATTATTGTTGCTCACACACACACGCGCGCGTAATATAAACAATATCGCGGATATAAAAGTATAATGTTATGGAAATTAAAACAGGAAATAAACACTTTAAAATACATTATATTCATTTAACATAAGGTTATAAATCATCAATCATTAGAATGGATATGATTTTATTGTTATGCATGAAAGGTATATGTAATTAAAAATGATTATTTAATTAGTTAGAGAAAATTGCTTGTTGATGGCCAAATATGTTAGTTTGATTTATTTATTAATCAATAGAATATCCTCTCATAAATATTTATTGTGCCAATAATATAATATATTATTTAATTAATGTTATGTTTAAATGAAACGCTTAAGCAAAGCAGGTATTCAAAGTTAGAATATACAAGTTTTGTTGTTAATTTTCGATTTCAAAAAGGTATAAATAATGTAATATAATAGGGATAATCCCAAACTGATGTCTAAGTTTGTTTGAGAATTTAAAATTATTAAGACAAGCAGTCTCATTGTAAATAAGTATATTAAATTAAATTTTCAGTATAATAAATGATTTGTTTATTTATTAAAAACTGTGTCGTAAGTTATTCTTGTATGCATTCATATTTCAATTTCCACATCTCCACATTTCATACATCTATTATAAAGTAGATATATTATTTTATAGTTATAATATCAAATTTGCTGGCATCTGACAATCTTGTTTTCTTAATCCAAACATTATAAGGAACATTTTCTACTTGATAAACGTATTAGAAAGGTTGCCCAATTAGTAAATTTGTTAGATGATGACGTGAGATTAAAATACCCTATTTTTGTCATTAGCAATTATACCCTATTTTTGTCATTATCTAATTGCTAAACACAGTAAAACATTTAGTCAATTTATCTTATTACATTTTATTATAAATTAGAATTAGAGATTATGGGCCAATGTATTTTATCTAATTCAACTGTGTTTTTAAATTCCCTGAGATCTTATTGTATATTCTTTGATCGGCATTAAGGTAGATGTTTAGATCATGATATGCCAAGTCATAGAATTGTTTAGTGATGTAATTAAATCAAGCTGATATGTGTTATACTTGGATGAAGGAAGAAATTAAGTTGAAAGGATATTTTAATAGAATGTACTAATAAACATTGTGATTCTTTATCATGCAGTTAGCTAACAAAAAGGATTTACATTATATTCAATGTTTTATGGTATTTCTTCTTTCGTTTACCTATAATTATATATCTTATGAACTTCCTATAGCCTCCCACTGAGCTGAATGTAGACTTAGGTAAAGAGTCTCAGTAATAATTTTGTATCAGACATGTGTTATATTGTTCTATTCATTAATAGAACTGGTGCCCTGGGCATTTACTCATATAATTCATACGAGCGGTGGCGGGAGTATAGGTTATATATATATATATATTAAAAATGAAAACAGTTTAGTCTTTTGTGGATTGTCATTATAAAAAATCATATAAATTCTCAACATTCTTGATATGAGCTTTAACTTTTAATAATCAGACGAGTTGAAGATTTACTCCACATATTTAAACTTCTAGCTTAGATCTGACAATTGAAGATGCTCTGAGCAATACACGTATAATGAGAGCAATCAGTCTGATATTTTTTCACTAGTTGTTAGCTAAATAGAGTGTGGATTTCATATTGATATCAGTTAAATTAATTGCATTGCTTTTATATATAAAGATGGATTCACACACTAACTCAGCTATCCACTACCCCCCCCCAAAAAAAAATACTAAACAAAAATAAAAATTTATAAACCAAACAAAATTACAATATTTTTTTTTTTCATATGTCATAGCATCGGCCGGGACGCGAACCCAAAACCGTCTGCAACCAACTACTTGCTTGCAAGGTGGTTGCGATGAACAATTTTTTAAATCATGTTTAAACAACTTGTCAGCAACATCCACGTGCTTAATCAATTTAATAAGACTTAAATGTTTGTAGTTTTGCATTTTATCATTAACAATTTCATCAATCTATTATTTTTAAAAAGTGTGTGCTTAATCATAGTATTATTATTTTTTTCTTATAATATAAAAATGTTTTCACTAACATTTGTATTGTTTTATATGAGGCTTTACATAATTTAAAACACTATTAATCTAAGATGCCTGATTCTCAAGTTTTTTTTAATTTATGACTTTCATGGAGTTCAAAAATAAATTCTTTACTCAATTCATTGTTAACCTAAAGTCTACTAAAGTAAAAAAAACAAAAAAAACAAGCAGTTTTATACAATCAAGTATATTAATTTATAAAACTTCTTTAATTTTGTTAAAAATATGTATTCAAAATAATTTACTTATTGAAAAAATTAAAGCCTGTCATTAACTTCTTGTTTAGTTAATAAAGGGTTTTGTTAAATGGATGTTTGTATTAATGTTATTCTATCTTTTTTTTTTTCTTCAAATTTTGTCACTGCTGAAGTTGAAAGAGAACAAGAAAAAGATCACTAATAAATGAAGATGAAACAAAAAAAAAAATTGCTTCCAGTACTAGTACATTGAATTGAGTTTTTTTCTTTAGAAAAGTTGGTTAACTCACTCAGTTAATAGATAGAAACAAAAACTTTTATGATCATCATTTCCTATGCTTACACAAGCTGTTAAAACAGTAGGAAACTCTCCATACCTTTGCTATTGTTTTAACAGCTTGTATAAACACAGGGAATGGTATAATGATTTACAGGTTTTATACCGATCCTATCCATAGAATGATGGACACTGTGGTTTTCAGCAAACCAGAGACATCAACATGTATGGATACTGAACTGCATTCAGATTTATATGATTATACAACCAAATGCGCTTAGATTTGAAACATTATTGTGATTTATCTTGGACTTATAGCTTTATAATTAACTAAATAGGCAAAAAGTGGCTTCTGGAGGGGAGGTCCAGTGCTCTCAGATTCAAGGCTTGACAGAGGCCACAAGCTAGAAAGTGGTATGGTGATATTGGATGAATAGGTACTAGGTAGGGATTTTATGCACAAACCTTTTTACATTCACTGATTACTAAAGTTTGTACTGGGTAGCAATACTGTATGGAGAATTTGTTGCATAAATATTACTTAAAAACATTTTGTTTTCATTTTAAATACAAAAGCATTATAATTATTAAAAGACAGTGAATACTATATTAATTTGAAATTATAAAATTGTAAATAAATAAATTATGACACATTATAATGCTATTCATGCTATTACTAGAATATATTGGAACAAAATATATTAGATGTTGTTGCTCTTATATATATTATACAATGAGCTTTTTATTAAATACGAAACTATTGCGGGTTCATCCGTGTTTAAAACTTTTAATATCATTTTCTTGCTTTTTGATTGTCATCCAACCCATCTAAATATTAATAAAAAATGGGGGAGGGGGTGGGGTGGAGTGCTTTATTATTTTTTAAAAAAATTTTCAAAAACCCCCAAAAATAATAAATTTTATATTAAGTTTTTTTTAAAATTTATTTTTTCAAAAGGGGGGGGGGTTTTTCCTTTTCTTTTTTTTTTTAATATCTTTTTTTTTTTTTATTTTTTTTTTTGCTTTTTTTTTTTTGGTTTGGATTATTTTATCTCTTTTTGTTTTTTTTGGTATTTGAAATTATTTTTTTTTTTTTTTTTTTTTTGTTTTGGGTGAGGGGGGTTGTGATGATGGGGGGTGTTTTTTTTTTTTTTGTTGTGGTCTTCTTTCCTTCCTTTGCTGGGGCTTTTCTTTATAATGTTTTTAGTTTTTTTAATTTTTTTTGAGGTTTTTTGAATCACATGGGGTGTTGAAGGTTTGGTTTGTTTGGTGGGGTTTTTTGTTTTGAGGTTGTTTTTTTTTTTTGTTTTTATTCTTTTTTAGTTTGATTTTTGCTTGGTGTGGGGTTTTTGAATTTTTTATATATATTATACAATGAGCTTTTTATTAAATACGAAACTATAGAAGAGTAATTTTATTTAAAATATGTCATTAGTCTTTATATATATATAAAATCAAATTATTAAATCACTCATTCTAAATATTCAATCTTTTTTGAGTGTTTAGTATTAATTCCCATAATTGTATATTAAGTTTTAAGTTTATTTCTTTAATAACCCTTATTTAAATGCAACAATTTGTTTAGTGTTATTTTAAATACATAATGCATTTTATGGCAGTTAAATTGAATCAAGGTTTACTATTATGATTTTTTTCAATTAATCTGTTATTATTAAGATAATTTCAAATATTTATTTCTGTCAAAATGATATGCAATTGCATTCAGATTTTTATCTGCATGTCTAGTCAATTATCTATATAAATTTATTGAATGAAAATACAATAAAAAATCAATACGCTTAAATATAAACAAGTATCTTGCTTTTATCAAAGATAAAAAATATTTCGTAATATTAAAATGTATTCTTACTTTGGTTATTAATAATATTTCAAGTAACAAACGAATTATATACAAGCGATACAAGAAAATGTTGCTTTAAGTCAATTGATCATTTGATGTGAAATAAAAATTTGAAATAGGTAAGCCCTTGCATAATTGAACTCACTATAAATATTATTTAATAACGGTGTAGGTAATTTATTCCGAACCTTTACTAATTAACTTATTATTATTATCCAAGAAAATTGTTTAAATATTCTATTAGTATCAGTAAGTTTTAGAAAGTATGGTTAAATACTAAAGAGTAATTTTAGAGATAGTAGTTATATGCGTTAAAAAACAAATAGATATAAATAAATAGCAGCATGCAGTTTGGAAATCCATCCTATAATGAGATATTATTTTATATAGCGCTATGTTTTAATACTGTAATAGTGATATTAGCGATTAAGCCAATGCACATGCGCTTTAAAGATAAATTATAAATGAATACTCTCACTTTTTCCAGACACGAGATATAGTATTTTAGAAAGAATGGAAGTATTTCTGTAAATTCTTTAAATAGCAGTTTATCTCAAGGTAGCTAAAGTTTTACACTGTGATATGAGATGGATTTAAGCTTTAGTTTATTCTTGAGACAATTTATTTTAGTTGAATTGTTCTTCCCTTTAGTTACTTCAACATCAAGGCATTTAGGTGGTTCTCCATTTTAAAATCCTATTTTTTACAGTTACTACAGCTTGAATACTTAACAAGTCATTTATAGAAAGGACGGATGTAAAGATTGTTTCTAATACTGCATTATATTAAACATTTTTAATAGCTATTATTTATCCAAACCAATAAAACATACAAGTTCAATTAGATTTATAACATCACACATTACAATTGGAAGCTTTTTTGTATTACTTTTCAAAAATTGTTTTCCCTATTGTCTAGAATGAATCTAATTATCATCCCATAACGTGTTTTCCGCAATAATATCGAAACAAACATAATAAATATACAATTTTACTTCATTTTATCATTTTTATATAGTAATATTAAATTAAATGTTTTATTATATTAAAATTATTTATATCTAAATAAATATATTAATTACTTTATTTCTTAAATTTCTTACAAATAAATGTTGTGCAGGATCAAAATATATATTTCTTATTTTTTTGCAATCACATACACATTCATGCTTACATATGTATTAATATTTAGTTAACCTATTCATTCAGTATGCTGAATGTTTACTACAATAAATAAAGAGATTTGAACTTAAGATTATCAGCATATATTTATTCTCTATTTACTATAAAAAACATTCAATATACAATAGCATAATTACATAATGAAGCAGTCAATCTTAGCTTAAGATTGAGCTTCATAGTTCCATACTAACCTGTACTCAAACCCTATATCCCATCCCGCTCCTTTTGTCTTGTATATATATTTTATATATAAATATTTGAAATGCGCGCCTAAGTTATAAAATTTTAACGTTTCAATAACATTTATTAATTCATTTTTATTAATTATTAATTCTTTTTTTTATTAAAGTATATAGGTGTGGCTCAAATAAATATATATAGGAGCAAAAATTTACTAACAATATTGATTTTTAAATATTATATGTCATTTATATAACTTTTTGTTTTAAAGTACTTTTTTAATTTTACATCAACTTCTCAAGGTACTGCACAATCATACTCATCCGTAACTAATGACGCATCAACAACAGAACCTCAAGTTAAAATTGCCTACAAACAATATCAAGTGAATAATCAACAAATATCTGTATTGCAACAACCTGATTACAGAAGTGTAGGCAGAGAAGAAGAAACATCAGATATTACACAAAGATCCATTTCTTGTAGATGAGTCTCTACTTCCACCGGCCTCTAAAGGAAGAAATGATACACAAAGCCAACTACGTCATGCTGAAATAATGGGATCAGCACAACAAACTGTGGTGGAGCAAGATACTTCAGACAATACCACATGTTATCAGCACAATGATAGCACTACTCTAAGCAATCCTGTCAAGAAGCCTCTGAACAAAAGTTTAGTTCCTTATCAGACTAAAACCACTACTTTGAGATGCACAAGAAGTATGAACAAGCAGCTTAAAAGTAACAACAAGCCTATCAACCCCAACCAAGGAGATATTAGCTCAGAAGAGGAATCTTCAATGGAAGTGCCCATAGATAAGTCCAGTACTAAGAAAAGGAAGTCAGCCATTATACACAAATCCAGCTCAGAAGATGAAAAATCTCTGGGGAAGAAAAACAGATGTTTATCTCTTAAGCAGAAGAAGAAAATCAATATTCCAATACATAAGGAAAAAAGTCCAGAGAAGAAATGTCAGTTATCAGATGAGGAAAATAGGATATTGAGTCTTAATTCATTAGAAGTGACTGCTGGTGATGTACATCATGTCATTGATGTTGACAGTTCAGATGGCACCCTGGTTATTGAACCCATTGGGTTAGAAGAAACCTCAGGTAACACCATTGATGATCCAGACTACAAAGATCCAGACTATCCCAACTAGAATTTACATTTTATTTATGCTGAGAATTAAAAGGGAACCTTATATTCTTTGTGGTAGTTTTAATAGATACATAACCCAATTATGTTGCATAAGTTTGTAGGCGTAAATGTTAGGGGTATCAACTCATTGGAAAGGGTATATGCCATTGAACAATGGATCACAATCAATAATCCACATTTATTTGTTATGAGTGAAACAAAATATCACTCAAATTCTGATTATAGAATTAGAGAAGGTCTTGAATCTCTTGGATACATAGCTTTCTCTGATAGTGTTACTGCAGCTGGCGGAGTTGTTTTACTTATAAATAAAAAACATCCACCTAATAAATTTATAATACTCTATAAGAATAATAACCTTATTGCTATATCAGTCACATATCAAAATTTGGTAATCAATATAATATATGTGTATGCAGATAGGTCCTCTTGCACGTTAATGAAAGTCATAAACATAATTAATATGCTATTGGTAACTAATAACAACCCCACCCTAATCTTTGGTGACTTTAATATCATTTATGCAAAATTTACAAAGACCTATATTCACTTGATAGATAAGCCATTTATGAGTGGAGAGGGTCATCTGCCTGATGATTCCTACTCTTTTTACACCAGAAAATACAGGTCACTGATTTATCTATTCTTTTATATGCCTGACATACATTTTCTCATCACTGCAAAATTAGAACATGTGGTCTTTTCTGACCATCTTGCCCTAGTAGTTCAGATTGAAGCTGCTAATAATGTCACTCCCACTTGCAACACCATTAGAATGTTGACAAAATCGAATATAACAGAAGCCATACCATCTGAGGCTTATATATATTTTTAAAAAAATAGATATACTTGCCAAACCTATAGAGGAAGCATGGTTTGCCTTTATTGGCATTCTTCAATCAATCATTTCCCACCATACAATTAAGCGAAAGGGACCGTTGGCATTACTAAAAGACTTGGATGAGCTTGGTTTCAGAATGAAGACATTTAACTCTGCCTCATCTTCTATAGATGAGATTATATCTGTTAAGCTACAGTATAAATCCAAACAGAAGGCACTTGCAGATTATCTGTCTATAAAGTGTGCCAAGGTGTTTCTGGCTCAGCAGGACTGTTGGACTAGAAGCTACTTGTGTTGGGCACTGGGTGCTATTAACCTCCCCTACTCACACTATCATATGAGTCCTTTGTTGCCCTTCCAATGATTAAGGAAATCCGTAAACACTTTGAACAATGAACAAAAATTTCATTGTCTCAGCCATGTTAATACTCCACTCCCATTGAAGACATTTTAATTTGTCAAGATGATCATGGTATCACTGAAGATATGCTGAAAGCCAAACTCCAAGCATTGCCAGATAAAATACATCCTGGACTGCATTCTATACCACGCTTCCTGTTAGATCATCTAAGCCACTTTACAATTCCCATCCTATTTAGAATGATTAACCATTTGGCACAGGAGAAAAGAACAATCCCCCACCTATATCCTATTGCTTTAGTACCCTTCCTAAAGAAGCATGAAGATCCCCACACCCTCAAAAACATTCAGCCTATTTCTATGTCTCCGCTCATCATTAAAATCCTGGAATCTGTTATAAAAGATAAGATCCAGGATAAGATACTCCAAAATATATCTTCTTCCCAATTTGCGAAGAAACATTCTTCACCAATTTTAGCCATTGTTCAAGCTAAAATATTAATTGATTATATTAGACAACAGAGAAAGCAGGCTTTCATAGCTATCCAGCTTGATTTCAATGCAGCTTTTGACTCTGTTAACATCAGTACTCTTCTAAACCTGCTGAAAGGCCATCACATCCCAACCTCTATCATACAGATCATAGATAACCTCATGTCTAACAGAGAAATTGCTGTCTCACTGAATGGAAAGCTCTCTTCATTTTTCCAACCTAACACATCCATTCTGCAAGGCTTCCCCCTCAGTGCTCTTCTCTTTATAGTCTACATTGATCCGCTGTTGCAAGCCATCGAACAACAACTACCTGGTGTCTATGTACCAAGGCTTGCCAAATTGATAAAGCTCATGGCTTATATGGACGACGTAATCATCTTCCTCCCTTCAACAACCTATTTACCTCAGTTATACTCCATATTGGATAATACACAGCTGACTATGGTCTCACCATCAACCCATTGAAATCAGCTATATGGAAGGTATCCTCAGGTCAGAATATTGTATCCAAATTTACAGCCAATCCTCAAAAGTTTTTGGGCTTTGAGATATCCAAAAAATACTTCCAAATGTCCAAAGATATTCAAAATCACATTCTGCACTCAATGGAAAGACTTACTAAACATCTGTCTAAAGTCTACCTTTCCCTACATGGTAAGGTAATGCTTCTCAATATGAAGATCATGGCCAAGCTCAACTATTACATGCCCATCATGAGGATCACTAAGACTTTTATCAATAGAATGAATTCTCTTGCATCCCGACTTTTCTGGGGAGGTAAAGTTGTTGCAATTAGCATTAACAGGATGCAACTTCACCGGAAGTATAATGGACTTTCTTATCATGCTATTCAAGCCATTCATATTCAATAGATATTTAATTTTATCACCATGCTTATCAAATCATTTGGATATGAGCAAGTCATTTTGCCAGTTATCCTGACTGATAGACCCCCTCCTAGAGTCAAGAATTTTCTTGATGCCATGATTGATTTGATCAAAAGCTACATGGTAATTACGAATGATACGTTTGATAACAGGATTAATATTTGGCAAGCACATAGTCTCATTCACCCTGTCACAACTCCCATAACACCTCTACTTGCCCTGACCAATAATAAGATCATCTCCCTCTTCAGGTGCTGGGCTATGGAACCAAAATTCTTTGATTTTATTATTAAGATAAATTTAAATGCCATTAGCACTAATTGGTTTCTCTTCCATAGGCAAGGCATCAACAAAATTGACCCAATCTGCCCCCTCTTGCCAGACTCATGACGAAACATTTGACCATCTGATTTACTCGTGCCATGGACTCTGGAGGTCTAGAAGGATTATTGCTGATAACCTTAAAGTGAATTTTTACCTTGTTACCTCTCTTAAGGACAGTATTAAGACACGGTCCATCCCTACTATTAGGCTGTCATTATTTATCAACTATGCATTGTGGTCTACTCATTGTAAAATGGTTTTCAACCCCGGTGCAATTCATGAGGGAAAATTCTTTCTGAATAAACTTATAAAATTTAAAAACCATGACATGCTCCTAGCTCCAAAAGTATTATTCGAGGAAACATGGACTCTGATTGCATAGTAAGGATGATTGCTGGTAAAACACTTTGTTTCTTCTGTCTAATATATTGCTGAAAGTGGTTTTGTTAATAATCAGGGGTTCAGATCCTTATTTATCAAAATGGCTAACATTTAACTGAATACATCAGATTTAGCATAAATACCTAAGCCTTCATAGTTGTAGTGATTTTTCCAATGGTGATCTGACCAAACTCTAGATTGACTATGTGACTCTTGGTAGTGTGAGGCAATTTGTCTAGGTGAGTTGGTGAGCTTAATTGGTCTACTTGTGTGTTAACAGTAGACAAGGTATTCGGGTTTACCTCTTGCCCAGAATAATACTATCTTTTATTTATTTATAATCATGTAATTTGTTTTTATGTTTGTAATTCTAGCTTTCCTTTTAATTTACCATGTATACATAATTGTCACTGTAAACATTGTACTTGTTTAATAAATATTTTGAAAAAAAGTACTTTTTTCCTATTAAACTATACTTTTCTTTTTAAATCCAAAATGGAAGATTCAATTGTAAATTGTTTAAAAATAATTAAAGGGTTGGAAACACTATTGTTTTAATCTTGGGAAGGTATTTTTAATTAAAGTTTAATTAAAATAGGGATTAAGATTAAAGATTTTCATTTCTTATAAACATTTTTCTCAAATCTATTTTCAAATCTATTTCTAATCTGGAAATAGATTTGAATTTATTTTGGACATTATCTTACAGTTGCATCTTTCAAAAACAATGAACAAAGGAAACTTAAGATTTTAGATCAGAGATTAGATTTTAAGCTAAAACTATGTAATTAAAAGCATTCTTCAAATACCTGGGCAAAGTATAAAATGGCCGAATTTTTAATCAAGAGAGTTTAGCTACTATTGAAAGAACTGCAGTGAACATAATCCAAGCTGGTTTAAAATGTAGGCATAGAAAGCTCATCACCTTTCTGATTTGTGAGGGTCATCTTCCACTGCCGTTATACCATGTTCCTGTAGAATGAAGTAAGAGCCCGACTGGAAAATTTTGGAATGCTGAATAAAAGCTTGCTGTTATTTAAGAACCAATTGCCATGCATGATCAGACTTTAAAATATGGACTCTTAACATAATGCAAGGTAAATTTTCAAGCTGCAAGTAAAACTAGTCTAACTGAGTCAAACTCTATTATCAATTTCTCCTAATGTACAATTTAATTTTGTAATTTTTTTAATATGTAATTGCTCTCAAATAATTTCTATAAATTTAATTCTCTCTCATATGCTCTAACTTTCTTTAACTCGGGTGCGATCATTTATTTATACATGTGTTTTTATTATTAATATGCCAGTCTCAAACAATCTGACGAGTTGAATTTCTGAAATCTTTTCTTTTTTTAAGTAAGCCTTCATGAATTAAGATTATTAATGCTCCCTTAATATATAATGTATTGTTAATTAATACACTCGCCAGATTGTTTTATGAGCCAACATTTTATCTATGTTTTAATATAAAAAAAATATAATTTGTTTAACTCTGGATTTTCTACGCGGGGTGAATCCAGAACTCAAGCTAATTAATGCTTTGAAACCTTATTTATTTTATAAATGTTATTCAATTCTGAAAAGGTGACCGATTAGTTTTTTTTTCTATAACTTCTAGTTTTATTTTTACATACTCTTAAAATATCAAATACAGTACTTATATATTCCAGTTGTTGTAAAATCAATGAAGGTGGGATTGATTTATTTTAAATAACAAAGGGGAAGGGGGTAAATCTTAATGTTTCTTTTACTAAATAAAAACCTTCATGTATATTTTATTAAATGAAATTTTCTCTCTCTCTCTCTCTCTCCCTCTCTCTTATATATATATTTATATATATATATATATATATTTTTTTTTTTTTTTTTTTTTTTTTTTTTTTATATATATATTTTAAAGGGGGGGAGGTGGAGGGAGATATTTGTTGGGGGTATATATATATATATATATATATATATATATATATATATATATATATATATATATATATATATATTATAGCTGCATAGCATATTATTTATATAAACTATGGCATTCAAACTAGGGTTATTTATTTTTAAAGCAATAAAACTTTTTTAATGTCGTTAGTGACATTTATCATTACTGTGTTACTGACATTTGGCCTATCTTCGTGATTATATATATATGTGCTTCTTAATCTGGGGGTTACAACAAGTTCAAACCCATAGATTTTTTCTCAAGCCTTGTCCTGAGGATAGTTACTCTTCCCAGGACCACTTATTTCATATTACAAGGCCTCTGGCTGTGATTCCCATAAGTTTGGCACATGCTATGCCTATCCACTTTCTTTGTATAAAGAGGCCTCTGGCAGTGAATTCCTAAGTCTGGTACACACTATACCTATCGATTTTCTTCGTAAAAAGGGCCTGCACATCACTGATGTCCACGGCATGCCTATCCACTTCGTCTTTCATCCAGAAGCATGACTTTCCCTGTTATATTTTTGGCTATTATGTCAGCACTGCAAACTTCTTCCTATTATTATTTCTTTTGCTTCATGACCCAGTTTTAATGCTCTAATATTAAAATTGCGCTCTGCTTAAAAAAATATATATAAATGCCAACTACTTCTAGTTTTATTAATTAAATTTATTCCAGTCTTATACAATTCCACCATTGTAACTTATTTCTGTAATTAAGAGTATCCATTTGTCTTGGGGTAAATAAGCGATCTTCTTACCAGTGCTACTTAAAAGAACTTTCATTAAGTATTTTGTCATATAATCAAATGTGTTTTCAAATGCATTTTATTTATTTTCACACCCTTACAGTCATGAAATAGTTTGTATTATATCTGTAATGAATCTTGGAATGCTCCCCTAAATAATGTTAGTCACCATGTTTCAGGTAATCCAAAGTGTTAATAGCAATATTATGTAATTCTTTCTAATAATCGATTGGCATCTTAATATTGGACCCACCAAAGATGTGTGTTTATGTATAGTATATATTATTTAGCTAATAAAAGAGCATATGAGAAATAATAGCATGAATGACACTATGTAATCATCTACCACTTGCTCATTCATGCACACACTAATGTATACCATTAAGTCATAATGTATAATAATTTGTCATTATATTAAACTATATTTTTATTGTCTAACTTATTTGAGTAGTTTGAATTCCGTTTCTCCACTTCCAAAAGTACAGCCATGTTTATATATATTTTAGTTTAGTCATAGTTAATAGATGTCTTATTGTCTTCTCCACTTTGCTAGTGTGTCAGATTAAAATTAATTCTCAGGTGCCATCACTATTATGTTATTCATTAGGTGTTAGATCTGGGGCTTAGAGGGTGCATTTGAATTCAGGCTGGTCCCTGACCTAAATCTTGGGCTTGACTGGGTTTGAAGTACATTTTGTGAGTTCCAGATCATGTTAGATGGATATACATGTTTTGACTGGTACAATAATGACTTGGAAATAGGTTACTATATATCCAGACTATTTTTCTCTTTTTTAATATAAATGGATACATAAGATAATATGAGAGGTTAGAATGTCTACATAGGTATGACTACAATATCAAATCCATCAAGAGGTTTAAGTTTCCATCATTGGATTTTCAATGAAAGGGATGGTTAAATTGTTTGAATGGTAAGAAGATTGGGATCTGTCTATTAAAATTTAAGAAATTTCTATTTTAATATAAGTTGAGCATTGATTTTATATATGTGTGGAAAATTATGATCTATCCCAACTGATGAATGCTGGTTCTGAACAAAATACATAAATTGGGAATCATTTATCTTTTTCATATGGATGTGGTTATGAGTATCAGTAGTTTGAGATGGAGTGGAGTATGAATATAGACTGAAAATCCTAAGTTCCAATTCCTTCATTTATTATTTGTTAAATAATTTAATGTTGACTACTGTATATGAACTTAATATTTGGTGTAAACTGTAATAATGTTTAACAATAATAATTGATTTTATTTAATTTTATTCTAATATAGTGTAACAGTCTGCATTCCCTTAAGGAATGAAGATGAATGAATCTAACTATAGTCAGACTTAGAGAGTCTTCATATAAGATACCATGAATGGTATGATAAAAATTAAATCCACGATTGCATCTATTTCAAATAAGATAATTTAACATCTAAATATTAAATGTAGATTCAACTTAGACATGTCATTCAATCTTCACCTCGCTTGATTATTCCGTTATGCTCAGTATTCAAACTCAGGGTGAATTTTGCACTTAACTCTCTTCAGAGGTCCATCAATATTCTATAGTAATAATAATACTTAATATAATCTCAATAGATTCTCAAAATTACTTTCAACCAAGTTATTGTAATGTTAAGTTAGGGTGATATATAGATATATGGGTATATGTATTCAATCTTATTTTATTATGAAAATAAAATAAATAATTTGAATAAATCAGACACTTTTTTGAAATAAAAAAAAATTAACAATATTTATTAACTGACAATAATTTAAATTTATCTTTATACATATCAAAATTTATAATTATGAATGTTTTACATACATTTCTACCATATTAATAAATAAAATTTAAAATGATACCTTCTCATATCCCCATAGTAGATATGTATCATAATATAAACAATATTTAATAGATTATAAACAATAAATGAACATTTATAATTTCAAAAAATTATAATAGTACTAGCTAACTAAATTTAAATTAAACGATATAAGTATAAATAAAGGCTTTTGTAATATTGAATCCTTTTGAGGGAATTCCATTTTTATAATACCCCCCCCCCCTATGTATGGTCCTATCATTGAAAGAAAAGACATTTTAATCAAGAGTAATAGTCATTTATACAAAAAAATAAACAAATATTACTAAATTAATTGAATTAGTAATAAATAAAAAATTCTGACTTGTCATAAGTGAATTAATTTAATATGAAGAACAATAAAATCTTACCTTCATATTAAGTTTACTTCTTATCCTGGTAAAGTTGCTTTAGAGGGAAGACCTAAATTTTATTAAATAAAAAAAATATTTAACCCAATGTTTTTTCCATTTTCTTTTCATCTAATGATTTCCAAAATGGATTATTCCAACGTAAATGGATTTAAGAAACTAAGGAAATAAAATTAGATATTTATGGATGTTGATACACAATGACGATATGATGTATTAAAAGTTTATGGTATTGTCCTATTCATTTCCATAATTTGAGAATAATGATTTTTTATTTTCCAGTCATCAATCATCGGTGAGGCAATCAATATACTCCGTTGTTCAAAACATTTCTCTTGCATAATGTTGACATCCCTTTTTGTAAATCATCTTGCTATAAATTGAATTTAGATATTAAATTACATAGATGAAGTATTTATACATTAGGCATTTCAGTAGGAATGATTAATTATACTGTTTTAGGTAAAAACAATAGCATTTGATCCTATGGCAAATTGTCTTTACTCATGGTGCATTTTATATAACTTGAAATCTTCTTAAAATAATTTTGTTTAGGTATATAAGTGTTTTTAATGATATTTATCTTCCTTAAAATTCAAGTTTAAAATGATCTCATTAAGAATTTCTCTAAATATTATATTAAAGATAATTTTGGTTTTGAAATTATTATTAATGATCTTAAAGAGTAATTTACTCACTCTTTTATCGAGTGATATTATATTTCTCTGTTAATGAAGATTTTATAAACAAGGAAAATTTATTCAAACTATTGATCTATCTTTTTAATATGTTCAGTATTCGAACACAGCAAAATAACTAAGTGTAGTGACTAGTTCATTTGTGAAATAAATAATTAATTTTGAAATTATTTGATTTAGCTTTTATATTAGAATCAACTTCTGGTAATTAGCATGTGTTAAATTGGTATTTCATTTCACAATTTTGTATTCAATTATTGTTGAATACATCATAATTAACAATTGTATAATTGAGTTTTAATTTTATTTACTTCATGTTTAGTTGCTAAGATATGGATTGAACTAAGGTTATCTCTATGTTTTGCATCTTGATTAGTGATATTAGTCAATTTAAATAATTATATATATGAATGATTAAAAAATAATCATTTTAATATTTGATTTCATTAAAACAACTATTTATTTGACTTGATTTTTGTTATCAAACTTTTGTAGTTGAACTTTTAAGTTATATACATATGTATATGGATATTTTAATGTAAAAGGATATTGTATTTACTATATATAAATGTACAATTATAATTTTAAGTTTATGGTTTAATATTACACATAAACAAGTGAGTTTAGTAATATTGTAAGTTACCCTTACAATAGTCCTACCTGTATCAATTGCATTTTTATTTCTTTCACTTCCCAATACATCATAATTATTAACATATAAAAGCTTCAATTTATTTTAATCATTGAAATTATTTTCTATAGTTCTGAGTGTAATTCAGTGGATAATCTGGTTTTCAAACCATATTATCATCAGCGATTCATATTCAGTTAAGAAAGAGGCATATTGCCACTCTGAATAAACCTATTTCAACAACATGATACTTATAATCAGTGCGCAGATTCAAAAACAATTGTTTGTAATAGTTTTTATATTTACACAGAGGCAAAACTCTCCACACAGTAGCACCACTCAGTGCAAACCAGAGTAAACAATGGATACACGATATAAACATAAAGCATAAAGAATGGTGATCATTTGATATTTAGTGGTTTTTATATTTAATAAGAACTTTAAATTTCAATACATTTTAAAAATATAACTGAAAGACAACATCATTTAAATCTACATACAATCTTAAGAATTTTAGTAGATACATAATATGTAAAAAAAATTGTAAAATCATACACACATAGGAAATAAAAATCTTTCTAAAAATATTTTATTGTTAATAACTTTAGAAGATAGATTCCTATTAGGTTATAAAGAATTGCCTTATGAAGTGATTTCATCGGAAGTTATGACTATAGACATTTGGTACCAAACAAAATAATAACATAACTTTAAAGTCTTACTCTGTAGACTTTTTAAAAAATCTTATCTTTTATCATTTTATTATTTAAATAATTAGCTGGGTAAAGAATTAGGGTTACCACTGAGTTAAAGTATGTTATTTGTTTACATTCCCCTTTTGACATTGTAATTCTTTAGTCTTAAAAAGATGATTTGAATATTTTTTGCACAAAATTTTCAATTTAAAATTCATTTGTATTATTTACAAAACTTAATAGTTTTCTAAAATGTTTTACCATAAATATTTTTTAAATTCATATTTAGCCACAATTATTGGTGATTTTTACTTTTCACTAGATTGCTAAAAACAGTTACATTCTTTTTATAATAGTTCACAAAACAAATAGCACATATTAATTATTAAAAAATTATGACTTTAATATAGATAGATAGATAGATAGATAGATAGATAGATAGATAGATAGATAGATAGATAGATAGATAGATAGATAGATAGATAGATAGATAGATAGATAGATAGATAGATAGATAGATAGATAGATAGATAGATAGATGGATAGATGGATGGATGGATGGATGGATGGATGGATGGATGGATGGATGGATAGATAGATAGATAGATAGATAGATAGATAGATAGATAGATAGATAGATAGATAGATAGATAGATAGATAGATAGATAGATAGATAGATAGATAGATAGATAGATAGATAGATAGATAGATAGATAGATAGATAGATAGATAGATAGATAGATAGATAGATAGATATACTGTACAAAGCATGATTATAATACAAGCATCTAAATGTAATAAGGTTTCATCTATGGGTCACAGTACAAATTACATTACCAATTAAGCTCATTAATCTTTTATTTCAGTTTATTATCAAACAGCTAAAAATGAAATGTGGGTGAATGATTTAGAATACTATCATTTATGCTATACATTAAATAATGCTTTAAAACTTCAAAGCAGAAGTGAATGCTGAGTTATGGTTACACTGATTGTGCTGTTGTTGTTTTTTACATTGCATTTATTAAAGATAAAAAATGAATTTAAAAACTGTTAAAAGTTATTTTATAGTCTATTTTTTTTTGTAAAAAATTAGAGGAAATAAAAACAGTGATCTTTTTAAATAAAATTATTGGTGCAAATGTCCAATGTTGTCTTTTATTAAATTACAAATGAATTTACAGTCTAATTCTTACACTCGTTTATTATTTTTTTGAAAAATTATAAATATTTATTTATCTTTAATTATGTAATATTTACATTGTAGTTTTATTTTAATCAATAGCTTTTCCACAGCAATAATTGAAATAAATATTTAAATGTCTTCTGATTTATTTCTTTACTTGCTTAATCTTCTTTATTTATCTGCAAAATTAGTATTTTAAATTTTAGATTACATTCATTTTTAAAATTACATTGTTAATAAACTGTAAAATTAAAATCATAATATGACATAATTTTTATTTGTTTGAAAATAAACAGAAACAAAACAATAGGTTTCTCTGAGTGATAAAATAATGACTGCTAAAAAATTAATAGATAGACTATTAATTCAAACTGCATGAATTTGAGAGTTTCTATTGTTTTAACATGTTTGGCTTAAACAGAGACTTCAATTTCTATAGACATATATTTATAAAAAAATGAATTGGTTAAAAAATCAGGTTAAAAGCAGAATAATATTTGAATACATGTAATGCATACTGATATGAGCACACATCACCCATGACTTATAAAACAAAAATTCTTGCTTTATTATATGTTAAAGATTTATTTTCATTAATTTGAAAAATAAAAGAGGAAAAATACCATAGTGTTTCTTATTTTAAATCACTATTACTTTAGCAAAATTTGATAAAAAAACAAAGACAACGTTTTATATATATATATATATATATATCTCGTTACAATATATATATATATAATACATTTTTTATAAATAAATTGTGGAAATTTCTGATTGTCTATTTAAAAAAAAATGTTATTCTCTTTTAAAAGTTTTATTTCAGTAACAAATAAAACTTATAAAATATGTCAACAGCTTTTGCTATCAAATTGCTATTACTTTAGCTAAAAAAAAAATACCTGCTCAGAATTTGATAGTAATAACAAATTTCTATAAAGATGTTAAACTTATATTGAAACTGTGTAAACTTTCCATGATTTTACATTTAAAATTAATTTTTGACATAAAAATGGTAAAGTATGGGTACAGTTTTAATGTTTATGCAAGATTACAAACTCTACTTGATATAACACATTGTAATCAAGCATTGTAATGCCCATAACACACTTTTTTTATGAAAATATTTATTAGAAATTCTGCATGACATCTGAAATTAAAATATACTGAAGAGATTTCTTAAAAAGTCATGTAAGTTTATTAATAATTTACATATTCTCAACTTTGTACAAAATATAAACCAAAATGCATGCAATTTTATGTTAAATGGTTGCTAATAGAAATATTTTTTAAGCAACCATTTTTACTTAGATTATATATTTCAAAGCATATTTCTGCCATTTATTGCAAAATTTTAACTAAATATAAGTAATGATTTTAAAAGTATTTATTTGTAGCAGCAAAAATATTTAGTAATAGATTAAACAAGTTTTTAATCCAAATATTTTTCAAAATGAAGGAATTCATCTGAAAAATCAAGAATGTTGATATGTCTGTTTAATCTATTAAGATATTTTGCTAATTTTTTATTCAATCTTCTAATTCAGTCATATTTTATTTGGTTAATCAAAAATGTAGTGACTTCAAAGCAAAATCAAATGAAAATCTGACTTTGTTTACTCCTTTTTCATTGTCATCGAATGTTAACATTTATTTACAAGATCAAGAACATTTTTAGAATAAATTTTTGTTAACTTTATTAAGATACATGATTGCGTTTGCCCAATAATTGTGTAATAATTATTAATAATCAATTATATATATTATTGCATATGTTATGTATAGAGCTTGCAAAATAAGCTCTTAGCAAGTTTTGCAGAATATCCCCAACCCCAGACTCTGTATATAACATTTGTAAATACAAGCTTATTAAATTAGGTCATGTGACTTTTTTATAATTATTGCATATTTATCTTGTATGTAAATATTTTATTTTTAAAAATAAAAATTTATTATTTTTCAGTGTAACAGTTATAAAGCAAATTATGAACTTTTAGTACAAATGCATTTTCAAATTGATTGCTAACATGGCCTCTTCTGTCTGTTGGAATTAATTGCAAAATTGTAAAAATTATAAAAATAAAATTTTAAAGTATATTTTGATAGATTTATCAGATATTGATATTTATTCTTTCATATTTTAGATAGAAAGGTCAATAAAAAAAGATTTCATAGGTGTTATGAAATCAATCTGCTCTTCGTGATTATTTCATGATGAAACAGTTGTTTGTTTTGATTACAATTTAATTTTTTCAATACTTGCAAAGATCAAATATGATTTTTTACAACATTTCATATCTAAATGTAAATATCCATCAATTTAAACTAATATTCAAAGTTGTTATTCTTTTTCTCATTTGTTTATAATTAGTTGCTGAAAACATTTCTAACTTTGGATAAGAAAAAGATTTATTCCATATGATCTAGTTTCTCTATCTGAAAGTATGCTCAGTTACTGTTAATACATAAATATATGGAACCTTTCCCTTAGCCAATATTAAAAATGTTTTTGGCAAATAATCACAAATTTAATCAAATAATAATTTAATACTAAATTAAAGTTAAAAGCTTACAGCAGGGAAAATAAATCTGTCACAATGCATCTTTTTTTAATCATTATTTTTACAATATACAAAATGGCACATGTTTTATTACTTTTATTACAATATAGTGCTATATTGAAATTTTTACCACTTACCAATGCAGAATTTTTTGTAATCAAATATATATAAGAAATGATTTAAATTTATGTATTTTATTTTTTATTAAACAAATATTAAATATTTAAATAGAAGTACCATACTTAAGTTAGATGAAATTAAAGGAAATTTGAACACAGACTTTCAACTGATGAGGGCTGGTTTAATACGAAATATGTATATTGGAGATCATTTATTTTTTTTACATGTATATGGTCATATGCATTGGTTATATAAGATATAAAGTGCATAACTGAAGGAAGCTTGAAAGTCTGGGTTCAAATCCCCTTTAATTAAAGAAATATTAGTATATAAATTATATTTAAATTATTACATTTTATAACATTTTTTATTTTACAGATAGAATTACAAATTTGTATTTCAGACACTTTGAACATTCGAAAAATTTTCTACCATTTGAATTCCATTTTTGATCCCAGGGTTTTGAAATAATGATAGCCTATTATATATTAAAATAAAGATTTTTATGGTTAAAGGATATAAACATAGTCGTTTGTTCTTAAAATCATCCACATTGTGCTGATACTTCGATAGCAGTAAAAACCATTACTGCCATTGTCTGGGTAGAGGCAACAAGTTAGAATTTGTTTTTAAAATATTATATATATATAGCTACATGTTTTAAAAGGTGAAAGACTTTTTAATCATAATTTAAGGATTGTTAAAAATTAATTGAATGATTTTATTGCTCCGGACTTCATAAAATGTTTAAGTTCTCGAAGTGACAGTTTGATCCATCAAACTTAAAATTCAGAATCTGTCATTTTTTATCATGGCATTAAACCAAATAAGGCACAAACAAAAAAGACATTCCCAAACTATGTTTATGCATACTCATGTTTATTTTAGTTTTTCAATGACCAATTGAAAAAAGAACCTATTAATTTATGATATTCGTATATACTTTTTGAACTTTTTTTTTTAAATACAAAGTTTACTAATTTAGTTTTTTTTTTTTTAATTATTTCAATAGGAATGCACACATGCCTTGACCCGGCTAGTAGTATGGATTTATATTACAATATTCTTCAGTCATCAAATTAGTGCAAAATTCTTTCCTTTAGAAGGAGATACTTTAGAACGCAGTAAGTATTATACTTTTGTTATTTGAAAATTATTTGTAAATACTCACACACACTAAGATTTTGTATTTTAAAGTTTGAATTTTGTTGTATATATATATATATGCTTACTTTACTTCCTATAATTATAGAAATAAAACTAGACTTTGATTCCTATATCAAAGCATTGATTTAACATTATTTATTAAAAAATCAGATCATGTCTGTATCATAAAAATTTGCTACTCTCCCTGAACCATGAGACCTTTCTGTAATATACATATATAAATATCGTATATATATTTAAAAATAAAATAGCAATTCATATAGCATTACAATACTAGCTTAAAAACAAGATTTTACTATAATTCTTTTACAGCAATGGTTTCATCTATTAACAAATAGACTTTTTCAAGTGAAATTAACTAAACTTACAACATATATATGCAAGATAAAATAGCATTCATATCATTTACTTCAAAAACCAATCACATGAACTCTTCTTTTGATATTAAAGGAAGTTGGTTTTTGAAGTAAATGATGGGAAGGCTATTTTGTGTGTGTGTGTATATATATATATATATATATATATTGCTGTATGCTTAGTTGAATTTCACTTGAAAAGCTCTATTTGTTAATACATGAAACCATGGTTGTGGAAGAATTTTAATAAAATTTCGTTTTGTGGCTAGTATTATATGAATTTCAATTTTATTTCTAATTGCTAGTATGGCGTTAGGCAGTATTTAATATTTAAAAATATAGCATGGAATAATTGTATAAATTAAGAGCTTTGAACTTACTCCATTGTAACGTTAAATAGGATAAACAATGTTAATGCTTAAATTGTTATTTGCTCATAAAAGGGATTCCTCTGCTGCTAGCACTTTATCGATGCCTTTAATTTATTACAGTTATTTCATACTAGAATTTAAAATAATGTCTTAATACTGGAATTTAAAATATTTGTCTTAATACTGGATTTTGTGTTTTTTTTAAGACTATTAAAAATGAGTGCTTAATGATGCTGCTTTGAAAAAAGAAAAGTAAGTCAAATGTATTCGATTAGTGGTTAAATATTCTCACAAGTGGGATTCAACCTTTCATTCTAATTTGGATTGTAACATATTGAGATTTTATATTCCTAAAAGTTTGAGCAATCTCCTTTAAACAGACACATAGCTGTTGTGAAAATTGCTTAACTTTCAAATCTCCCTGTGATTCATTATAATTTAAGTAACCTGATTTTGCACATAGTTAGATAATTCATAAATGTAAATCACATGATAACAGTCCAAGCTTATCTACATCATGAATTTTCAATCTGTAGTCAAGACAACCTGTAAGTAAAAGATGGCTCCATTTTTTACTTCATTAAACAGATGAATATTTTTAAAGTATATTAATATGTAGTTCTTTTTAAAAACAATTAAACTCCTTTCCTATTTATTATTTTTTAGAAATAATCTGATTTTGCATAAATTTAGATATTTCACAAATATAAATCATGTGATAACAGCCAAGCTTATCTACACAATGAATCTATATGTGGGTGTGTGTGAGTGCATATTATATATCTTGATAATTTTATGAAGTGCTTAAATTAGTCATTAGTGCATTCCTCATGTTACATTTGTGATCTAATATAAATTAAAGACAAAGAACTCCAAAACAAGCTTAGAGTTTTTCAATAATAGTTATCCAACATTGTCTTATAAATGGTTACCCACATATTTTTAAATGGAAGAAAGAAAATTTCCAGAAATCTGGTCAATAAAATGAAAGTAATGCAATAATGGTAAAACAAGAAGATATGATTATCATTTGAAGCAACACTTATATTCAATTAGGGTGTATCTTAATACATGTGGGTATTGAACAAATACCACATTTTTTACCATTCATATTTTTAAAAATAAAAACCAGTGAAGTGTTTATAAATAAAATTTTAAATTATATGATTATTAATAGGAACAATCTCATCTGCTAATGAGTTTCAAATCTTAGCCAGGTGAATATCAGAAATTCATTTAAGGGCACATGTAATCTCTAATTTTATAAATAGTTAACATGCCTGAAAAATACCTATTACAGAGTAAAGGCCTCTTTAACGGTGAAAAAGCAAGCATTAGTCATTTTGTTTGACAATTCATAGTTGATGAGAATTTGAAAGTTTTTAAATTTTTATTATCTAAGAATAGCTAGACATCATATTTATCCTAGAACATTAAATCATTAGCTAGATTTTCTATGGTTCAGCTATTTGAAAGTTAAATATTTGCAGTATTATGATACAGTACATGTACCTATCTAACTATCTATATTTACTTGTGAAATTGTTATTACACAATGTTTGGATAATTATCCTTCACTGTATTCATTTTAGAAAATTTATGATTTTAGCATGAAATGAACTCTGTTAAATACATGCTAATAAATTCAAATTATACAGATATTTCACACAGAAGATATAGTTAAGTATGTGTCTGCAAGATGTTCAAGAATCTCTGTGTAAAATGGACATAGAAATATGAACTGTTGTTAGTGTGCTTGTATAGAAACATTCACATGCATATTCTTGAAATGCTCTACAAATAGAAACTATCTCTCTCTCTCTCTCTCTCTCTCTCTCTCTATATATATATATATATATATATATATATATATATATATATATATATATATATATATATATATATATATATATATATATATATATATATATATTGTTTATTATTTACTTGAGAAAATAAACTCTCATTAAGTTATAGTTTATATTGTTTCATTTATTATGGATGCAACCCAGCTAGTATTTTAACATGTTCCCAGGATACACCGCAAATTGCTATGGTCAACAGAAGAACCTGTGAACATAATACTAAATTAAGACAGTTGACAGAAGAACCTGTAAGCAACATATTACTTCAAGCAATGTCAGAATCTGTAGAAAATAAGAGTACATTGGCAAAGTTAATGATTTGTGTATAAAATAGACAAACTCCAATACAGTAGCACTACAAAATAATGTTATAAAGGAATTTGATTTCAACAATGCATTGGATTAGTGCCTATATGTGGAACATATAGAGAAGTATATGCTGATAAATAAGATAGAGGATGACAAGTTAAAAGTAACATGCTGATGTAACTGGCAGGCAGGCAATGACATGTTGCAAGTAGCGAATAGACTATGTGAACTAAAGCCAACAGAAGTAGCTTACCTTGAATTAAAAGATAAATTAAGTGCACACTTTCAACTTGCAGTCAAAATGGGTATCACATTTACATTTCAAAAACAAAAGATAAAGCACCAGATGATAAATTCTAGGAAGATGATGCAGAATTGTGAAAAATAGAAAAAGAGTCAATTTTAATGCTAAGTTGGATGGCATGCTCCTTGATCAAATGTTATAGTGAATGCTTGACAACAAGCTGTAGCAAGGTTTCCTCAGCAAATCAATCTTGGTACATAAGCATGGAATTTACAAATGCATAACAAATGAGTTAGTTATGGAAAATGCTACAGAGTTTCAACATAACAGACATGAATCAACATAGAAAATAGGAGTAAGTAAAATAGATAATAAAATAACCAGCTGTAGAAGTTCTACAAAAGCTTTTATATGCTATGGATGTGTAAATAGGTTATTTGAAGAAGACTTGTAAATTTAAACATAAAAATGTCATCCATGCAGGAAAATGGATACTTATTACATATTCAACACAAAAAACACAAAATTAATAAACAGTGTTTACATGTGAACTTCAAACCACAGGGAGATACTGAGGTTGAAAGAATAAAGATGCGAAAAATAAAAACATTTTGTGAACATATGTATCTACAGGTAAAAAATCAATATATAGAATTGATAGCAGTGTTGGGTTATCCTTAATCTTACAAAAGGATTGGACAATAATAATAGAAAAACTTAAAAAGAGTGTTATCATTAAAAAAGCAGAGGTAATCACCACTAGTGTTAATGATATGGAATTGAAATATATGAAAAAGTAATGGTACCTGTAAAAGTAGAGTCTAAAATAAAATTTCTTTACATAATAATGGTTTTGGCCACTAAGAATTCAAATAGAGAAAAACAAAAAAGATGATTTGCAATGGTATTGCAAATTATGAGAAGTCTGGAAAGATAGAAAAGATAGTAATGCCTAGAGTATGAAAGCTGTAGTTCAGTTGACACATAGGAATAATGAAATTGTGCAGACAGTTAAATCATTGTGAAGTCTGCCAGGCTACTGCTAAGATGTTGCCAAAATAATTAGAAGCTTGGATTAAAGCAATTCACTTATGACAAAGATTCCATTTTCACACTAATCCATTCAATGGAAACATCTTAATACATATTATAGTTTCATGTTCTAAGTGGTTAAAATATAAAGTGCTAAACATACAAGTATGGATATAAGTATGGAAAATACTCTAAAAACTTTGAGTGAAATATTCATGTCTCTGAAACTCTATTCAAAGGCTTTTTATCTGCTATGGATCTACACCATATATTCACACCACCATATTATCCAGAGTGTAATGACCTAATAGAAAAGACTTTGTACAGTGATATTAGTGAAGTTTTAACTGACACCTTGTTTCACTTCACTTATGCATTTACTAAAATGTCACAAGCTGAGATGTTAACGTGTTGAAAATTCTGAATACATTTGTCTCAGTACTAATGCCTACTAACAGTAATCAAAGTCTAGCTATGTGGATGAAGAAAATTACAAAGTTGGTTTCACTGTTTGGATATGGAACACTTTGAAAAAAAAAGTTTCCCAGAGTAATAACCAGAATCATATCAGAGCAAATTATATGAGAAATTTAGACTACTAATGGTAGACAAATAAGAAAACATGTAAATCACTTGAGAATTTGTTATCCTGAATCGTTAGAGGAAATAAATGACAGTGACAGTTTTACTCTTAAAGCAAATGGTACTTCCATAAAATAGAATTATTATGAAGATGTGACTCTATAGCCATTTGATTTAGACCACTGAAAAACAGTTAACTGATATGCATTTATCCGAACCAAACAAATCATCTAATGAATTAGAGCTGTTACCAGTAGTAGGTTCTCCCTCTTTCAAGCAAACTTTTTTAGAAAACTATGGAGCAGGAGGAGAGAAAAAAATCTCTCTTTCTAAACCTGCTTGAGATCATAGGAAACTTGCAATACTGCAAGATTATTTTACGTAAATAAAAGATTGATTTTCTAGAGTGAGCGGAATTAAATGTTTGCAGTGTTATAACACAATGTGTGTATGTGGATCTGTGTATTTATGTACATTGATTTATTGTAAATAAAGATATTTACTGGTGTAATTTTTACCATGCAACACTTGAATAATTATCCTTAACTGTATTTATTCTAGAAAATAGATACATTTTAGCAGGCACTAAATTAATGCTAATTACTTCAAATTATATAAAAGACACACAATATAAATACTGCCATTAAGTGCATGTGTGCAAGATATGCAAGAACCTCTGTAAAATAGACACAGAGATATGAATTGTTGTTAGACTGTTTGTATAAATTCTAGAAGATGCTCTACAAATAGAAACTATCTTCTTAGAAGATAGATATTTACTTTAATTCAGTTATATATATATATATATATATATATATATATATATATATATATATATGCTTGTAATGTTTATATATATATATATATATATTATGAATAAATAAACTCTCATTAAGTTTTAATTTGTGTCATTTCATTTATTACGAATTCGACCCGAATGGTATTCTAACTCCCCTTCCCGCAGAGGTACACAGTGGAAAGGAAAATTTTAAACTTTATTAGAATCTACAGAAATTGAAGTTTAACATGGGTGAAATTTGAATTCAGTTTATAGAAATGGCAGAATAATGCACTACCTTAATTGATTGAGATTCTAAATTATCTAACACTGATAATTAAATGTTAATGTAAAAAAATATTAAAACATAGTTTCAATATAAAATTTAGTAAGATTTATTGAACTAAGTAAACTTTCAATGCTTTTATGTCATTTTCATGGTTAGTCTGCTGAGATCATTAACTTTTTGCTGATTTGAATGCTATTTAATTTATGGCGCATAACATATTTAGTTTGGGCAATGAACCATGCCTCTTTTATTTTACATTTGAGATCATTTCTTTTTTGCACATAATTTTGACAACACTTGGATCACAACAATGGTGGTTCTCTCTCTCTTAATTATGAAAGACAAATGAGTTAACAGCCTTGTTCTAAGTCTTTTCCTAGTCTCATCATAATATACATATGAGTAGTGTTTTTGGCTGTCATTAACAGCACAGACCACATTGGGCTGGTCCAATGTTGAAATTTTCTTTTTTTGTATTGTTTATTAACTTGTGTTAAGTTTATGGGGGTTTTGAATCTGGCATTATATCTGTCTGAGTATATTTGTGCTATTTTATTACCTGTGATAAATATGGTAGTGCAATCCAACTTTTATTATTTCTATTATCGACTGTTGTATTAATTATTTTGGTTTTGAATTGCTCAAGATACCTATGGATGTGGGTGCTATAATAGCCTGCTTTTATCAAGTCAGCCGCTTAAAGTTGAATGTTCTCAGTTCAATACGATTCATTTGACACAAATAATAATTGCAGTATAAAAAGTTTTTTAGCCCTGAAAATTTATGAGAAGTAGGTACTCTAAATTTTACATCTATATATCCTCTAATATGGGATGGTGTTATATTGGGGTGCATTGTGTGTCGGCTTTAAATGTGTATCTAGTTCTTATTAGCTATGAGAAAGGTCCAGGTTAATCCGAGTTGCTCAGATAATTGTCAAATAGCTGATTATAAAAGTAAAAAAAAAAAAAAAGCCGAAGTAAGCGTTGGTGGCCGAGTGGTTAGCACAAGTGCCTTACAAGCAGTTATCCCGGGTTCGCTTCCTGGCCGATGCTTTGACACATGAAAAAAAAAGCCGATAATATTATCATGTCGCTATCATCGTAACGAGTACAGTCATCATACTTCCATAGGTGTTTAGCTTATAGTTAGTACTACTTTTAGTACTACTTTTATAAAAAAAACAAAAACAAATGCTATTTATAAAATCTAAATATGTATTGACAGCAAGTTCAGTTTAATTTTTATTTTAAAAATTTCTATTACATCAAACATTCAGATAATCTGTCATGTAGGTTGACATTTTCATTGTGCGGATATCATAGAATAAAATGAATGTGCGAAAATTCATATCAAATCAAAGTAACCACCAATCGCCTAATCATCTTTTTTTTAATATTTATTCTGTGATATATTTGGAAAGTTATTATAATTTAATTTCTCAAGAGGAAACCACCGTAGCAAGTAATCAATAGTTTTTTTTAGCACTTAATTAATTTACTTCCAAATATAGTCTATTTTTAAAAAAATAATGTTAGGAAAATAATAATATATTAAAGAAAAAACAATGGGAAAAAAAATCGTATTTTTTAAATCACAATAATTCTTTCAAGCATTAAAAAAACATCATGATTTTTAATTATAAAAACATTATTTCCCAAAGTTTTTATTTGTTAGTCAATAGATAAATAAATCAGTTTTAAATTACTTACGATTTAATTTCCGATTTTTTTTAGATACAAGTTATACTATAGTTTTGATGTAACAAATATTAGATAAATATAATTCACTTATTATGAGAGTCTTTAAATTTGTAAAAGAGCAAATACATTCTTTTATTATGGAAATTTTTTTCTGAGCTCTTTATTACTTATTAACAATCACTTATTTCATACATGGGATAGTTTCTTTAATTACGAGTGATCATAATTCTTGTTGAAAAAATAATAAATGAAAAGAATATAAAGTTCATTCTAGAGATTCTTGCGGCTTTCAAAAATACGTTTATCGCAGATGATGAATGAGATTTTATACAAAACATTATAACACTATTCCACATTTATGAATCAATTTTTATAATGATGTATAACAACCTGATATGTATTCTTCTGACAACGACAAATTTTTTGAAAATTATGACAGTGTTTAACAAATGTCTGTTATATATGCATTTGTAAGCACACATTGCTTATTTTTATATATATGGTCACTGTATGTAAATTGAAATTGCTAATAGCTAACTGATTGTACAAATATAAATAGCAATACACTCAGATGCACATACCTACAGGTCATCAATAAATATTTTATTAACTATAGAGAAAAATAATTATTTATTTTCTAATCCCAATTCTAATCTTTTAAGAATGTATATCCAAATCATGGCAAACGACAGAATAAAATTTCCAAATGTTTAATTCTTGACTGATTTGTAGCAAGTTTATTAAACTTTTCACAGTTGATAGTTTCATGATTTCCATGTATAAAATTTTTAAGATCAGAAATGGCAAAGGGAAATGACTGAATCATTTTATAATGTTTTCTAATGTTGCTATAATTAGAACATTATTGAAACATTTATTAGTAATATATATTTGTATGTATTGCAATTTATATATATACACTAAAGAATAGAAATGTGGAGATAATATCCATGTAAATAGAAATAACTTTTAACTTTTGATGTTACCAAAAATTATCAATTATTACTAATTGACAATTCTTGAAGCCAAACCATTTTTTTAACCCTATAATAACTCTTTTGTTAAATTTTTTTGTTGAAGAAAAAGGGGTCCACTTTTAGCTTAAACCCAAGTTCTTATTAATATTTTAAATTGCTAAGTCAGACTTTTGATGTAGTACATTTTTATCAAAGTAGTAATATATATATATATATATATTACTACTTTGATAAAAATGTACTTACATATATATATATATATATATATATATATATATATATATATATATCATCAAAACTACCCAAATCTAAATTAAACCAGACCAGAATAAAAATAATATTAAAACACAACCTAAGGTTTCACTGCTACAAGCAGACTTCTCAAGTGTAAAGAAATAATAAAAAAACACAACTATATCTATTAAAAACTACAACAAATCCATTCACTTCATCCACCCTTAATATTAAAAGAACTCTTAAATAAGTTAATTGTTCAGAATCATAAATTTTCAATAATAAAGACCTTTAATTTTCTTGATTTCATTTCTCTCAAAGAAGACAACCTTAGCTTCATCAAAATTAATAGTGATGAAGCTAAGGTTGTCTTCTTTGAGAGAAATGAAATCAAAAGAAGAATTAAAGAGTCTTTATTATTGAAAATTTATGATTCTGAAGCAATTAACTTATTTAAGAGTTCTTTTAATATTAAGGGTGGATGGGAAGTGAATGAGATCGGAAGAGGTAGTGTTTTAATAGTATATATAAGTTGTGTTTTTTTATTATTTCTTTACACTTGAGAAGTCTGCTTGTAGCAGTGAAACCTTAGGTTGTGTTTTAATATTATTTTTATTCTGGTCTGGTTTAATTTTAGATTTGGGGTAGTTTTGATTTTATATTGACTAGTTTAGCTTTATGCTTGTAATGTTTTATATATATATATATATATATATATATATATAAGACATATTTTGGGGGTTCATCCATGTTAAAAATTTTAAATAGTGATATTCTGACGTTTCAACTTGGTCACACAAGTCATCCACTGGGTGATAAAAGGTAGAAAAACGGTTGCAGAGGTGCTACAATCACTGATTTAAATAAATGTTAAAGTTCCACCAATAGCAAAAATCTTAAATTTAAAATTTTTTTTTAAAAAAATCTTTCCAAATAGGAGGAAGTTTACATGTATCATCTTGCTTATTGATACAATCTGGCCTTTTAAGTCTCAATTGCTTCTCTAATTTTGCACTGGTAGAGATTATCACATCTGGATATGATCCTGGTACTAGAAAAATCAATTTTATGATCTGAATCTATAGTATGGAGTGAGAGTGCTGATGATGATGAGTGTTGTTTAACTGCATTAGCATGCTCCTCTCTCTTAACCCTGATGTGGTGATTACTCATACCTATGTAAGAAGCTTTACAATTTTTACATGAGATTTGATAAACACCATGAGATTCATGAGGGATTGAATCCTTAGGCTTGGTTATTATATTGCTGATCTTTTGATGAGTAGAAAATGCTGTATCTATATTATAGCATTTTAATATACATCCAATACTGTCTGTAGTTTCTTTTACATATGGAACATAAATCCTAATAGCTGATTTATCATCTTTTTGTTTCCTATTTTGTCCATTTTGGGCTTGAAATAAGGCTTTGTTTTAAAATTAATAATCATAACTATTTGCTAATAAAACACTATTAATATGATTTATTTCTTCTTTCATATGTGAATTGTCTGAAAGGTTAATTGCTCTATTTAAAAGAGTTTTGGCTACAGAAACTATCTGAGTTGGGTGATGATGAGAATGGACATGTAAATATCTGTCCATGTGTGTATTCTTTCTGTAAATTGAAAAAAAATAAACTATTTGGTGTTCTGGTGACTAGAACATCAAGAAAAGGGAGTTTTCCATCAGACTCTGTCTCCATTGTAAATTTAATATGAGGATGCATATTATTTAAATGTAAGAAAAAACATCTAATTTATTTTTTCCATGTTGCCATATGACAAAAATGTCATCTATGTATCTGCGCCAAATGAGAGGTTTTAAAGATGATGATTCTAAAGCATGAGTTTCTATATTTTCCATGAATAAATCAGCTATTACTCCTGAGATAGGTGAGCCCATGGGAGTACCAAAAACTTGTCTGTAATGCTGTCCATTGTATACAAAATATGTATTTAAGAGACAATGTTTAATCAAAGCAATAATATGGTCTGGTAAATTGCAACGTTGTGAGATTATATTTAAAGCTTCATCAATTGGAATGTTTGTAAACAAAGACACAACATCAAAACTGACCAGAATGTCATTAGCATTAATTTTCAAACTTTTTAAAACAGAAATAAAATAAAAAAGAGTTTTTGATATATGATTTAATAGATGGGATTGTAGGTTTAATGAAATCTGATAAATATCTAGCTAAAATATGAGTTGGAGATCCTATTGCACTTACTATTGGATGAAGGAATGTATCTGGTTTGTGAATTTTTGGAAGTCCATAAAATTTTGGACAGACACAAGATTTTTCACCAGGGATTATTTTATTTTTTATCTCTGTTTCAATAGGCGATTTATTTATAATAGCTTTTGTTGTTTTTATAATATATAGTATGATCTATATATATACACACTTATTATAAATTAAATACTTATTATAAATTAAAATGCATTAATTATTTGATAAATGTCTTTTATAGGAAAGTTTTTATCTTTTTTCCTCTAGACATATGATTGTAATCATAACAAGTTCAAACAAACGAAGGTTTTTTCTTTCTGATGATCAAAGAAATATGGTATTATGTGTGTATTGTTTTTAATCATACTATATAAAATATTGTGCTATACTATTCTGGTGTTAAATTTGCTTACGTCATCTCATAATATCTAGCTGATAAACCTGTTAATTCAGTGCATACATCACTTGCATACTATAATTATTATCAAACTAATTTTTTGAACCAGAAATAATCTATTTAAAGTTAGACAACACTGGAAATCTATATTAATTTTTTTATATATAGATTTTTTTTTGTATGAAATTAGTTATATTAAGCATTTTAGCATGTGTTTTTTAATAAATATTAGATCATTTTAATGTTTATATCTAATTTTTCATATTAACTTTACAAATGTGTTTTTAGTATGAACAAATTATTTTTAAAATTCTCTATATTAGGTTTTATTTTCAACTTTAAATTTATAGGGCTGCTTTCAAACCTGGCATTTTATAGTGAAAGAGAGTATTTAGTAATGGTTTTAGAAAATCCCTAACACTTAATACCTTTGTACCTATTCTATAATCAATAAGATCATCTTTTATTTCTAATTTTAAAATACAAATTTAATAGGATTATTAACCTTTAAGTTGTTTATTTTGAGGAGACCCCATAGCTAATTTAATGGCCACAAAAATACAAAATACAGTTTTTGGACTAGCATGTGCCATTTATTGGTCAATTTTGCTCACAATTTCTTCATTTTAGGCTTAACTCTTTTAAATAAGTTAAAAGAGTTAATCTTTGTCTAATTTTTGTATTGGTCCACTACTTAAATCTGAGAACAATATTATTTGCCAGCTTCATTTCCAGTCGGTTTCTATTGTTAAAATATTAATCTAAAATACACAGAATTTTTTTAATTCAGCTTCTAAAAATTGAATAATTTTAGATTCAAATTGGTTAAAGGTAACGAAAAATTAAAAATAATTTTAATAACTGAAGAAAAATATAAGAAAAAACGTTTAAAAAATAGCCAGTGGTAAAACAAAAGAATTATATTTGAATCAATCACTGGTGTCATTATTCAATTTCTATCTGTCAAAATAATTTACTTTTCTGAAGAGTTATCATTCCCAACTTATTTTTCTTGTAAAAATGATTATATTCACAAGCTTATTTTTCTTGTAATATTAAAAATTTTCCAAATCAAACTTTATATTTCGATAGAGTAATGTAAAATCTTATTTATGAACAATTATGATAAATATAATTATTTACTTCAAAATACAAATGTGTAAAATATTTTATTTTGATTTATTTAGAATTGCCTACTATTCAAATTAGAGTTGCTACATTAAAAACAACTGTTTTCAAAAATGATTATATTCATGAGCTTATTTTTCTTGTAATATTAAAAATTTTCTGAATCAAACTTTATATTTCGATAGAGTAATGTAAAATCTTATTTATGAACATAAAAAATTACAATAAATATAATTATTTACATCAAAATCAATTATGAACGTGTACAACATCTTCGTTTAGTTTCTGAATTTGTCATTTAGAAACATGCCTAGAAGACAATTTCCAGATTTGGTAGGTATCCAGTTAGAGAAAAGGACAGCCCTATGCACGATAAGGCAGCAAAGGAAATTGATTTTTTTTTAAAAAAATATAATGCTATATGCGGATGTTTTTAGAACTACAATTTTAAATTTTGAATTTCCTATAAAATAAGCCTAAAATGAAGAAATTGTGACCAAAATTGACCAATAGACGGTGCATGCTACGTCCAAAAACTGTATTTTGTATTTTTGTGGCCGTTAAATTAGCTACGGGGTCTCCTTGAAATAAACAACTTAAAGGTTAATAAATTTGTGGACCAGATTATAGTCATTACAAAGATATTTCATTAACCATAGTATACAATTCATTATTTTTTCAGTACATAACATCCATAATAAATTGAACTCTTAAAATAGCCATAGTATTATGCTTCAAATTATGTCGAATGATTTTTATGGACCATGTTCTATATATTGAATCATAGCATTAATACAATCAAGTAAGGTTATTCTGAATTCAACAGTGATTTTGGTATGAAGAAATTAATAGTAGCCACTTTCTTCCTATACTAATGCCACCTAGTGCAAGCCATATTAATCAGTAGGAGTGTGCATTTAAAATCTTTATTTAGTGCCTAGTCATCCAATATCTCCAGTCTAGTTTCTAGCTTATAGCTTTCATCAATAAAAAGCCTTGGATCTGAAAGCAATGTTGGTCTAGGTGCATACCTCTCAGATCTAAGACTTCTTTCTGATGAAACCATAAGCTAGAAACAAATTTAGGGATATTGGATGATTTGGTACTATATTGAGATTTTGATGCACAGATCATCTAACATCCATTCATTATTATGGCTCCATTAGATGCCAATAGTTTAAGAAAAAAGTTGCTACTGTTTAACAGATTGGCTAAGCATATGAACTGATGATCATGTGATGTTCTAATAAATAAATTATTAAATTTATTTTCCAAGATGCTAAATTCAAATTTATTCTGAATCTACAATGCAACAAATTTGGATCCATCTTGATAATAAATTCATCCTTAAATTTTATAAATAAGCAGTGCTAATATCAATGATCAATTCAGAAAGACTTTCGTTAATATCATTACATGATGGCTCCATAGATAGAATGTAGTTTGAAACAAAAACAATAACCATTGCAAGAGTTTAATTTATTTTGGATAATTTGTAATTGGAAAATTAATGATTTATGTCTGAATTTAATGGGGATATTTTTGTAAAGTCTATAAGTTAGTCCATGGGTTTGTTTCTTCTGTGGCTTATCTATAATTATTACTTTTATTTAAAAAAATCATATCTGTTTTAAATTCTAATAATGATGTCATATATACATGAAGTGTTTCTATGTGCTTTTCCAAAGATTATTCAATAATTAAAATAAATTCCCCAAAATTAAATAAATGAAAGAAGATGAAACATTAATAAATCTGTCAAATTTTTAGGCATCAAGTTAGACAAATAAGATATAGCTATTGATCATTGGATGCATATAAAACTGTTAGGTATCAGGAGGATAATTACAATCATCATAAATATTCCACTTTATTATAAAATAGCAGACTTTTGAACAACTTTTTATTCAGGAATTCCCGTTTCTGCAAATTTTAAACTGATAAGAAAGCTAATATGAATTATAAACATGATTTAATCATTGTTAACTATTCTAAGAACATACTTGATAAGCAAATAAAATAAATATAAATATAAAAATGAGCAAGTGTCTTAGAGGTTATAAGTTGAAGTGCTTTCTAGCAGGAAATATTTTGCAGTTTAATATAAATTTTTGATATCCCCTACCATTACGTAGACTTATTAGCAATTCTAATGACAGGCTTAAGATAATCAGTATTTTGGCTTATGCCTAAGAATGGCAGATTTGTTAGTCTAGTTGTCTTTAAAAAATTTTATACACTATAGTTAGAAGGCACTTCAATTATACATATATATATAATATTTTTGTTTAAATCGCATGTTGTTATTAAATCAGTAATGACTGGAAGGTTGCTATTCTTCCACATGCGCCTTACTATTACTTTCAGACAGCCAATAGCTGTTAAAACAGCAGTCTGAGAAGTGATCAGGCCTAGACACATATATATATATATATAAATATATATATATATATATATATATATATATATATGTAAACAGTTGCGAGGAGTTAATCTCAAAACATTATATACATACATTATAGGGGTTTTGAGCTCAGACTGTCAAGCTCCCTCCAGCTATCTATCTATCTCCTATAACCAGTACACATGTACACACATATGTGAAAAAAGATAAATGATGGTTGAAGAGTTGGAGGATGGAGTAGATTGAAGCCTGACCATAAAGTTTGAAGATTTGCTATCTTAATATAAACTGAGCACTGATTCTATATATATGTGGGAGATGATGATCTGGACCAACTAATGAGTGCTGGTTCAGCAAGGTATATATATATATATATATGTGTGTGTATAGGTATATATATATATATATATGTGTGTGTGTGTGTGTGTAATAAATTAAGTTTGATATCTGTATTTGTTCCAAAATATATGTAATATATATATATATCAAAATTCAGTAAAATTTACATAAATTATATTATTTTTAGAAGTACTTTCGACTATACATTTTGTAGTTTTTTCAACTATATAACATTGAACAATCAAAACAAGACAACTTTTAACAATACCCATAGCTCAGTTCAGATTTCCCACAATTCTGTTATCTTAACATTTGATGACTGGCGATTCATTAACATTTGACGATTTCTTGAAATCAACATAGCCTCTTTTGTTGTCATAATAAATGTAAAATAAAAGAGGCTATGTTGATTTCAAGAAATCGTCAAATGTTAATGAATCACCAGTCATCAAATGTTAAGATAACAGAATTGTGGAAAATCTGAACTGAACTATGGGTATTGTTAAAGGTTGTCTCATTTTGATGGTTTAATGTTATATAGCTGATAAAGACTACAAAATGTATAGTCGAAAGTACTTCTAAAAATAATATAATTTATGTAATTTTTACTGTATATATATATTGGAGATCATTTATATTTATCACAAGTATGTGGTCATGTGTACCAGTTGTATGAGATTGGATAGCTGAAGGAAACTTGAAGGCTTATGTTCAAATTCTCTATAATTACATCTAAATTCCAGAGAAGTATACCTGTATTTAAACAATATAGATTCAGCCTGTATCTTGTCCATGTCTTTTCTGTGTATTCAGATGTATAAAGTCTATGAAGGGTTAGAATGATTTAATGTCAATAGATGTTTGTCAATAATATTGGATTCATCAAGGATTTGGGTGTTCAAGCATCAGATTTTCAATGGTATGAAAGGATAGTTGGATGGTGGAATAGATTGAAGCCTGCCCCATTAAAGTTTGAAGATTTTCTATCTAAATATAAACTTAGCACTGATTATATATGTGTGTGGAAGATGATTATCTAAACCTTGCTGATTCAGTATGAAATAGTATAGTGGATATCACTTATCTTTTTCACACATGTGTGGTTATGTATATCAGTTGTATGAGATAGACTGGATAAATGAGGGTAGCTTGAAAGTCTGGTCTCAAATTACCTATAATTACATCTAAATACCGGAGATATAAAGTATACCTGTATTTAAATATTATATATAAATGCATGTTAGTAGTCCATGCATATTCAAAACAAAAAATCTTCAATCTGTTATCAAGATAACCTTTTATTAATGAAAAGTGTGGTTTCCACCTTTTTTCAAAGGTCTAAGATTATTATAACGATTTTAAAGATTGATTCTTGATTAAACATATTGAGGTTTCTAATTCATTGAAGCTTAAATAAATTTCATTAAACAGGCTAATAAAAACTGTTTTAAAACGCGCTAACAAATAAGCGTTTTTAACTTTCAAACTGCACTGAAACTAACTTTATTAAGATAACAACGTTGTTAAATAGAAATACACGAAAGCAGCTAATGCTTAGTCTACACCAAGAATCTCCAATCTGCTGTCAAAGCAACCTTTTATTAATGAAAAGGGCGTCAAACGTTGTTAGCCGAGAGGTCAGCGTAGTCGCCTTGCAAGCAAGTAGTTGGTTGCAGACGGTTGTGGGTTCGCCTCCCGGTCGATGCTATGACATATGAAGAAAAAGGGTGAGCTGCTTTCGTGTATTTATATTTATAAACCAATCTAGCTTTCAGTGAATATTAGCTTTATTATCTTAATTATATGGGGGAGGGGGATACACTTTTTTCATTTAATAAAAGGTTGCTTCGATAGCAGATTAATGATTCTTGGTGTTGAATAGGCATGGGCAGCTTATATATATATAAACTCTCACTAATAACTAATAGGCAAATGAAAATTACACTCTCTTATTAAAAATCAATCTGTACATCTTCTCCTTAAATTTAAAACTGTTTTTTTAACTTGCAAAATGAAAATCTTTCCAAAAATGAACTCTGGTAAAAAGTTTTAACTTTGCTTTAATACCATCATGCATACCTTTTGGAAAAATTATTTGCAACGTTGAAACACCTCTTAGTAATATAGATTCATCAAAAGCTAAACATGGCAGAACTGTAATAATGCAATATTCTATAGCAGAGGTGGCCAATAAGTCAATCGTGATCCACTGGTCGATCGCAAAGCCAATTGTGGTCGATCGCGAGGCCAATCTGGCAAGAGCTGGCGGGTAATGAGTGAAACAAATTAAGTCAAGATTTTCAAATTTTTTTGTTCTAATTTTTTTTTTCAATTCTAGATAGGTGAAGTCCACTAAGTCATATCATTATTGAAAATAATATTTTTAATCTTGTCTTAATGTAACTAATTTTAATTAATAAAGATTGTTAATAATTATTCATGCTGCTTTAATTCTCCCGGACATGAGTTTTTTTGGCCTGTTAAATAATTGTTATTATTTACTAGGTAGATATATAAAAATAGTATGTATTTCACACCTCCCTCCATTTAGACTATGCTTATGATAACAAGTTGGCCTATGATAGCAAGTCGATCACAACACATTTTTTAAAAAAAATTAGATCTTGTTTTAAAAACAATTTAAGACTCATAGTTTTGTAGTTAAGTAGAGATAAAAGGTGTCTGCTGGAGGGTTGCATTAGACACTAAGATTTAGGTGCAATGCTCTCAAATCCAAGGCTCGTCGCTGATGAAGACCACAAGCTAGAAACTAGTCTAGGGATATTGAATGAGTAGGCACTAGGCAGGGATTTTATGCACAAGTCTTCTGGCATCCATTGATTAGTCTGGCTTGTACTGTGCACTACAATATGGAGAGTTTTGCCTGTTTTAATAACAGTTATGAGCAAGCATAAGAAATGATAATCATGTTATGTTTAGTGATTTCATGCTTTTATTGTTTTTGTAGTGGTCAAAGAGATCGCTTATTATTAATAAAATAAACAAATTTCTCTGATTTTTTTAATTTTAACTTTCTAATAAACGTTAAACAATGTATATCAATCTGTTTGATCAATTATAAAAAACAATAAAAATAATTGGATTGATTAATTTTCATGCTCTCTGTATGAAGTATTGTAGACAGTCTTCTTTATGTGTAAAGAGAAACAATGAAATAGTATTTTCTTTTCATATTACTTTATTGACATGTTCTAAGGTGGGAGTGTGTGCTATTTACTGAAGCAGTATTTAAAATGATTGTGTTTAATGTTATACATTGAACGAGATCCTCTGAAATTTCCCATATTATCCAGGTTTAAATACCTTTTATAATAATTTTTGGAATCTAAACTTTAATAAGTTTTATTATTAAACTCAACACATAACTTCTTGGTAATTATTATTTTATATCTTTAATACTATGGGGACAGACTGGCCCTTCAATCAGAAGAGAAAATATCATTGATAGCATAGCTATCAACAATATCCTCAGTCAGATTGGGCTATACAAAGCATAACAGGATCACATTTCCTGACAATGGCCTACCTTGACTGCTGAAACAAACCTTGCCATCCAAAGCATTTTGCTTATTTTGAGGCTTAAACTCAGGTGCCAGCCAACAATATGTTATATAGTCAGCATGCTTCAGATGACTGGTACACAACCCAGTACTTGAAATATCCCAAACAAACTCATGCACTTCTTAACCTAGGTCCAGCACATCTTATTTAACACATATAACATTTATAACTTGAAATGAATAATGATGTAGTGACAAGAGAGAGAATGAATAGACCAAATAATATTTAAGCAAACATTAATATTTATTTAAGCACACACATATCTTATATAACATAACAATATAATAGTTTATATAAAGAAATATAAATGATTAAGTTTAGGCTAAATTTTACAATAGTCCTTTAAGTTTCATTTAAAATAAATATAAAGTATCTATAGACAAGTATCAAAATATCTTTACCTAAGTTTTAATGATTGTCAGTTTCCAACCGGTTTGCTTTTTGGTCTCCATTGATGGTTCCAGGGCTTTGTATTCCATTCTTTGACTAGACACTGGGAGAGAGAGTTTGTGGCAGTGTCTATTTCACCATTTTGGCATCAGTTTCCAGTGAGGGTTCAGGCAGGGCAGTTGATTTGTAGAGGATTTTTGGGGCCTAAAGCCCAGTCGAACACTTTTAAAGCTGTCTAGAAATGTATGTTGCTAGATCTGTGGCAATAATATTTTCTGCAGCAGTAATGAATGGTTCTGTGTCCTTAGATTTCTAAATCTCTGGAGCAATGAATAATGTAATGAATCAATCACAAATAAAGACCAGAATGAGTCACAGACTCAAGAGCCAAATAATTCGATCACAAAATGAAGGCTGAAATAAATAACAATATACAGTGGTGACTTTATATACCTTCTCTCTCACTGTTTTAATTTCTTATCATTATTTTCAATTTTGATCGTAACTTGAATATGTTTTTTTAATTAAATTTCTACATTTCATTTTCTCTAATTCATTTTTACATTTGCTTTATTTTAATCTTTACTTAAATTAATTTACTACCACTTTTATGAGATAGTTTACATGTTTTTCTTTTAATTAATTCAATCAGTAATCTTACTAGCATTCCAAATTAAATAATTAATCTTTTTATTTTCAATTTCTACTAAGATTTATTTTTACACATTTATTCCTCTAACTTATTTTTACTTTATAAAACAAAGAGAGTTTTCTTTAAAAAAAAAAATGCAATCTTTTTTTATTTTACAAAATTGCATTTTAAAAATCTAATTCTGAAATAATTATTTCTTTCAAATAAATTTAACCACATATTTTGAATTATAAAACACGTAATGCAGATATATGTAGCTTTATACATATATCTCTCACTAGCATTACGATATATTTACATTGGGAATTGCTTTATTACATATAGATTATTTAATGTTTATTACAAAGTTAAAATATAAAAAATAAGGTGAAGTTTCTTTACTTTGTTAATAGAATTGACCTGTTTGATCATTATAAAACAATAAAAGTGATTGGATTAAGTTTTGAAACTCTCTGCTTTAAATATTGGGGGCTATCTCCTTTATATTCAAAATATATCATAAAGTGATTTCATTTTCCTATTACATCATTGGTATGTACTGAAGTGGAGTATATAAACCATTGTTACAATTATATATATAGTAAGGTAATATTTGAATACAAGTATAATTTATAAATTTGAATATTAGATGTAATGTAGGAAATTTGAATACAGATCTTCAAGCTCTCTTAAATTATCCACTCTGTCTCATACAACCAATACACATGACAACACACATATGAAAAAATAAATGATCTCCAATATATGTATTTCATGCTGAATTATTACTCATCACTTGGTCCAGATCATCATCTCTCGCACACACATATATAATCACTGCTCAGTTTATATTAAAATAGCAAATCTTCAAACTTTAATGGGCCGGCTTCAATCCACTCCACTCTCCAATTTTTCAGTCATCTATACCATTAAAAATCTTATAATGGTACACCCAAATCCTTTGTTGATGTCAATATTATTGTCATGTCCATGTTGATTTTAAGTCACTATGACCCCCATGATTTTGGACATTTAAATACCCAGAAGAGAAGTAAACAAGATAAGGCTAAATCTGTAATATTTGAATACAAGTATAATTTATATACTTGGAGTTTGAAGGTAATATAGAGGATTTGGCCACATTCAAATATTACAGATTCAGCCTGTATTCTTCCCATCACTCTTCTGTGTATGTAAATGGACAAGTCCTATATATGAGGGGTCAATATGACTTAAAGTCAACATGGACAAGACAATAAAATTGTCATCTACAAAGACTTTGGCTGTTGCATTATCAGATTTTTAATGGTATATATGGTTGAAGAATTGGAGGGTAAAAATAGATTGAAGCCTGCCTATTAAAGTTTGAAGACTTGCTATCTTAATATAAACCAAGCAATGGTTGTATGTGTGTGGGGAGATGATGATCTGAACTAACTGATGATTGCTGGTTCAGCACAAAATACATATATTAGACATCAGTTATCTTTTTCACATGTGTGTGGGTTGTATGAAATAGAGTGGATAGCTTAAAGGAGCTTGAAAGTCTGCATTCAAATCACCTACATTACATATATATTAAAGATAAATCTCAATGTATACTGTTATTGTCGTTCAGATTCTATGGAGCCTTTTTTGTCTTAATTTTAATTTATTAATTTCTAGATTTATATAAAGATAAAGTACAGAGAAGAAAATTGGTTTATGTAAAAGTATGAAAATGATGAAATTATAAGAGAGTTTTAAAAAATCAGTATAATTTTTTTAATGAAAACTACAATGCTAATTTATTTTAGGAAAATCATTTCTAAGTAAAATTAAATAACAAGAAAGATTCATACTAGAAAGAAAACACTTATCTTTAATTAATGTTCTGAAATTAAAAGGTGTATCTTACTATATTTTATACATAAATATAAAGAAAAAAAAACAGAAATCAAATGTTAATTAGTAGTAAAAAAAAGCTTCATAAAAAGAGATGTAATACATATCTCTACAATCCAGATATTTTTGTAAATTATATCTTTTATCTCTACATAGCAATATTTTAACATATTGACACTGCTCTGTGGCTTTTTATCAATTATAATCAGAATTGATTTCAAACTTCATTTTTAATTTTTTTAACAATGTTTTTAAGCATATCTATAGACATGTGTCAAAATATCTTTATCTAAGTTTTCGTGATTGTCAGTTTCCAACTGGTTAGCTTTTTGGTCTCCATTGTTGGTTCCAGGGCTTGTATTCCATTCTTTGTCTTGTCAATGGGAGAGAGTTTGTGGCAGTGTTTATTTCACCATTTTGGCATCAGTTTCCAGTGAGGGTTCAGGCAGGACAGATGATTTGCAGAGGATTTTCAGGGCCTAAAGCCCAGTTGAACACTTTTAAAGTTGTCTAGCAATGTATACTGCTAGATCTGTGGCATATGCAATAATATTTTCTGCAGCAGTAATGAATGATTCTATGTGTCCTTAGATTTCTAAATCTCTGAAGCAATGAATAATGTAATGAATTGATCACAAATAAAGACCAGAATGAATCACAGATTCAAGAGCCAAATAATTTGATCACAAAATGAAGGCTGAAATAAATAACAATAGACAGTGGTGACTTTATATACCTTCTCTCTCACTGTTATAATTTCTTATCATTATTTTCAATTTTGATCAAAACTTGAATATGTTTTTTTTAATTAAATTTTTACATTTGATTTTCTATAATTCATTTTTACATTTGCTTTATTTTAATCTTTTCTTAGATTAATTTACTATCACTTTTATGAGATAGTTTACATTAATTAATTCAATCAGTAATCTTACTAGCATTCCAAATTAATTAATTAATCTTTTTATTTTCAATTTCTACTAAGATTTATTTTTACACATTTATTCCTCTAAATTATTTTTATTTTATAAAACAAAGAGAATTTTCTTTAAAAAGGAGTATTTTTTAATAATGTAGATTCCCTAGTAACTGTATTTCTTGATTTTTTAATTGGAAAAAAAACTAGAGGTCAGTAGATTACAGACAGCAAGATTTATGTGAAATTCATTACATAATGTTGACATGGTGTCAGAATTTTTTCAAATGTTTTAATAATTATAAAGCAAATATTAGATTTTAAAGCAGAATTTGATAGATTTATCACAAATCCATATTCATTCTTTTACAATAAAAAAAATAAAGAATTTGTTAATTTTCTTAAAGAGTGTTTACCCTAATAATGTTGATGTTATTTATATCCTTTGTTCTTATTTACAAATAGTTTTTAAATTTTTATAAGGTTCAAATGTGATTTTTTAAAGAAGATTATTTGTTTATAAAATAAAATTAAAAAGAAATTGTTGAGTTTTAGTATAAAATGAAATTTTTATACATAAGTGAAAGTTGAGCATTTTCAAAACCTTCCACCAGGTGTAACAATAGAAAATGACAGAATTCAATTAATGTTATATTTAAATCGGGATAATATACATTTTTTACACTTATTTTCCAGCAATGTTAGCAAGTGAAAACAAAAAACAAAAACAAAAAATAGGTGATTCCATTTTCCCCCTATCTTTGCTGATGTGTGAATATTATTTATTCATAGTTTATGGAAGAATTGAATTACTTCAATTTAGATTTTACTTACATTAAAGCTATACACATTTGATATCTTTTATATTATAAAACATATATCTTCAAATATTTAACCTGAAATAAACTATTACACATTATGTACTCTCTTACTAGTCATACTTTTGCAAATTTTATTTTTTCTTTCTTCTTTATAACATTCTCTGTAAATTTATAAAGTCCAGTGACAGCCTTCTGAGATATTTAAATAATGCTTAAGATTTCCAACTTTCAAATATTTTTGATTTGATCCAGAATATCTCTTTGGAAGAAAAGGTATTACCATTACTTATATATTAGACATGCTGTCTGCATTTATTATGGTGAATGTCATATATTTCTTCAGTGATGGGGGAGGGTTTGTAATGGCAGAATTCCATTGTTGTGACTTCTTAATACATTTTTAAAAGTTGTGACTTTTTTTAATATGTCATATTAAAAAGTCACAACTACAACATTCTGCCATTGCAAATACTCTGCTCCCCCCCCCCACTGGAGAAAGATATAGAATTTTGCCATCACAAACACAGGAAGCAGGTTTGATATGTAAGCATCATATCTCCTAGTACTCCAAAATTATCAAAAAAGTCCTAAAACTCTTATATTACTGAGGTTGTCTATTTATATGTTTGAATTGATCCCAACAATCCAGATATGGGATTTAAACACACACATCTGCAATATATTGACCATTAAAAGTTTAAATCATGCTCTGTGAAATTTAAGTTTGACATTTTAAAATTCTAATAACGTTATTGAGGCTTTACAACTAGTAATCGCTTTCCATTTTTGTCATTTCTACTTTTCTTTACTTGCTGTTTCTGACAAATTTTAGTGGCAAAGATTTAATTAGTTAATGTTTTCCAGTTTTCATCATTTCTGTCTTGAGAATTTTAAATTTTATGTTTTTATCTGAATAATATCACAGAACACAAACAAAATTAATATTTTTTTTCAAATTCTCTCTCATTCAAAATATATGGTTAATGTTTCTAATCTCATTTATTACATACAATCTTTAATCCTATCTTTATATTTTAAAATCTTGATATTAAATTATAGCATATTATTTCTATACATATTTCTTATTTTAATTTTCCTTTTTTGATTATTTAAAACAGAGCTTTAATCAAAAATTCATTATTTTAACTTGAAAATGAAGAAGTTGTTGAAGTAGATGTTAAAGATATGGTCATATTAACAAAGGAAATAATAAAGTCCATTGAACAAATGAAAAATAGTAAAGCTATCATGATTGATTAAAACAGGCAGAACTTTCCATACAGTATACAATACCTATAGAAGTTTTAAAAGAAACAGGAAAAATTACTACAAAGGAAATGGTTAGACTTTACAATTGGATGATATATAACAGTAGAGCTTAGCCTGAAGATTTTTGAGAACTATAATGATTCCAATTGCTAAAAAAACTGTTAAACGTGAAAAATGCAAGTTTGTTACCTCATACTAGTAAAGTTTTATTGAGAATTTTAACTCAAAAAATTTATGGGAAGGTAGAATATTATATTGGAGAATAATAATTTGGTTTTCAGAGAGGAAAAAGTACAAAAGATATGACTGTTGTTGTTAGAACAATTGCAGAGAGATATATTGAAAATAATAAAGGAAGTGATATATGTTCTGTAGATTTGGAAAAAGCATTTGATAAATCTGGAATAAATTTATGATCATGGTAAGAAATAATTGAGTATTTTGGAAAGAGAGAAGACTATAATGTACTGGATGAAGAGTTAGAATTAAACTAATGAATGGTGATTATGTGATGTTTAATGAATAATATACTGATGAAATGAATATAAAAAGAGGAGTTAGTTCAGGATGCAATATGCCATGTGTGCTTTTTAATATTTATTTAGAAGACATGTTAAATAAATATTTAGACTGCAGAAGAGTAAATATTGGAGATAGAATAATAAAATATATAAAACTTCTAGATGATGTGATTCTTACAGCTGATGATTAAAATATTCAGAATATGTTGAATAAATTGGAGAAGCCTGTATAGAATATGGAATGAAGATTAATGTTGAGAAGACTGAGTGTTTAAGGGAAAAATTAAAAAAAACATGGCAAGTTAAAATCCATGATATTATAGTTCAACTGGTAAAGGGATTTAGATATTTGGGTAGTTGGTTGAATGAGGATGGAAGAAATGAAGTTAAAAGAATAGCATTGGCAGAGGAGGCATTTATTAAGAGAAAGAACATATTTTGTGGACCTTTGAAGAGAGAATTAAGGAAAAGTTTAATTAAATGATACGTGTGGAAGATATTATTATATGGATGTGAACTGTGGACAGTGAATATAAAAATTAGGAACAGATGGGCAGAATTTGAGCTGTGGTCATGGGTATAAATGGAAAAAATTAGTTGAATAAATAAAACGACAATGAAGAAGTTTTGAAAAGAGAAAATGAAAAAAGAAAATAGAAAGAGAAACTGGATTGGACATATATTAAAAAAAAGAATAGTTTAATGAAAGATGTTTGGAGAAAATAGTGAATGGCATTGAAGAGCTGGGCAGTGACGAGAACGGAGTAGAGAAATTAATGAATTTGTGATGTGATTGCTCCCTGAACCCGACTCTAGGACAGAATACTATTGATTGACTGATCAGTAATTCGTAATACAACTAAAAAATAAATATTATCCAAAATTATATTTTTCTTTTGGCACTAATATGCATACAACATTAAATTACATTTTAGTTTTATTTATTTTACATGGAGTAAGTATTGTATTTTTCGAGAGACAAATTATTCAGTTTTAAACAATTACTTTGCTTAACATTTAACTCATTTAACGATAATTAAATCGCTAAAGAGTTCTTCACTAATTTTAGGAGACAGAAATTTATATAATGACTATCTTTGCTTAATTGTATATTTGGTTAAACTAAAGATGTACCTTACTTTATTTATTGAAAGTAAATTATACATGTAATGACCGCATGCATATAAGAGCGCAATATATTAATTTCAAATTATATTTGAACTTCAAAATACTCCTTGACTTTTACAAAAAGTCTACAATTGAAATTTGCCTTATTTAAACAATGATATGTAATATCTTTTCAGACAAATTAAGCGAAGTATAAATAATATTACTTTAATAACATTGATTTTTTTTTTTTTGTAACGTTAACTTTATTGAAATTATCTGAGAATGTTCAATTATTGTTCTCTAAAAAGGCAGCGGTCACATTCCTTCAAGCAAAAGTGTTAAAAATGTCAAAAATCAATGTTACAGAAAGTTAAATTGTGCCCACAGACATTCTATATATATATAATAAAAGGGACACTATAATGGTTTTTATATCAATCTGTCATAGCTATATTCAGAAATCGAATACAGGTAGAGCTTAAATTATTTCTTCTTTATATATATGAGAGAATTTTCTTAAATAATCAGCCTATCGTTATCCCAAATAATTGTCCAATTATTAATTAATAAATAGAATCTAAATAAGCTTATTTTTTTTTTTTCAAACTTTATTGAGGAATTATACAATGGTTACATTGGTTTTACATATTGTTACTATGGATTATACAGATTATTACAATGATTTATATGAGAAACCATCGAAATTCTTTTACTGTTTCTCTTAAATTTAGGAGACACTTTACGTTCTATAGTATTGTTATTTATTTTATCTTCATATATTCATCACCGGTAAAGTGTGAAAACAGGCATTGTATAGAATATTTACGCATTTTATACACTTCCAAAAGTAGAACGTCCACTTATGAAACGCTTAGATTTTCACACATTTTTCCAGGCATTCTATAAAGTGCTAAAAGGAAAGTCAACAAAGCATAAAATGCTCCTAGCAATAACGTTTATTCTTTCGTTTTATTATCTGTCTTTTTCTTGAAGTAACAGGATAATAACTGATCTTCTACTCCATCATATTTCTACTGGTTTGGTCAGCATTTGTAATGAAACAAAAGAAATTGCCCTACATGTTTAGACAGACAATCATTTATTACTGACACAAAAATAAAATAAAAGACAATGAAGAAATGCCCAATTGTTTAAATATTATTTATAACAGAGCAAAACATGTCTCAATAAATAGTTACTCTGTTATGACCTGTATAAAATTATCTAGCTCAGTCATTAGTTACACTATGCAATAACAATGTTTCCAATAAATAATTATTTAGATTACCCACTACACTAAATTGAAATACTGATGACAATGTTTATTAAAACCTAATTTATTCAAATAGCATTTAAGACAAAATAAAACAAATAAGATTACCACTTCAAATGTCACCAAATTTATTCATTACCCCCAAAATAAACTACAATAAGCAGTGAAATCACATATCATTGTTTTAAACAATGATGTATGCCTAAGATATCGATTTTAATTTGTAATTGAATAAAAACAAAATCAATAAAGTTCTGATATACTTTAGTAATCAAATATTACATATAGTTTTGTAAATTTTTGATAAAATTTAATGATATTCCCTATTTAAAATAAATGGTTATGATAATATTTGGAGAATGTTTTATAAACTCACAATATCTTAATGTTTAAATGAAATAAATCATTAATAGGTTTTATATCTAGTTTAATAAATGTTAAAAATAATAACTTATTTATACCATACTTTATTTCAATGTACTGAACAGAAGCCTTCTCCATTTCAAAGATCAACTATTTTTAAAATAGAGAAAAAGAAAAAATATATACTTATAGGGATTTAAATTATTATTTTTTTGGTATTAAAATTTTGGATTTTGTTATTTTTTTAGTACCTGCCATTATAAGCACATATATGTCACACACAGCCAATTATATTTTGAAATCATAATGATTGTTTTGAAAAGATTTTAGTTATTTTTTTTTCCTATTGGAATTAAAAACTGAATTCTTTCACTCTAAAAGCTTGGATATGAGAGGTTTTTCTAATTAATTAAAATTTAATTCATGTTTTAAAAAGTCTTGGTTAAATTTTGGTTTAATTAAGATCTTGTAAGAGATAGAGAATAAGATAAAAGCTTTTTTTTTGTTAAGTCTCTAGTGTTTCAAGTTTTTGTCTCTCACATGGAAGCTTTCCACATTTTTTTTTTTTTTGGACAGATTAGAATTTCTAGAAAAATCATTTAAAAAAAGAAGCAAAAAAGGAAGATCATCCAGTTATTATCATGGGCTTTTCAAACCAATTTCCTAAAAAAGGTACATATGCTTATTATCAGGGACTAGTGACAAATAATTTATAATGCAGAAACTTCCAGCCTTGCATAAAAATATAAAAGGTATGCCATGCTAAAAACCCTTCTAAAATGTCCTCAGAGCTCTAAAGTCATTTCATCATTAACATGCCATAGATTAAAAGTATTTGAGACTGATCTGTAAATTTGCCTTCATACTCCATGATCAACTCCACAGTTATCAAAGAAAAAGAAGGAAAACAAAGGAAGGCAAACAACAGCAGTGTATACTTGCTAGAATTGAACCTTTCATATGCCATTAGAACAAATCATAAGGGAAAATTTTAGCCTCTAAGGTAACCTAATGTTATTATTATCTTAACAAGGGCTTAATTCTCTAAGCTTGATATTTAACAGAAACAAGGAAAAAGTAAAACAAACTTACAATAGGATTATTTGTATAAGTTACTGATTTATTATACATATATAATTAAGTGCACATACTTCATATAATATTTACATAAAAAGTATACATGTTAATTTACTGCAGAAATATCTAGTAATATATACACACTAAAGTGTGAAATTGATTTAATGTTATATATATTAAATAAAGTTCATTTACAATATAGTTTTGAGAATTTTTTTTTTTAAAAAAAAATTCCAATCAAAAGCAAAAATGCAACCATTTTTCACTTAAAAGAATATTTCATATTTTTAGTCACTTATATACACATATATTATTATGTGTGCATACTAAATGTGATATATACATAAGGAATGAACATTTTATCTTATTACAGAAATATCTAGTGATATATATATATATATTGTAACGAGCACAGACATTCGTTACATTGTTGTTGTTTTTTATTTATTAAACATGAAAGTAAATTAAAAAGTTCGCATTTAAAAATTTTCTTTTGGAATTAAAAATTGAAATTAAATATCATCTTAAACTCTTATATATTAAATCGCACAGATAATGAAAAATTATTAAAATAAAACTTTATTAAAGAAAAAGTATTTTAAAACTAAATTTTAAAAAGATTTGGAGATGAAATTATATCTTTAAATTTATCTTTAAATATATTTTTGATTTGGAAAACAGGTTAATTAATCAGAAATGGAAATGATTGTTAATTAGTTAAATGTAAACCAGCCTTCGGCATTTAAATGTAAAAACACCGGTCAGATAGGAAAATAATAGAAACTTAGCAAATAAGAAGAAATCCCTATGGAATCGGACCGCAGCGAAAGGACCATCGCATCGGTGACGTAATGTAAATTCAATCCTTCACATTAATATAAAAGGAAAATTTGGAAATTATTAATCAGTGATTATTTGATTATTGATTATTATGATGTGACTATATGTAGCACTATGGAGTTGGAGGTGGGGGAATTGACAGACGCACTGTCAATTCTGTCATCTGTTAAAGAAAGAAAGAAAGAGAAATGAACTATCATTTTTCCACATTGAGGACCAGTTAAAACAAAAACCTCCGGATGGATAAATAAATCGGCCAACAGAATATCAATCTTAGGACGGCGTGGGAATTTACGTTCATGGCAAGCAATGGATAAAGTTGGACGTTTTAAAAATCGTAAGAACTTTATATTCACTTGAAACAATAAGAACTCTAAATTTTAAAACTTTTTAGTAAATAATGCAATAGAATCCTATCTGACCAAACTAAATTCTTTATTAATAGTGTTATTTGATGTATTTTTTTCTTATTTATGTAAAATCATTTCCATTTATTTATTTTTTATTCTTTAAGTTTTTATCATGATTTTTTTGTTTTTCATTAAATTAATTATATAAATGTTAAACTTAAGTCGGGCGTGAATGGCTGTATAGATTTGTAAAGTTATATTAGGGAAGGGTAATCTTAGGTTATTTGTTTTGTGGTTAAATTGGGTCAATGGATTGGATATATTGGTGTGATTAGTAGATGTAATATTGATTCGCTATGGGCAGAATCGCTTCATAAGCCACACACTTCCGTTTGCCTATGAAAGGAATTATAAGTCGGATACCGCAGTTCCTTTCTATGGAGTTTTTTTTGTATTGTTCTTCTCATTAGATAGATGTAATATTCCTATCTGATTGAGAGTCAATGTCTTTTCTTAATCTTTTTGTGCTGCCGTATTTTATTACATTGAATACATCGATATATCAGATGAATTGATGCCGGTTTGACTACGAATTTTAACCTAAGGTTAAATAGGGATAGAATGTTTATTTTCAAAAGCAAATCTATGTGGTCTATTCATACCTGACCCTAAATAAAAATGCATTAAATTTAAGTTGTTTATAGATGCTTGCATGGATTGTTTATTGGTTAACTATGTTTTGCGTTTCCATATTTGATCAAAATATATAGACATTCGATAAATAATGATACCTTACGGTGAGTATCTAAAATGTATTTATTCGGATGTCTTTTAAATCATTGGTGACAATGCAAGGATCTTATGGTGAATACTACTGGGTTACTTATAAATTTCCCTCTGCAATTGCCAGTATCAATGATTTTATCTTTTGATCGTTTATGTTTACTTTGAAATGTTTTTAACCGTGTAATCTATGTAACCGATGTATAGCAACATATTAAAACAAGCTTTTATAATCCCATCTGTGCGAACTTAATTAAAATGTAAACTTATAATATAATAGAAATTAAAATGTAAATTAAAATCTAAGGTAAAGTTAAAAATAATGTTAAATGTTAAAATGTAAAAGTAATACTAAAATAGTTTTAAATCTTATATATATGTGCATAAATAAATGATTGTGTGTTAATTTCTGGCAGTGGCTTATTTTATTTAATTTTTAATGTTGAAATCTAATTAGATAAGATATGATATTATTAAATCTCTACTACTCCCTGAGCTAGTGACATGGGCTAGCGACTGGAACCAAAATATAAAAAAAAAATTATTTTTTTTTTTTTACTTATGTATCTGCCTACTCTATAAATTTTTCTAGGTTCAAATGCCTAGATGGCGCCCTGTAGAGCAATTTACGTGAAGTCATATCCTCCGGATCGTTACAATATATATATATATAAGTGCCAAGTCAATTTAAAGTATAATATAGTTTTATATTTTTATTTACTGTGCCAATATTAAAAAGTTAAAAATAATACAGATAATTTTTTTAATATTAAATGCTTTTATTTACCATTCACTAAAAAAATTAAAGTTTCTTCAACAACAATTGGGTTTTTTATATTTAACTTGGAATAAAAGCATGGGAGAATGTGAGTATCCAGAAATTAATTAAATCAACTATATTTTTTATAACTTTTATTTAAATTGCAATTGTAGCTAAAAAAGGAACTTTTTTCCTTTTTAGTTTACCATAAATAAAAGCATTTAATATAAAAAAAAATATTTCTATTATTTACTTTTTAATTAATAAATTATTTTTAATGAATTAACCAACTATTTAAATATTTTATTTAAAGTTTTGATAATAAAAAAAAATATTTTTTTTTAGAAGCAAATAAAAATATTTTCATACTCAGTATGTAGAATTAAAAAAGTTTTTGTAAATATTGATAAGAAAATGAATTGGGGGGGGGGGGGTGACCAAGATATTTATTACATTTGGTTAAATTCTGTCTATAAAAAAAGTTAATTGACTTATAGGAATTTTTTACTTTATCAGATATGTAAATAATTTTTAATATTTAAAATTTAAAGGATAGCATTTGGCTTTATTTTCTGATAAAAACAGTTCTTTGATTGAAAAATTAAAAAAAAGCTGAGCAGTCAAGTAATTGTGATTTCTTTTTTATTTATTTCCTTTAAGTGGCTAACTATCCCAATTATTTGTAAATGAGTATTGAACATCAATAAATTAAAAAATTGGTATATGAAGTTCTAAATATTTTAGGATTAACTTCTAATGTCAAAAGTACTGTTTGTAAATAAGGCAAGATTATTAAATATATATAACATAGAGTAAGCAATTGAATTAGTTGGTCATAAATAATTTTTATATATAATTTTGTATTTTTTGTGTGAATTAATAAATATGAATTTCGTAATTTGAATTTTTTCACTCCCTCCCACATAAATTAATATAAATACCTCAAATGGACCATTACAGTTTTATAACAATGGATTGCCTTAATTATTTTCTAAACCTCTCCTCATCCATGTTTTTATTTCAAGTTTAATCTAAAAGCCCCATTTGTGGTTGAAGAAACAATTATTTTTTGCTTATTAGTGCATGATAAATAAAAGCATTTATTATAAAATATTTTTATCTTTATTTATTAAGATAAAAATTAATGTATTAAGTCAATTAAAATGTGTTTTTATAAATGTCATCTAGCCCTCCTATATTCTGACAGATTTCTTTGTTCTCACTTACTTTAAGCTTTCACTTTTCATTTCAATATTAAACTATTATTATTTATCAGAATATAATAAATTTGACCTCATTTGATAAATATTTTTGTTTAGAAATTAAATAAATTTTAAAAATCTCATTTGATTTTTGGAATTATTTTAAAAATTAGATTTTAATCAAAACATTGTTTCATCATCACATTTCAGATGGAGCAAATTCAATTTGCAAAAGGAATGAAATCTTTTTTGTTCGATGTTTGTTTTAAAAATCTGAACAAAGTATTTTTAATATCTAGTAAGTCTGTCAATTTATGCTTTAAAGGTTTAATTTTTTTTTTGTAATTTTTACATCACTAAATGTTATAATATAGTGGCATTTCTAGACAATTGTATTTCCTGAGATTGTAATTTTTATGATAACATTATTCGGGAGAACATATTCTTTTATATTTAAAAATAAAACATTTCTGTAAAAAATAAATATGTAATATCATAAACTTTCCAAAAAGTCAAGTTTTTAGGCCATCATAATATTTTAGTGAATTAATCTCACAAAGTTTGAGATTGCCAAATATATTATAAACACCCATCATTGAGGAGTTTAATAAACTTTGAAGACTTGCTTATTCAATTATCCTGACATCTTGTAAATTTTTTTGAAATTAAAATATTAGAAAAATATATGTGGATTTTAAAGCTGTAAAAAAACAAAGGTCTGCAAAATTGACTTTGGGACCTTGACTTCTGGTCTGATAAAATATCATAATGAAAAACAAAGGCTAAATATAATAATTGTTTGTTAATGAGGATTACTAAATATTTTGAAATTTTCAAACAGATAATATATTGTTTCATTTTGATATTGACAAAAATCACAATTTATATTTATCTTGAAGTTGAAATCCTGAATAAGATATGGTTTTATAAGAATTGCTCTGTGTATTAAATTAAACACAAATTACACATAAAATTGTATAATATATTTTGAAACACTAACTGTATCTTAACAAAAAAAAGAACCAACTTTAAAAAAATATTATATAAGTATTCACTAGTCTATTGAACGAATCTTAATTTATCCTGTAAATATTATATAATTGCTAGTTCATTTATGTATAAAATTATGAATATCTCAATCATAGAATGTTTATTATGGTGATTTCTATCTACTATCAAAATAAAACCTTTTACATAGTTCATATAGTGTTGTATCATTTTATATTTAATTCAGGATTATATATATGTAAATTAAATTGCAGGTAAAAAAAGCAATTTAGAGAAGTGAAACCTCATCTGTATATTGGATTTGTTATTAATTTTGTTTGCTATTATTGATATCAATTAGTTCTTAGAGCATAAAAATTCTATGCCATCATTATAGTGGCTCTGGATATTTTTGAATTAATTACATACTATAATTGGTTGCATTTTACAATTTTACTTTCTTAGTTTTCCTTATGTAGTATCTACTTCTCTCAAGAGAAAAGACTTTTTTATAGTGTTATAAAAAACTAATCTCATTAAATAATTTTAAGTAAGAATTTTGTTGATAATACTTTATTATCTTTAGCTAAGTCGAAAATTGCTTTATTTATTCACCACCATTACTTCTTCCCAATTTTTCTTTTATAATTATTACTTGAAAGAATATTTAAAAAGACCTGAATATAATAATTTATTATTAAATATTAGTTCGTTAACATTTTTATATGCAGTGTCGCAAAGTTTGAAGCTTAATTCATCTTGAAAAATTTGTATGATGTTGCTAGACTAACTATGTATAGTAATATTAATTCCTTATCTACGGAGTACCATTAAAGATTAATGGTATTAATAATTTATATACTTTGACAAATAAACCTGTGATAATTTGAAAGTTATCAGTGATCTTGAATATTTTTTTTATGTTAGTCAAACCATGGAAGATTATTAGTCAGCATTTGTGCATGCTTAGTGAAAAGTAAATATTTTTTATTTGTACTTCTATATTTTTTTAGTTAGCTAATCATTATTGTAATATATCTAAAAATAAGTAAAGAATTGATCTGGAAAACATGCTTATTTAATTCTTAACAGAAATGTTCTTATGTAATTAATTTAACATTACTTAACTATAGCAGCAACCAATTGCAAATGAGAAATGGCATTTCTCTCCAAGAAAAAAACAACTACTACCTCTTCCTACTAGTGTTGTCTTTTGTAATGATTTTTTATATCAATCACTAAATCACAAATCCATCTACAAATAAAACACTATAATCTATTGCTCCCTTATTTGATATTTTGTAATGCTAACTTTGATCTTTTTCCACAGAAACTTTTCTTTCTAAAAGCTTTTACTATTACATCCAACCATAGTTCTTTATGATATTTTGTTCTCAGTCACATTTTTCTGTGAAAAACAATCAATAATATATTTGTTTATGGTTTCTTTGAAATAATATCTACAATATAATTAGACTTCCATCTATACTATGAACTATGCTCAAGTTTATCATAAAAAAATTTTTTCTCAAATAATTTATTATAATTATGTTATTACATTAGCAGTTATGATATTCTAACATATAGTTTTAAATTTAATTGTCCAGGCTGATCATGTTATCTTTTAATCATCAGTCTCTTTATCTCTTTGCCATTGGCACAGTTATTGTGTAGATCTTTGGGATATATTTTATTTGATATGGTTTCATTTTCCTTCATTTAGGGTTGCTGGATTTTAGCCTTTTATTCTTTTCTTTTCCCTTTTAAGAACATTCTATCATTGGTTAGGGACATGGTGAGTCTAAATCCAACATGTCTCATGTCATAGAGAAAATTATCTCAGGGGTTATCAGTTCACCTCTTGTTTTTATCTGTTTTAATTTTTTCCGCATGAAGGTAATAGGATAAAATTTATCAGGATTAAACATTAGCTTACATCAAGTAAGCCATATCAAATGTTCTAGAATTAGCATCAGTCTAATGTCTGAGTATGGTCCCTTTCAAATACTGTCTTTTAGATTAAATAATTTAGCTTTATCTACCTTGATCCAACTCATTAATGTTTTTTTAAGTTGCATTAGCTGAACACATCTAAACCTGAAATGGTTTATGGTTTCATCATCTCTTTTATAAATTGTGCAGATTGATTCAGTTCATGAATATCCTCTTTTATTAATCAAAAACTCATTGGTAGGTAATGCATTGACATTCATTTTTATTAGATAATCCAGATATATTCCAAGCTCCATTTTTTGAATTTCTTTATTAATTTACCATTTGAGAGGCCTAGACTCAAAAGCTGACTTTTTAATTTGGTGAACTTCATACTGAAGGCCTTCTAGTATGTTAACTTGTTTTGTAATGTGTCTTTATCAATTGTTATCCATTTTGTGAGGTCATTTAATTGAAGATCCCACCAGGTTCTTCTCTGTTTTGGTGGAGACCGGTCTGTTGGAATAATGAATTTAGAGATTTCTTCATTCTTTTGATTAATTTTTAAGTTTATGGAAAAATTATAAGACTTTTGGAACTATAAGGTAGATATGTCATGGAGACCCATTCCATTAATGACCCTGGGCTGTTTGCATCCATTTGTAGCTTACTGCTACTGCTTTCTTCTTTCAGAACAACCCAGAACATAGGAACACAATCCTCGATATCAAATGTTTGGTGGGTTTAATCACAGAAAGATAGTCAATTTATTTTCATCAACACCATCATATTTAGAAGTGTGATCTTGTCATAAATGGAAAGATATATTCCAGATAAAGAAGTAGTTATCTTTTTGGTTGTTTCTAGCAGGGATTGTTGGATATTGCTCCTCATTGAGACTGATGACAAGTGCATTGAGAAGCCGAGGAATTTTTGCAGCTTGGCCACAAATCTCAAGGTTACCATTTGTCCTGAGATTAATGTCCAAGCTCTAGACTTGCTCAGATTAAATTTGAGGCCTTAAGATTTTGAGTATTCATCTATCACCTCTTGTAGTCTTAGTATGTGTTTTTCAGATGGAGAATCACTAGTACGTCATCCGTGTAGGACAGATGTTTAACTATTTTCTTAATTGGAGGAATATACAGTTCTGGGAGATTTTTTTCAATACTTTCAAGAAGAGGGTTTATATATATATGATGAACACAAGGGCATTCAGTGGTGAACCTTGTGAGATAGAAAGAGTTTAAATCCCAGAGCAACCTTTCCATTGAGTGTCAGTAAAATTTCCCTGTTTATCAAAAATGTCTCTATGGTTGTGATAAAGACCTTAGGGACTGAGTATCTGGTTAGGATTTCAAGCAGGGTATTTATTCTGACTGAATCAAATGCCGCTAAGATATCTAATTGGGTGGCAATTGGCCCAGACTTTCTTGATGTTCTAATGCAATCAATTTTAAGCTTAATTTGGGATATCATGTCTGCAGTCAATGAACCCTTCTTGGTGAACTGTGAAGATGATATATGCTTGTATATAACTTCCTGTATGTGGTCTTTGATTAATCCCTCAATGACCTTGATCAATAATGGGGTCATCGAGATCGGTCTCAAATTATTAATATCTGTGGGGATGCCATGCTTTTTCACAAAAGGTACCAGCGAGATTGGATAAAGACTTTGTATATCTCTGCATCCCTTAGATAGTTCATCATGTTTTTAATTATTGGAATGGTAAAGTGACTGAGGTGCAGGAACACAAATTTAGGCACTGCATGTGATCCTGGGTGCATCCTATCGGGAATGGATTTTAACTTTTGGAAAAATCTTTGCTTCTGTAATCCCATGTATTCCATCACTGTTTACACTGTAATCATGTCTTACTTGTTGTGCTGTATCTTTCTGTAATTTCTCTTTAAAATGATGATGAATTTTTATCAACATTGTGGTGCCTGTGCAGAATTGTCCATCAATGAAAAGGGACAATGGTATAATTTGTTTTTTCCCCATGCCAACCACCCACTGAATATAATTTTTTGTCCAGCAGTGCAGTTGGCAAGAGAAATTTTGGTCATTTTGATTGCAATAAATTGTGCTAGTGCCCTTTGTGTATCTTTGTTTTTTATCTTTCAATTCTAAAATTAATTTTGTGTTTCCCATCTTTGTTTTTTATCTTTCAATTCTAAAATTAATTTTGTGTTGCCCATTATACTTGGGTGTGAATTCATCTTATTTTGTATATTGTTTAAATCTTGCATGAGCTTGACTGATCCTTTTTTGTTTCTTGTGTAAAATTCAATGATCGATCTTATTATTTCAATAAATCCGATCCATGCTTCAATTGGTGGCAGGCTTAAGATGTTAATTTTCCGAAGATAAATATATATCTCTTGAGAAAACTGCTGCTGGGACATGGACTTTGTTAAGCATACTAGTTGTTTTCATAAATCCATCAAGGTTTTGGGCAGCATCTTTTATTTTGATCCAGACCCTTAGATCTAGGTGGTCTGAGAAGATCACTGGCTTAAGTGATGTCTCAATCAGAAAATGAAGGTCTGGGATGTAATATAATAGATCGATCAATGTTTTGCTTTTTTGGTATAGAAGAAGTATGCGCCAGAGGGGAAAAACCCTGACCACATATCAACCCCTATTAAATAGATGGATATATTTTTTATTAAATATCTTGTATGGTAAATTAAAATTCCCAAAGAACCAGCTTAAAATATTTTATTTTTGTTTAATATCAGTCTTCATTTCAAATGTATTAGATTTTTTGCATGTATTAATAAACACTTCATATCATTCCATTATATAAAAACTATCCAATACAAATAAATTTTGATAGACCAACAACAACTCTATTGCTGTAAACTATTCAATAAACTAAGCCAAAGTCTTGACCAAGTCAATAAAAAATAATATTTATAAGTCAGTCTTTTTTTTACTAAAACTTTTCTTGCAATTATCTAACAACAATATCAGTATCTATGTTATGCTTTTAGATGTTCTAAAACTATGTTGAGCATGATAGCTCTTCATGCATTATTGGAAGAAACCTATTCAATAATATAAAGCATTAGGTTTTCTTTTGCAATTACAAACTATAATAATAAAACCTATTCAATAATATAAAGCATTGCGTTTTCTTTTGCAATTACAAACTATAATAATAACGTAGCTTACACCACGGCACATGCACTTTACAAATGGAACACTATTTACAATGAATACTCGCCTTTCCAAACACAAGATAAATTCCCTTTTTTAAAAAAAATTGGAACAATAAAATATTTTAAAGATCAGTCAAGTGTCACAACTTATATGAATCCATACAGCTTTACAGTTTATTTCTATTTAGATAATATCTTTTAATAATAGTATCAAATAGAATCAAATAATAGAGTCAAAAGTTAATAAAATTAATCACTTAGTAATTTAAATGTAATCATGCACTCAAATCTGAAAGAGCATGATGCCTTCTTTTGCCAATAATGAAAGATGCATTGTTGTACAATTGTATTTTTTTAATTTGTAAACTTATTTGAATTAAATAATTTTTTAATTTTTTTATTAACCATTCAACCTTCATCTAATAAATATTTATTTAAATCAAAACTTGCCATTTGTATATTTTTGATTCCTAGTTCAAATCTGAAATGTCTTTTTCTGAGTAATTTACTATTGTGAACTAATCCTAACAGAGCCAAAACTTACTTTCAAATAATGGATTTGCCCTTAATATCAAATTATGAAAGTCAGATTCAAGTTACAATACCACTGACCAATGAAATAACATTTAAAAAATTAGCCAATGTCATAAACAGGCCAATTGGAAAGCTAAGTCAATGAATATATTTCTTTCTAATAAAAATGGGATCTTACTATATATTGAGATTCTTTAACAGAAAAAATAGATAACATCTTTCAGATATTCAGACAACATCACACAACTGTCAGACATTGAACAGCAATACTACTTTGTCCACAATAATAATGTAAAAAAGTAGTGATACCTGCTCAGATCTGAAGCAGAAAGTTGCTAGCTATATTTAACACTGTATCTGCATCCAAAACAAACTATCCTTAGACTGAAAGTATCAGAGTCCCAAACGGAAGACACAGCATTCTTCCAAATATTAGCTATACTTCTAGTATCTATACTTGCATGGTTTGCCACTTGTAAGAGGCATATACAATTTGTGTACAAAATACTGTATTTATATGTATATATTGTAAATACATTTAATAAATATTTTATGTTTCAGAATTGTGTGCTGTTCATAACTGATCAAAAATATTACTCATGGTTATACTACAACATAAACACAACAAAAGTGTTTTCAGTTTGACTCATAGTTTTGTAGTTAAATGGAGATAAAAGATGTTTGCTGGAGGGTTGCATTAGATCCTAAGATCTAGATGCAGTGCTCTCAGATCCAAGCCTTCTCACTGATGAAATCCATAAGCCAGAAACTAGTCTGGGGATATTGGATGAGTAGGCACTAGATGGGGATTTTATGCACAAGCCTTCTGGCATCCATTGATTACTCTAGCTTTATGGGTGTGGCAATATATATATATATATATATATATATATATATATATATATATATATATATATATATATATATATATATATTGTACCGGCTTCAAATATGGGTCATTGAAACACTGGACCCTTAGGCAGAGAAGAACATATTCGGAGAATATGTATGTCCAAACGATAGCTATAAAATATATAACTGGCATTACATTTCCAGGACATAGCTTCTTCTCGGCTGTTGAGTTCAACACCACGTTCAAAGCACTTTTTTTGTTTGTGTATAAACCCGGGCATCAGCTATCGATTCAAGAATGAATAAATAATGCACTTTGAACAATGGCCACTAATTCAAAGCCTAAGTTTTACCCATAGATGAGCTCAGCTACTTGTAATCACTAACAGATTATACATAATTAGTGGTGAAAAGAATTGTAAGAGAGAGAGATTGGTAAAAGAGTTGATAAAAAGAATTGACCGACAAATAGAGTTTAAGTTTTAAGACAATTTATTAACTAACATTAATTTACTAAATTTAAACATCTTTATACATTTTTTTAAACTAATATAACACACACACCTTTTAAACTAACACACTATAATATCTATCTTTTGAAAAGCATAAATAATGTTTGACATTTATAAAATCATATAGCATTCACAAACACGCACATCAATAGTTCATTTTATGCATGATTATAGAGTTCAAATTACTTGTCTCTGGATGCTTTACGAATTAATGCAATGGCTATTATGGTATAAACAAAAATGAGCAAATGTTTTACCTAGGATTTTGAGCGTAGATTTAGAACTTTGTTTTCTTCTTGTTTGCTGCTTCCATTACGAATACTTCCAGCCGGCTGGGATGTTTCCTTGATGAGTTTCCTTATTATTCATGATTATTACTATTGGAGACAATTAGATACTGACCGAGATTTTCTAAGTTGTTACACTGACATTATTTCATGGGCAGATATTGCTGATCTTATTTGACTAAGGCTGGAGAAAGACATGTGTTCCCAAAAGCTGCTCAGCACTGCATTTTGTTTCTGGATACAATTAACTCAACTGATTGTCCTCTCTTGACTTAACTGACTCAATTAATTGTCCGATAAAAAAAGTCTATTTATACCTGCGATGTGTTGTCCGTGTAATATCCTCTGGCAATATCTGTTGTCAAAATTCCATTGATAATCCTTTGACAACATGTTTTGGAAGATTGTTTAATTAGTAATAGCCATGCAAAACGTGTTGTTTTATATTTTAATTAATAGCCATTGCCGTGTTTTTAATGACAATTTCCATTTATTTTTTAATATTTATTTAATACGCATACATTTATTTTTATTTACAATCGCACATATGTAAGCACATACATAACTAGTTTTAATTTTTTTTTTTATTCAATTCGAATGAAAAGAGATTTATATTTTGAAGCTTTTATTTTATTTATATTTATGAATACCAATTAAGAAAAACTTTACTTCCTTTTATAAAACTTTTAGTTTAACTTTCTCCCACTTTTAATCAATTATTTTTCAACTTTTATTTCAAACTCTTTTATGAAAGATTTTTATTTTAATAATTTTTTTTTTAGACAAAATTATTTTATATACATGTGCCAATTTGGCCTTGGCACATTACACCTTCCTCCGTTTTAGAGTAAAATGCGTCATTTTTGACCATTTTATCTCTTGCAACTTTAATTCTTGATTCTAAATATTCATTTTGTTTTCTAAGTTTGCTTTTCATAATGCTTTCACTTTACATATCAAGGGCAATTTGTTTTGACTAATACATTGTTCACAATGATCAAAATCATGGATAACGACCACCGGGACAAACTAATTTTGTGGCACAGGGATCTTTTGGAAACAATGCAGAAGCAGATTTGCTGACTTAAACCAACTTACACATATATAAAATCGAAGCTTCATTTGCCGGGTTTCTACTGGACTTGACTAAGAAAAGGTCGCTGTGAATGGCAGGAATTTTCAACTGCCCATTTTCGACTTACGCTTTGGAAAGAGGAATGATCATAAGTCTGTTACAGGGACTAAAATTTATCCAGTCGGCAGCTTTAAATTTATCCTTAACTAAACTTATTTCTATACTACCCTCATTCCCTTTAGCTATAGATAAATTCCTACACATGTGTATACCTGCAGCACGATGATACACCTACTAATATTCTAAATATCGAGTTATTACTGGACTTGCTTACAGGGAATCTATAATAAATAAATCCCTTCTTGCATGCATCATGAGGTGCAGCAGTGCCAAGAAAATAACCTAAAAGGATATCTGGATAAATACATTTCAGATACGCACCATGAGGTATCACATTTATCGAATATTACCAGTGTATGTGCGCATATATACACATGTATACTTATACACTCTTAATACAACTTAGATTAACTTTATATTCTATCTATTTTAACCTTACAATATTATATTTAATACATACGACCAATATCTGAAACCTTTATCTATATTAACCTTTACTCGAATATTATTTTAACATATTTACTTATATTAATCTAATCTTACAATATTATTTCAAACCATTACTTTAACTTCTTATTTAACATGCGTGTATTAAAAAAAACTTTTTACTTTATTATGAACCATTTATTCATTCAACTTTTATTAACTTGCGTCTATTCAAAACCAACTTACTTTATTACGATTCATTATTTATTATTATTTACTACAGATGTATTATGCTTATTTATTTAACTTGATTTTATCGATTTTATTTTAACTATTTGACCTACTTATTTATTTACAAACATTTTTCTTAATTAATATGTGCATGGAGAAAAAGAAAAAAAACTTTTATTTTACGAACCCTCCGTTATTATTATTTCACAAAACATTTCATTTATTATTATTTTTTTTTTTTTTTTACATTTATTGTCTTAAGTTGTAGATAGAAGTTTCAGATTTAATTTATTACATTTATTTACTTTAGAATAATCATATTCGTGCTCATTGTCCATTTCTGGTCCTTTTTGTTTATTTCCTTTACTATTCCGCCCATTTACTAACTTTTAAACTATGTCAGGTGGTTCCTTCTTTCTTTCTACTAACTCACTAATATAAATTCTACTCCATATTCTCATGTCTTTTCCTAAATTAAAATTTATTATTGCTTTATCTCTTTCTCGTTCTGTTCTATTTTCTGCCCTGTAAATTAGAAAACCTTTAAGCTTAGCAGACCTCCGTATTTTTCTTAACCGTGAATATTTTTTTCTTTTTATTTTAAATCTACATTTAAAACAAACACAAACTTTTACTTTAACCTTTTTAAATTTTTGTAAAAACTTTTTAACACTATCTTCTACCTTGAACTTATGTCTCTCTTCTATTTCTTGATCTCTATTTGTTTCTACTTTCTCTGTAGCAACACTATCTGATTCTAATTTAATTTCTATTCCCAAATTACTATATTTACCACTATCTGACTCTACTATCTCTTTCATGACCTCAGCTTCTTTATTTTCTTTGACAAAATCTACTTCTACGATCTCTTGATTTTTCTCTACATTTCCTGTAATTTCACATCTTATTTCTCTTATGTTCGCAATGAGTTCTTGCTGATTTTGCCTGAATTCTTGACACATTTCTTCCATGATATTCATCATCATTTTGATCATCTTCTGCATCTCAGACATTTATTTCTCTTTTTCCATTTTTAAAACAATATTTTATTTCACTAAATTTAATATATGACTTATTTATTTATTTTTCTTACTAAGACGGCAACACATGCTAACTCCACCCCTTTTGTCCATTTTTCCACCTGATCTTAATACTTCAGCTCTGCCCATAATGCCCAATTATCTCTCATTTAACAGAATGATTTATTTTAAATAACGTAAATAGCATAAATCTCTTTTCATTAAAAAAAAAAGTTTTCGGTCAATTCTTTTTTTTTTTAAATTAACACTTTCACATACGTAATTTAGCTTTTGTATAAAAAAAATTTTTTTAAACAAGAAACAAAGTATTTAGTTACTATTGTTTCTTAGGTCCAGCCCCAAACATTGGGAAGCCATTTATGTACCTGGTTTGAATATGGGTCATCGAAACACTGGACCCTTAGGCAGAGAAGAACATATTCAGAGAATATGTATGTCCAAACGATAGCTATAAAATATATAACTAGTGTTACATTTCCAGGACATAGCTTCTTCTTGGCTGTTGAGTTCAACACCACGTTCAAAGCACTTTTTTTTGTTTGTGTATAAACATGGGAACCAGATATCTATTCAAGAATGAATAAATAATGCACTTTGAACAATGGCCACTAACTCAACGCCTAAGTTTTATCCATAGACTAGATCAGCTACTTGTAATCACTAACAGATTATACATAATTAGTGGTGAAAAGAATTGTAAGAGAGAAAGATTGGTAAAAGAGTTGATAAAAAGAATTGACTGACAAATAGAGTTTAAGTTTTAAGACAATTTATTAACTAACATTAATTTACTAAATTGAAACATCTTTATATAATTTTTTAAACTAATATAACACACGCACCTTTTAAACTAACACACTATAATATCTATCTTCTGAAAAGCATAAATAATGTTTGATGTTTATAAAATCATATAGCATTAACAAACACACACATCAATAGATCATTTTATGCATGATTATAGAGTTCAAATTACTTGTCTCTGGATGCTTTACGAATTAATGCAATGGCTATTATGGTATAAATGAAAAGCAAATGTTTTACCTAGGATTTTGAGCGTAGATTTAGAACTTAGTTTTCTTCTTGTTTGCTGCTTCCATTATGAATACTTCCAGCTGGCTGGGACATTTCCTTGATGAGTTTCCTTATTATTCACGATTATTACTATTGGAGACCATTAGATACTGACAGAGATTTTCTAAATTGTTACGCTGACATTATTTCACAGGCAGATATTGCTGATCTTATTTGACTAAGGCTGGAGAAAGACGTGTGTTCCCAAAAGCTGCTCAGCACTGCATTTTGTTTCTGAATGCAATTAACTCAACTGATTGTCCTCTCTTGACTTAACTGACTCAATTAATTGTCCAATAAAAAAAGTCTATTTATACTTGCGACATGTTGTCCATGTAATATCTGTGGCAATATCTGTTTCGGTATTCCATTGATAATCCTTTGACAACGTGTTTTGGAAGATTGTTTAATTAGTAATAGCCATGCAAAATGTGTTGTTTTATATTTTAATTAATAGCCATTGCCATGTTTTTTAATGACAACTTCCATTTATTTTTTAATATTTATTTAATACGCATACATTTATTTTTATTTACAATCGCACATATATAAGCACATACATAACTAGTTTTAATATTATTTTTTTTATTCAATTCGAATGAAAAGAGATTTATATTTTGAAGCTTTTAATTATTTATATTTACAAATACCAATTAAGAAAAACTTTACTTCCTTTTATAAAACTTTTAGTTTAACTTTCTAAAGAAAACCCCCTTCCCACTTTTAATCAATTATTTTCCAACTTTTATTTCAAACTCTTTTACAAAAGATTTTTATTTTAATAATTTTTTTTTTAGACAAAATTATTTTATATACATGTGCCAATTTGGCCTTGGCACAATATAGATAGATAGATAGATAGATAGATAGATAGATAGATAGATAGATAGATAGATAGATAGATAGATAGATAGATAGATAGATAGATAGATAGATAGATAGATAGATAGATAGATAGATAGATAGATAGATAGATAGATAGATAGATAGATAGATAGATAGATAGATAGATAGATAGATAGATAGATAGATAGATAGATAGATAGATAGATAGATAGATAGATAGATAGATAGATAGATAGATAGATAGATAGATAGATAGATAGATAGATAGATAGATAGATAGATAGATAGATAGATAGATAGATAGATAGATAGATAGATAGATAGATAGATAGATAGATAGATAGATAGATAGATAGATAGATAGATAGATAGATAGATAGATAGATAGATAGATAGATAGATAGATAGATAGATAGATAGATAGATAGATAGATAGATAGATAGATAGATAGATAGATAGATAGATAGATAGATAGATAGATAGATAGATAGATAGATAGATAGATAGATAGATAGATAGATAGATAGATAGATAGATAGATAGATAGATAGATAGATAGATAGATAGATAGATAGATAGATAGATAGATAGATAGATAGATAGATAGATAGATAGATAGATAGATAGATAGATAGATAGATAGATAGATAGATAGATAGATAGATAGATAGATAGATAGATAGATAGATAGATAGATAGATAGATAGATAGATAGATAGATAGATAGATAGATAGATAGATAGATAGATAGATTTGCCTGTTTTAAAAAAAAGTAACTGAAACTTTCAGTATTCAGACAGTAATATTTGCATTTTTCTTGATATAACTGATCATAATAGTATTAGTAATAAAAAAGAAATTTACTTTGTAATTTTAGAATCGGGGTTTAATTCCATCTCAATCTAGTTTTTAGAAAGTACTTGAGGCATTGTTAAGAATGTTAAATTACTTCTAATATAAATATTAATAATATTTATAAATTCCTTTACACCTTCAATGCATTATAATATCCATATTAAATTTTTCAATCCAGCCAACAATTTTGCTATATAACTCTCTTCCTCAGAACTATAAACACACATTGTGTGTATATAACATTGCTTTTAAACAACTAAACATCACATCATCACCATTTCTTAGGCTTGCTCATAACTGTTATTAAAACAGGCAAAACTGTCTGTACAGTAGTGCCACTCAGTGCACGCCAGAATAATCAATGGATGCCAGAAAGCTTATGCATAAAATCTAAATTTATTGTCTACTCATCCAATATCCTGTGACTATTTCCTAGATTGTGGCTTCCTTCAGTGAGGAGCTTTGACTCTGAGAGCACTGCACCCCTAGATCTTAGAATCTAATGCAACCCTCCAGCAGTCACCTTTCATCTCTACTTAACTACAAAACTATGAGAATAAAATTGAAAACACAATAATATTTTCAATACAAACTCATTAGCCTATAGAGTCATTAGCTTATATAGTTGTATAGGTCTGAACTCTGGCTTGCACTGAGTAGCACTACTGTATGGAGAGTTTTGTCTGAGCAAGCATAAGAAATGGTGACCATGTGATGTTTAGTGGTTTAATACCAATCCTGACTAATAGGATAGTGATGACTATGGCTATTAAAGAATCAAAGACACCAAAATGTATGGGTATTGAACTGAGTTCAGAGCAATATGACTATATAAGCTAATGAGCTGGGATTGAAAATTTATTGTGTTTTCAATTTTATTCTCATAGTTTTGTAGTTAAGTAGAGATAAAAGGTGGCTCCTGGAGGGTTGCATTAAATCCTAAGATCTAGATGCAGTGCTCTCAAATCCAAAGCTCCTCACTGACAAAAGCCACAAGCTAGAAACTACTCTGGGGATATTGAATGAGTAGGCACTAAATAGGGATTTTATGCACAATCTTTCTGGCATCCATTGATTACTCTTGTTTGCACTGGGTGGCACTGCTGTATGGAGAGTTTTGCCTGATTTAATAACAATATACTATTTGTTTACTCATATTTTCATATTCATTATTACAATGTTAAATAATTAAAACAAACTTAATTTTAAAAAAGAGAAAGAAAAAATCAAATAAAGAAAATAAATAAATAACATTGAAAAATTGATTAATTTAGTCTAATTCAGATGTGCTCTCTCTTAGAAAACTCAAACCATTTCAAAATGGCAAAAAATCATTTGTCTCTGACTATACTTTTGTTAAGTATACTAAATTATCAGTTTTGTATTTAATTTTTTGAATTCAAATTTAATTGTAATCTTTTTTTTTTCTTTATAAAGAAGCTTTGATGCAAAAATAAACAATTATGCTTAAACTAAAAAATATTTAAATCGACTTTACTATAAAGAAATCATTTTTATAAGAACAAAAAAACTACCAATAGTCCTACTTTAAATTTTAAGATTTATAAAAGTTTTATACAAGAGGGTCATATAGTATTATGGTAATATATCTGTCTACACACCCACATTCTGGGGTACCAGTTCTGAATAGGTAAAACGTTGAAAGAAATTTGAGATTTTAAGCAGGTTTTAGAAGTTTTTTACAGACAGACAATCTAGTCTTTCTAATTAACCATCCAATATTAGTAAATAGATATTCCTAGTTGCGGAGTAAAAAAATGAAAAATATTTTTCAAACCCTCATCATTTGTCAATTAACGAATCTTATAAATAATGCCCTTTTTGTTGTTTTTCTATGAGAAGCTTCTGGGCAGACTTTTGTTCTGGATTGAACTAATTCAAAAACTGATTTATTTATTTTTACTATTATTATATATTTTTTTATATAATAAAATATAATAATAGTAAAACTATTTATTATTATTAAATAATTTATTCATATTTACTTAAAAGCAAATATTAATTAAAGATAAATTAATTTTTTTAAATTTTTTATATTGTTTTGTTTTCTTATTGTTTAAGATTTCTCTCTCTCATCCCCCCCCCCCCTATAAACGAATGTGGCTATTCTCAGCCATGCCTTTTCAAAATTTATTTAGAATAACGTAGAGATAATGTTTATAAAATCATATAAAGTTAAAGCACTAAAAAAAAAAAACAATACTGTGAGTAAATGGTTTAGAAAATTAAATTATTTATTCAATAATTACCATATTTTATTTAATTGAAATCACAAATATTTTAAGTAAAACTATTTTCAAGTTGTTGGGGTTTTTTTTTTTTTTTTTTTGGGGGGGGGGGTAACATTAAGCTACCACCTAAATATTTATTTACTAAGATGAACAATCTTCAAACAACATTCACAAAAAGTTGATCCCGTGGACTTTTCTTAAAGTCCAGGCATTTAAATTTGTCAATAGGGATACTATTCATGTTCTTAAAATTATCGGATATTGATTATTTATTAATGAGAATAATCTCTAAATTATTTTCTTAGAAATGTACTCAACTTATGAAATATGTCTGATGCTAATAAAGATATTTAAAAATATTAACAGAGATAATCTTTGTATTTATACGTTGGTATATTTCCATCATCAAATATAAGTATTAAATGTCTTTAGAAAAAAATTAACTTTATTTTTATATTCCAAATACATTCATCAGTTAGTAATAGCATACAGGTTAGTATATGCACAACTTTTCGAGAGATATTATTCTCCCTTCTTCTTCGGGTGTTGCTGGCTTGACTAGTACCAGTACTAGAATAAGAATCAAACCTGGACCCTTAGAGTCTTGAGTATTGAATAAAATACAACTAATACACTATCGTCACAAACCTTCAGTAGAAGATTATCTTTATTCGCTATTTTTTTTTAAAAATTTCTTTCACTTACAGTTTACATTCAATTATTTTACTTATTTTAGATTTTATATATATGTCAAAGAGTCGCAGGGAAGCGAACCCGGGACAACTGCTTGAAAGGCAACTATGCTAACCACTAGATTAGACCACAAACGCTTGACAAAATTTTAGATTTGTTGATTGATGATTTAATATTTTTTGACATATACTTAGTTAAAAAGCAAATAGATTGTTTTCGAGATATTGTCAACGAAAGATTATTATTGTTAAAAAAAAATCCTACTAAATAATTATTTATTTTCAGATTTGTAGATTTTCAAAAATATTTTGTGATCAAATAAATAATGCAATTTACACATAATAAAGCACTTCAAACTATCTGTAAACCAAGGTAACAGACATAAATGGGTAATCTGATAAGAATTGGCTTTATGTTAGCAAATTAGAAAGTTAATAATTACAATAATTACATATATCTTAAAGCACTATATTTATTAGTTATTGTATATTTGATATGAAGTTATTAATTTCCAAATGTTGTCCAAATGAGAACTTAATTTTCTTTTGTGATATTTATTATTTAGCCATATTGAAGGAGATTTTTTACTTACTGGTTTAATTTGAAGTTCACTCTAGATAATATCATTCAAAAATCCAATTATATATAAATGATCATTTTGAATTTGCTAGTCAATCTGATAAAAATCTTAGCAGATAAATATTAAAAATATACCACTGTTTACATATATATATGTGTGTGTGTGTGTGTGCGTGCGTGAAATTTTCTGTACAGATAAGTGAAGTAACTAGGCAACAAAATCTTATTACAAATATTAATACTTGATCACTATTGGTAGTATTTTTTTTTTGCAATCTTTTTAATACACATTCTTCTTGCAACACAATTTTAGAATTACATTATACTTTAAAAATACTTAATGTCATTAAAATACTTTGTAAATTCAGATAAAATAAATATAGTAAAAAAAATCATTAGGAATAAACTCTACAATTTTCTACCTGCCAATAAATAGAAATGTGAAATAGCTATAGCTAGCTTAAGGCCGACGTGCTACCCTAAGTAGCATTTTATAGGTAAAATTGTATTTTTATTTATTAAAAAAAATCTCAAATAAAGTCGCACATTAACGTTTCTACTGAATAGTCTTTCATAATGTATATACATTAATAAGATTTTTAAAAAAAATCCTATTTAAATATAAAATTAGGAATGCACACATGGAGTAAGCTGGTTGTGGCTAATTTTATTTTTATTTCCATATGTCATAGCATCGGCCGGGAAGCGAACCGCAACAATCGTCTGCAACCAACTGCCTGCTTGCAAGGCGGCTGCGCTGACCTCTCTGGCTAACAATGTTTGACAGCTATTTTTATTTTTATATATTGGTATATTGAATGTTACAGAGTTTATTCCATAGTTTTTTTTATTTAAAATATTATATGTATAATAAAGAAAACACATGGAGCAAAAAGTAGCATTTCTGCTGTCAGGACTGTGATGTGAAATTCGAACCCACGTGAAGAAAAACACTTTCAAAAAAAATCTTGATTTTTTTTTCCCTTACAGATAGTACGCTTATAACCCGCTCGGCTACATTCTACCGTGATTGATAAATTACTATCCGCTATTTTTAGTTAAATGATAAAAACAAGCATAAACAATAATTCAAATAATCACTAGCCAGAAATTGGCAATCCTGATCAATACTGCCTTCTACTCCACTTTTCCTCCATAAAAGACTGTTGGAAATGCTTTTGCTCTGCAATATTCGAATTATTAAATAGAGTGTTTTATTTTTATATATATAATAAGACAAACTGGAGTTAAACTCATAAGATTTAATATAATATTATTAATTATAATTATAAATTTATTAAACTCACATTGATTACATAAGTAATATTTACTGAGGCTATAACCTCGATAATATGCGTGTAAAAATGCGATAGTAGGGACCTCTACAGGTGTTTTATAGCGTAAGCTTGTGATTAAAACACCTGTAGAGGTCCATACTATCGCATTTTTACACGCATATTATCGAGGTTATAGCCTCAGTAAATATTATTAATTATATAAATAAATATTAAGTTATAGCTAATTCACGAGAACACTTTTATCTTTCCAATAGCAGATATTATTAGACTGCATAAATTAGTAAGACATCTGACATGATAAAGCAAACCGATTATACCTTTATCTAATTAGTTCTAGTACAATAAATTTTGTTAAGTTTATTTTATTACATAGAATATGATATATATATATATATGTGTGTATGTATTGCTTACAGTAATAAACATTTATTGTTTTTTAGTCGTATCAGTTCGAACAACTGGTGGAAAATTAAGAGGAAAAATTGTTACAGCTCCAGGAGGCTCAAAACTAGTAGCTGAATTTCTTGGTGTACCATTTGCTGAACCACCAATAAAAGAATTACGATTTCAAGATCCTGTTCCTAAAAAGAAATGGGCAGGGGTATATAATGCATTTGATTATGGGGACTCTTGTATGCAAATAAAGGATACTAAATTTCCTGATTTTGAAGGAGCCGAAATGTGGAATGCACCAAAACCTCCATCAGAAGATTGCTTGTATTTAAATGTTTGGGCGCCATACCCATCACCAAGAAATGCCAGTGTATTGGTAAGAGCTTTATAATTTTATGTTTATTCTAATCATTAACTAATTATTATTATTGAAGCATTTCGTTAAGATAACAAAGCAGTTTTATTATTAATTCAATTGTATTTGCCCGACATATTTTTTTCTATTTATATATTATTTCAATTTGATTAAATTGAAATTCATAATCAAACATAATATTGCTAACAGTTCAGAACCCTCAAATGTTTTAGCAAGTCAGAAAGAAGACACAACATTACTTTTTCTGACATATATTGGTTAATTAACAAGAAGAAAATGTCACATATTGTTCATTCTTACTCAATATGCATATTCAGTATGTATTGAAGAAATCCAGTTGATTGAAATCAAGTTAGTTTTGAAGATTAATGAAAGAATATATATATATATATATATAGTGACCATTCCTTCCAAGCCTATGATATTACTAAGCAGATGAATCAGAGATAATGCTAGTATGAGACTAGGTTCATATGCTAAGAGGGGCGTGCACCTTTAAAATCAAGTAAGGATCAAGATCATTACCTGACTGCATAGAAATACCATTGAATTCCACCCCTTTGAGAATTTCAATGCTATCTCCATGACTAACAATATTGTTTTAGATCTTATGCCTGTTGTGAGAACTTGGGATTTCAGGAAAATTGCCCTTTGTTAAGCTTTGTTCTCTGTATTGTCCCTTCTGCCATGAGATATTCATTATACTAAGAGGAAAGATTAGAATCTTAACTTGCTTTAATTTACAATTGGAATATAAATTCAGGTTTATTAATCAATTCTACTTATTATTGGCATTAATATTTAACTGGAAGATTATTTTAGTCTTAGATAAGTTACTGTGAATCCACACACTTATCTTTTGTGTACAGTTTGATATCTGTGTGTGTGTACTTTGATTAGTAAAATTTTTACAATATACGTTACACAATCTTTGTATTTATAATTATTTTAAGAAACCTGACTTTATAGTAATTTTCCAAATGGCCACACCTTTGTTTAGAGAATGTGTAAGGTGTAAAAGCTTGCCAAGGGTACGTAAAAACGAATTTGGCCGAGTTTGCATGCGAAATCTCGTTTTCACGTGAAATACCACATAGTTCATAAAATGGCTGCCGAACGCATAACTTTTTTGCAGTTACTGACAACAGAAGCCGAGTATGTGTCATATTTTCAACATCACAAAATACCACTAATTTGGACTGTATGTTTGTTTCTGCTGTCCAAAAAAAAAAAAGCCATTTGATCAGTTGATGTATTTTTTTTTGTTTTTATTTTTGGTTATTGTTTGTAAACAATATTACATTGATTTGGGGAAGTTTGTTTTGGTTGAGACAAAATTGTGGGCCCAAAACCTTTCCATTTGATACAAATTAATAAATAAAAAGCAAGGGTGAAGGGGGAAAAAAACCTTTTATTGCTTTGAAAACTACAAGGTTTTTTTTTTTTGTTTTGTTTTGTTTTGTTATGTAGAAAGCAATAATTAAGTGAAGCATAAATGTATCAAAAAAATGTCTTAATACAAAGTAGAAAAAAAAACAAAAACATATAAAAATATGATTAAAAGTTGTGCATCAAAATTAAAATTTATTGTTTTCGAAAGACATTGCGGAATAGCAGCAATCAATGAATCGATCCCCTTCCCCCACCCCTCTCCCAAAACAGTTTAAATTTATGTTTAAAAAATCAAAAAGTTGTTGTTTTCTAAAGACAAAATTAAACATTTTATTTTTAAAAAAGACAGGAAAAAAATGTTATAGTAATCAATCAATTAATAACAAAAAAAGGGGAATGATGAAAATTTGTCCAAAAACAGCGATTTAAAAATAAAAAAGTTGTTGTTTACTAAATACAAAATTAAAATTAAACAACTTTTTTATAAAAAGGCAGGGAAAAAAGTTATAGCAATCAATAAATTAATAACAAAAAAAACAAACAAACAGCGATTTAATTTTTTTTTTAACTTTATTAGTAACAAAATATTTACAAGAATATTACATTAAGAGCTTTTTACATTTTTTTTTTATATAATTTTTAATATCTTAGGATGTTTTTAGAATATAATGATTTAAAACAAGATGATTACTGTCATGGCATTATCAACACATTAATGAGCAACTAAGTAATACATTGCTTTGCCATATTTTTTTTGTGACATTACTAGGTATATATTTCTGAGCATAAAGACAAATGTTATACCATTCTTTGTTATTCTTTTTAAGTACATTGTATTTTTTGTTATCAAATATTATAGCACAACGGGCAAGCCATATTGTTCTCAGAGTGTAAATGGTTACAAGGGCATTGAATGGTTTTAATTTCTTTATATTATTTATTAGGATATTTTTAAAATTAATTGTGTCTTTGTGGAATACAAAGTGATGTAAGGTTGAAAAGTATGGACATGTCTCAAAGATATGTGATGAATTTTCCAGGAGCAAATTGCATAGTATACAAGTAGGATCAATGTTTAGTTTAAATTGATTTATGAGAAATAACTTTGTTGGTATTATATCAAGTAGCAGATTATACAGGAATTTTAACCATGAGTGAGGCACATACAAATTTTGAAATTTAATTAGTGTTCTTGCAGTAGATAGTGTTAACCAAAGTTGTCTATCGGGGTAATTAATTTTTTTTAGATCTTTGTATGACAAACCAATTAGAGTATTAATGTTATAATTGTCCAGTAAATCAGCATGCTCAATGGCATGATCAGTGAAAAAGTGGCAATTTGCATATGGAGTAATAGCAAGCAGAAGTAGAAGTGGAGGAGTTGTCCTTAAAAAGAGGTTAGTAGTGGTCATGATGTATATTTTAGCTCTAATGTAGGATGTGAATGATTGAGGAGCTATTAGGTTAAGCCCACCCTTGCATATTGCAAAACATGTATTTTCTATTGATATAAGATGTGATGTTGATCCCCATATATATTTCTTTGCAATACTCATGAAATATTTAATAATTTTTTTTGGAGATGCATCCAAGGGCTGTAATAGGCAAGAATACCTCCTAGACTGGCATTGATGATACAAACTTTCATTATAGGGTATAGTAATTTTGAGTTGACGCACTTTATTTTTAAATTAAATTTGTCTATGACAAGAAGATTTAAGTGATGACTTAGTTGTGTTTTTGAAAGATTAATAGGTATGCCAAGAAAGGAAGAAAATGAACCTGTGAAGAGTGAGGGAAGACTGCAACCAGTAGCAATTTGCCATAAGGATGATTTGTTTATTTGTATCATGGATCCTGTTATAGTTTCAAATTTCTTCAGTTTATGAAGTATCATAGGTATATTTTGCAGGTCCCTGAATATTATCAAAACATCATCAACATATGATATGATCTTAACAGTTATGCCTAGGTGTGGAAGAAAAATACCATCTATGCATTGCTCAATGTCCTTAATCATGGGATCTATATATATTGCAAAAAGTAATGATGCAAGTGGGGAGCCTTGTGGGATGCCTCTACTTGGCTTAAAGGATTGACAGAGTCTCATGTAATTTTTAAGTTTAATGGTTCTATTGTAAAGATAGTTTTTAATAGCTGTAACAAGGTGTGTATGATTTGAAAGCATTTGATTTAGTACAGAGAATAAGAAGTTCCAATTTACAATGTCAAAGGCAGACTTGAAATCTACCTGGCATGCCACATAGTTTGTTAGTTTGTTTTGTTTGATATAAAGTATTGCTTCTTGTGCTAATAAAATTGCTTGAGATGCTTTTTGCCATTTGACTGCAAAGTGTGAAGAGGAAATTTTAGGTAAAGCATAGATATTTAACTGTTTGAGTATGATTCTAGCAAACATTTTCTGATCAATGCCTTCTAATGTAATGAGATGCAAATCATTAACTGTTGGATGTGGATTTTTAGAGTTTTTTCTTATACAGAATACTATATTTGTAGATAAATTAGGGATGTGATATTCCTTCTAACAAAGTTGATTATAGTATTTCTGTAGGAATGGAGATATAATATATTCCATTTGCTTATATATATTAGCTGAAATGAGGTCATTTGCTAGTGAGCTATGTTGTTTTAAATATACTATTTCATCAAAAACTTGTTGTTTAGATATGTAGTAATTTTGTGTATAGTTTGTTTCATTTGTAAATAACTGTGAAGAGCTATGAGATTTTTTAAGGGAAATATTCAAGTGGTGCAAAAGTGCCTCGTCAACATAAGTACCAGAGAGGAGTGAATTATCTTTTGATAGAATGGAAATGCCACAAGCATATGGGATTGGAAATTTTGCATAATTTATTGTGGTTTTCATTAGTGCTGATAGATTTAGTAAACTTTTTCTCAGCCTAAAAACCATGTTGTTCTGGTTATATAAATAAGTTAAATCTTTGTTTTTACATTGGAGCTTATGGATAAGATCTTTTGCCTCATCAAACCTTATTATAGCTTTAAGGGTTGAATTTATGTCTTCAATACATTGCTTTATAAGGTTATTAGAATTATAGTGTGATAGACGATCTGAACAGCACATGTTTAGTATTTTTTTGAGTTGAGACCATTTTTCAATTGGAGAGAGATTTTTTATCTGATGTAGGTGGTTGCTTACTATTAATATATTACAGAAATCATCTTTGGTAAGTTTAAATTGTCTAGGGAGTTGTTTCTTATATGAGAATTTATATATAGTTTGTTTTTATGTGGGCATTTTTGCATGAGTGTTACACAGATGTGGTCAGAAAATGAGACTGCAGTGAGATGAATTGAGGTTTTTAGGTTTATAGGATAACTAAAAAATAGATCTATGAGAGAGGATCCTTTTGCACCAATGAATGTAACAGCATTTGTTCGATATAGGTGTGCTAATGGCAGCAGGGCAACTTGTGAAAGTTTGACTTTCAAGGAGAGTGGCAAACTATTGTAGTTGCAGTTAAAGTCACCACCCATGATAACTGTACCAGGCTTATGTAATATTTTGTTATGTGCAATCAATAGGGTATCTACAGCATCTCTTGCTTTTTGACATGAATATATTCCTATAATATAGTAAAGCTCAGAATGGAACAAAAAAGAGATAATTATTGAATTAACTGATAAAAGTATTATTTTAAGTTTTGTTACTGGAAATTGATTGTTTATTAGAATTGCAACTCCTTGAGCTGGTCTGATATTTGGCTTGTATGTAAAAATGTATTTGCTATGCAGAGTGTTAATTATGGTTGGATTGGTTACTCTGCTAATTTTTGTTTCTGTTATGATGAAAATGTCAACATCATTATTATTTAAGAATTGAGTCAGTTGAGAGAGTCTGTTATATGATTTAAGACCTCATATATTTATTGTGGCTATTTTAATGTTAGACATGTTCAGTGTTTAATGAGTTTGATTTAAGCTTTTTGTTTGTGTGCTTAATATCACAGTTAGATATTTTAATTTTTTTACTATTGTCATTTGTAAGATGGATATCCGAATTAACTATTCCACTATTTTGCTTTACTGTTATCTCAGGATAGTTTTTACTGTACAATGAGTCTTGGCTATGGCTTAAAGATGAACTTTGTGTCAAACTATTATTCAAATCCATTAATGGTTTCTGAGGATCATCAATGGAAATTGAGTTCTGTTATTGGAAACTATGCTGTGAATGCAAGTCAGGCAAACAGTTATTTGTACTAAATTCTTGATTAGGGAGAGTTATGGTTGATTCATTATTGGGAAGATTAGAGAGTTGTATTGCAACTGTATTTGATGGGAGTGTAATTTTTTGAAACAACGCTGGCCCATGATAACTTTTTCTTATCTTTACTGCAAAGGTGACCAAGTCTATCAATTTTGCCACAACTTAAACAGTTACCAATGTTGCATTGTGAAGCTATATGCCCTATTCTGGAGCATTTAAAACATAGAGGTTGACAATCTTTGATACTAATTGTGATGGGGATAGATCTCATATAAATTCTGTGTAGAAGTTCATCTGGTTTATGATTATCTTTCATTTTTAGTGTAATTTTCCAGCAGTTTGTTGGAATCTCAAATTTTATGTTAGGTATGAGTTCTCTTGAGATGTTCATTATCTGTGCACCCCGAAAACTGTACATTGTATTGTTTTTGACTACCAACAATGCCATCAAATGGCCACACCTGACTATGTTATAATTACCCAATATTATTATCAAACAATGATAACAGTTTGCTCTGCAATAAAACGCCAAACTGGAAAATAGTTATTTAAGGTCTTATAGGGTCTATAACACTTAAAGAAAAATCCACTATACTTAACAACTTTAAACAAATATAATTTGGATTATTGTAATAATAGTGAGAAATCACATCATACAATGATGATAACGACTCTTGTACTTGAATTATCAATTTCGGATTGGTTCAAATTTTTATACACCCATAACATATGTTCTTTAGTACGATCATCATTTGCATAAGCATATTATGAGTGATTTCACCACAAGTGATTTATTACAAGTGTGCATTTACTTAGTAGTGCTGATGAATGATCATTAGTATTGATCAATGAAAACTAAGGACATGGAAACATAAATGATATCAAAACAACATAGCTTTAAATTATATAAATATCAATTTATTAACACAAATAATCAAATTTCAAACTTTGGAAATTAATTTTAACTTTATAATCCAATAACAATAAAATAAATACTTTGACTCAAACTGAAGTTACAATTTTCTAAACACAATAATTTACAGTTATTAATTTTCCAAAAATAATAAGCAAAGTGATAGTTTGGTAATGCATTTTGATTCCCAATAAAATCCATTTGGCCATTATTACAAATAATAATAATTACTACCATTGGCAAAGTAATTAGACGTTGATGCTACAGCAAATATTATCTCTTTTCCTCTCTTTATCTCTTTACATTTATTTACCAGAAATCAAATAAAGCAGAACAAATACTGCCAAATATTACTATGCCCTCAGTAATCTACTTCTTAACGATTCTTGTCCGCTAATGAGTGCTTTACGTATTCAACTGAATAATGTTTTAACATATACCTGGTATTATTAATAACAATTAATAGGCAATTATTAACTCTTTAAAATATAAACTTGGAAATGCCATTTCTTATATGTAAAACACATACATTTCAAATCCAAGAATAACTTAAATCTTATCTTAAATTAATATTCATGCTTTAAATCATTAAATAGGAATTACTCCTACTATGATATACTGTCTAATCTTTTATTTGGTTATAATGGTAATAATTATGTATTTGTCCAAACCCAACTACAATTTGAATTAACTATTTCCATTTACACTCAAAATTATTTAGTAAAATCACGTTTATGTTTGGGGAACTATTTAGATATTCATTGCTAAACTTTGCCCATGTGTGACATTATTTAACCTTCATAGACTAAATAACCTTGTATTCTTAGAGATCATATCCTAGATTTTCTCTATACAACCTATGCAGGCATATGTGGTTGAAACTACATTCATACAAATTCTCAAATATGTCAATGATTACTATACTGGCTATGAGATTGACACATAGTATGCTGGTTGCTATGCTGGTAATAAGTTTCTTTATAAAGCACTTTGAATTCTCTTGACATAAAATTTCATGGGCATTACATCAAATGGTTCATCTGCATTCATGCTTAAATGGCCTATATTATCCCTACATCTTATACCCTTACTACGCTAGTTGATATGTCGGTAACAAGTTTCTTTATAAAGCACTTTGAATTCACTTGACATAAAATTTCATGGGCTTTACATTAAATGGTTTATCTGCATTCATGCTTAAATGACCTTTGTTATCTCTACGTTTTATACACTTACTATGCTAGTTGAGATGTCAGTAACAAGTTTCTTTATAAAGCACTTTGAATTTCTCTTGACATAAATATCATGGGCTTTACATCAAATGATTTATCAGCATTTATGCTTAAATGACCTATATTATCCCTACTTCTTATACACTTACTATGCTAGCTGAGATGTAGGTAACAAGTTTCTTTATAAAGCACTTTGTATTCTATTAACATAAAATTTCATAGGATTTAAAGCAAATGGTTCATCAGCATTCATGCTTAAATGACCTATATTATCCCTAGTCTTATGCTATGGGATAATAAATACCCATGTGAACTTTCAAAGTTATAATTCGACTAGATAACCTTAGGTTTATACCATAAGCACATCAAAATCATCAGCTGAAAATATAACATCTCTAACATTTATTTTATCATAGTAACTGAGATGTTCTTATACACTAAATATTAAAATTCCACCACAGCCATCAAGCTATACTCTAGTAGTAGGATTAAACACTCTATCTTGACGAGTAAATACATTAGCACAACATAACGATTAATATTAATAATAGTAATAAAGCATACACGAGGCAAATAAGATCAACACACATAAAATAAGTGTTGGATTAAATAATTTATTATTTAATATCTAGTAGAAACAGAATGAAAATGTGACCATACCAATAATTCATCCCTAAATAAATATTTCTCATTCAAAAGCATGTATTCATTCTAATTTTAAAATAGCAATGTGCTAGATATGAGCAATAAGTTTTTCCACCAAAGCAACACTTTAGGTTGTTTTACCTTTTAGATTTAAAATATTATACCTTTAAACAAGCTAAGAGCACATCATTGAGTTAAAACACCAAAACAACTCCTATTTATAATACTCATTTCAGCGATGTTAATCTTCAATATACCCTAAAAGATAAATAATTTATAGCATACATTCTAGGCATATCTTCAATAAAATTATACCTACCTTTTTAATATTCGTTGCCATTTAAGTACCAATTATAGATTTTAAGATAATAAACAAATAAAAAAACTGCTATTATATTAGATAAATTATTTCTCATATCTATTTAACAATTATAAAAGTATAAAAGAAATTTTATGACTGAAGTAAATAAACAATAATTGTTGTTAAATTAAATCCTTACCGATATGTGTTCATGCAAGCACAGACACACATACGCACACCTATTAAAATTGCTTTCGGGCACAAAACTGTGTCCGACTAATATTATTTAATGACCTGTTTAAAATACTTTAAACTACTTTTATGCATTTAATGACTAATTATTAAACCTTAGATTTATTTACAATATAACTACAGTATTTCAAAAAACATTAGCACATTATTCGTACTTTTAACAACATTATTTTTTTTTTTAAAATTGGACTTACAATAGACTATTAAAATATATAATTGTTAATTAGAGAAGATATTAATTAGTATTAAAGTTTATCGGCTTAACGTTTTCGAGGATCCATGCCTCATATTCATAGCCTTCATAAAATGTATAATAAAATATGCAAATACAAATATTCAAATAAGCTAGTGTTACGTAGCCCATTTCTTCGAGATCTCGAAGCAAGTATCCTTTCTATTAATGGCATGGATGTTTCCATTGATGTAAAATGCCTCCTTTATTTTTCTTTTGTGGTCATTTGATTCTGAGCACAATATTATGGGATTGGCGGGTGTGAAGTTGTGCCCAGATTGTTTAGCATGCTCCAAGAATACAGAGAACGTGTTGCTGTTTTTCTGAGCTCTGTTAAATGTGTAAATATGTTGACCCAGTCTAGTATTGAGTGTAGCTTTCGTTTCACCATAATATATAGCATGTCATCCAGCCTGAGGGCAGGCAACAGAGTACACCACGTGTGGGGTGAACGATCGATCAATGTGGTCTTTAGAGTTGTTAAGTAATCTATTAGAATTAGGTGGAGTTCTAACTGCTATGTTAAATTTATCGTTTAATGCTTTCATTAGTTTGTTAGATATTTTAGGAATGTAGGGGATTGTTATTCTAGGTAGATTGGTGCGAGGTACATTATTGTTTATTGTATTATTAAATTTTATGATTTTATTTTTAATAGCTTTGAATTTGAACCCTGCTGCTAATAGATCTTTAATATAGTTGTTTATGTTTTCTTTTCTGTCTGCTTCATATTTACATAAATAAAAGTTTCTAAACAAAAATGCATTAAGGCCAGCAAATTTATGCGATGCAGGTGAGTTAGAGTTAGGGTGGATACAGCTGCGAATTTCAAATAGACTATTAAATATGGACTCCCCCTTTTCTTAGGCCATTAATAAAATTGTAAAAGCATTATTATATGCAATTGCTGCAAACTTTATCGAATGGAAATTTAATTTTTTTTTTACTTTATGCATCACACGCAATGGAGTCACAAGGCTCAGTTGGAATGTGTACAATATATATAATTGTTTTTTTTTTATTTCTTTCATCATTCATCAAATCACACACTATATACATATAGAAAACAATTATAAAAAGCATTAAGGTAGCAAAGCAGAATTCCAGGAATCATTTGTATAATACGAAAGCGATAGTAATAAATTTCTAAATTACTGTGTCATCATACATGAACTTAACTCAAATAGTATACTTTTATTGTTATAGAATACACACAAAGAGACGGTTGAGCTTTATTGGTGTGAATGAAAGAGCGAGATTTTAATCTGTGGACTTTAAGCTGGGATTCTGTCATTCAACCACTGCACGAAATCTGTCTTTCACTTTATCACTATACCAAACCCTGCTTGATTTGGTGCAGCAGTTAAAAGGCAAAATCTGTATTTAAAGTTCACCGAATGAGAAGCCTATTTCAGTAACTTCTCGATCTTAGAATTTCAGGATGAACTCCAGAGCAATAGAGGCTTTTAGTAATTTATTTAGAACAATATTAATAAATTTAAGAGTAATAATTGAATAACATATAAGTAAAGTTTATAAAGTAAATAGGTTTATTTTTGATGTTTTTATAATATCAGCATCCAGTAAATTTCTGAAATACAGTATTAATAATTTTATAATATTAATTAAATTTTATTTAATTAGATTTTTAAATACTGTGTATTGTCTGGGGTTGGTTGACTTAAGATCAACATGGATATGACGATATTGGCATCAGCAAGAGCTTTGAACATTTCATCCTCAGATTTTTAATATGGTTGGCTGAAGAGATGGAGAGTGGAGAAGGTTGAAGCTTGTCCATTAAAGTTTGAAGATTTGCTATCTTAATATAATTTGAGCAGTGATTTTAATATGTGTGGGAGATGGTGATCTAGACCAATGATGGAGATTTTTTCCACATGTATCTGGTCATGTGTATCAGTGGTATAAGATGGATTGGTTAGCTGTGGGAAGTTTGAAAGTCTGAGTTCAAGTCCCTTATAATTACATTAATTAGATTTTATAAAAGGTCATAGGTTTTTTTCAAATTTTATTAAATTTTCTCTAAATAAAAGATTATTAATTAATCACGATTATGAATAAAAATTAAAATTAGAGGAAATGAAAATCATGAAAAGGGGATTCAGTTGTTTTGATAACAGGCTGTAAGAAAAATACCGAGCAAACAAAAGACAAATAACTTCACTCACAAGTAACTGAAAAATAAATTGTTATATAAGCATATAAAAATGTATATATGGAGGTAAAGACATTCACTTCATTCCGTGACTGTTTCGGGGAGAAACGACGCTAAGTATATGCTTAATAATTAAATCATAGTGGTAGCTAAACAGAATTAGAAAATGTGCTTGCCATCATTTTAATGATAAAATAAGACTCAGCTAGCATTAAAAACACCAACTGAGAGTTCTCGCTTGTAAAAGCCACTGTGAATACCATATATCCAGAGAAAAAATTACCATCAAAATGCATTGATAACAAGCTTTATTTAATTAAATTTGATGCTTTAAATTTCTGGTAAGGAGCAGAAAATTAAGCCAAATAGCTGAGAAAGTGAAACAGGAGAAATATCCGGACGTTTCTGTGTAAAAGTGGGTTCTCTGCTGCAACAGCCATTTGCTAGAAGTGTACGTTACTAAATTATGAATAGTATCATTTTGATCATTATATAGCACAGATTTCTCATAAGAAAAAACTAATCCTAAAAAAAACTTGCCTTACAAAGACATTTTGTATTTATTGATGAAAAAAAGCACCTAATAATTAAAACTGTATTAAATATTGAAAATTATATCAGCGAGGAATACCCTTATATTTTTATAACTGTATATATTATGTTTATACTTATGCTTTTAAAAAAATTAATACTTTGTCGTGACTTGTTTGCTGCAGTGGTAAAATAGCAGATAGTGGAACTTAAAGGTGCAGCCACCCAGATCCGACATTTTCTGCGCGGGAACTTCTTGGATTTCTCAAACAATAATGTCATTCGTTATTTTTATATACTGATATTCGTTTAATAATATTATTTATATAATTTGTAAACAAGTGAAGAAATTCGTTAATAATTTTTGTTATTCTTATATATATTGAATTTAAATTTGTACATTTTTTAATTAATATTTAATTTGAGATGGTTCATGAGAATCTGTCTAGTTCAATATATTTATTATTATAACGTGTAATGAGTTTGTATTATGCATATGATTTTGGGATATAATCAATTTATGGGTGTGCGCCATGCTTAGTATTTACGCATGTCAAGTGGCAAATGTGTATATATTGTTTATAATACTATTTTGTGTGTGCTCATACATATAAATATCCATATCAATATATATTTTGCAAATGTGATTTCGTAGTTTTATTCCTTGTGTTATTTTCTTCGATATAGTTATTGAACTTACGATTAATAATAAATTGTCCTTTGCATTAGGAATACTTTTTCCCCTGAGATTTGATATATTGTTTCATAATATGTAGTCTTTAAATAATATGACTTTGCATTTGATCATTTCAGGTAGAATTTTAATATCTATATTTAAAGTTAAGACTATTATTAAGAACAAAATTAGTTCAATTAAAATGTTAAATAGTGTAAAAAAGGAAATGAAATCAGTTCTGGAAAGGGTTGAGAGGTAGAGATTTCTAAGAAAAAATAGATTATTTATCTTAGCAAATAAATCAATCTGACTTTTATTAACCAACTCTCTAAAGATCAGTCATAAGAATTAAATGATAATGAAAATTGCTAGAGAAATTTAACCAGTTCATCATCACATATCTTGGATTATATATATATTGTAACGGAATATAATATGCCATTACATTATTTTAAAATGAAAATAAAAAGATCAGTAAATAAAAATTGATTTATTAAAAAGAAAAAAACTTAAAAACTGAAAATTAAAAGTTGTTTAATATATATATTGTCCGCAGATGGAAAACTTAAACTATTTTTAAAAAAAAGTATTTGAAAGTATTTTTTTTTTGTAAAAAAGTAAAAATATAAAGATTGATATTTTAAAACTAGAAATAATGTTGATTTCTATAATCTTAGAAAATGGAAATGATTGTTTTATTAATTAAATGATTGTTCTAAAGCACACTAGCCCTTGGGGCACTCGAATAATTAAATGGTCAGATAAGGGAATACAAAGAAATTAAATGACCAATGCAAGCACGAAATGACAGCACAGACCGTAACTGAAACACGAGAGGATTAGTGACATCTTGCTCATTGAATCCAAAGATTTGATGATAAGAGGCTAATAAAAATATAAAAGCCAAATGATTATTATAATTGTTATCTGAGAGCTGACTATGAATATATCGTTATAACTAGCTATATTGCAGATTTTCACGATGAGGAAGTCTGCAATAAATTTAATTTTCCAGACAACCAGCTGAGGCCTCTGGATGACAATTCCGGACCAAATGCATGGCAAGTACCGGTTTCATTTCAAAGAAGGACAAAGTCTACAAAAGTGATCATGAAGATGGACCTCTAAATCTGCTCAAACTGTAAAGTATGAACTCTTGTGTTTATCAAATAGGAACTTTTCTGACTTTGCAATTGATAGCTGAAAATAAGAACTCTTATCTGACTTAAAGAATGCAAAATCAAGTATTAATATTTTTATGCAGATGTTTAAGCAATCATTTCCATTTCTCTTTTTTTGTGTGTGTTATGTTTTAACTAAAATGTATTAAATTTTAAGTTGGGGTGGATAGCTATATAGATTTGTTAAATTCGTTTATGTTTATTTTAAAGAGTTAATTTCAGGCCATTTGTTTCATAGTTAGGACAATGCTTGTGGAGGGATATATGGGTGTTTATGTTAATATAATGTGAGGTGTGTTTAGCATACAGGGCAATGTGCCCAACTGAATGCATGACCCCAAAAAGGCAGTCATATCATTGAAATGGTTGCAGACATATTTCCTGCACCATTGACCCCTTCTAGCTCTATGGACTGGGATTTATAAGTTGGCAGAAAGACCACTCTCCCCCCATACGTAGCACCTTTTAAAAAAAATTATATACATGATTCCTTAGTCAGACAGATGCACATGACACGGATCATATCCTTCAAATAATATCACACTGTCAGATGCACATTCCTGTTGGCGTGGTTTTATGCTAGCATCTTCATATTACATTGGTTGTGATTATATATCTGGAAGCAGGCATTGGGTTGGCTATGAACTTTTAGTCTGAGATTGAATGATTTGTTTTGAAAGTTATTAATGGTTGAAATCTATGTAGCTTATCTATACTCAACATCATAAAACAAACTTATTAGAACATCTGTGCAAATTTATAAAAATTAAATTATAAAGATAAAATAATAACAAATTTAAAAATCATCTTTATTCCTCAATTGTTAAATATTTATATATGCGTCAATAAATTCTTTTGTGTGTGTTAATTCTGGCAGTAGCTTATTTATTTATTTTTATTGAAAGCTTTTTTTTCTTGAAATATATTTTAAGAAGTTATATTAAATTTCTGCATCTCTATGAGCTAGTGACATTGGGCTGATGGTCAGAATAAAATATATATTAAAAAAATTTTTTTTCTTAACTTACGTATCTGCCTACTCTACAAATTTTCTAGGTTCAAATGGCCTAGTGGCACCCTGTAGTGCAGATATGATAAGACTCTCTTCATTGACCATTATAATATATATATAATGATGATGATGAATGATTCTGGACATAATCTGGGTACTGCTTATGAGTTCAGGAAGCAGCAAAACATTTTTGCTACATAACTAATAAATAGTATTCTACTATAATATACAGGCGAGTCAAAAATTGTCTATACTCTGGTTATGTTAAACTTGGGCTGGCTGTACTGGATTATCACACTTTCTGTGCAAGATACTATCTCTCACTCCTGTGTAATTCTGAACACATTACATCAGTTTAAATATGACTTTGCAGCAAGAAACAATGACTGCCCTACTTGTGACTGTTCAAAAAAAAGTAGCATGCAGTGATTCATTTCTTGTGGTCTGAGGGTACATCTAGTGTGGATATTTATCAAAGACTTTGTGCAGAGTATGAAGAAAGAGTTTCATCACAAAGAAGTGCCTATGAAGGTATAGAAAAGTTCAAGGAAACTCACATGAAGTTCAAAAGTCCACAATCAATGCTTACAATATTTTGAGATTCTCAAGAGCTAGTATTGAAACATTATCATGAAAAAGGTTCAATAATCAACATTTTTCATTACAGTGAATTGCTCAGCAAAGAGCAGAAATCTAAAATTCAAACAAAACACAGAGAAATATTAACCAAGGATGTTAACCAATGCACATCCACACACAAACGTCCACATTGTTGGCACCCTTCAAAAAATCCTGTCTATAATCCTGATTTTTTTCCATTGGATTATTACCTGTTTGTTTGGTTCTCTGAAAGAAACCCTGTAAGGATAAAAATTCATATCTGAAGAAGAGATAAAGGCAACTGTTTATTCAAGCTTGCAACTCAGCCTAAAGCATTTTTAATGAGGGGAATATAAAAGCAAGTTGATCGATGGACAAAGTGCATTAAAAAGCAAGTTGACTTCAAAATATAATGTATTTGTCTTTTCTTAAAATTATTAAAGTAAGTTGTACAGGCAGAGTAAGGATACTTTTTGATTCGACTTTGTGTGTGTATATATATATATAGTTGATTGTTATTGAGTCATGAAGTTAACTTTATGGTTTTATATTTTTTTATATTTATTAAAACATTTGTTTGTAGTATTACTAATTATTGTTAAAATATATGTATCAGATTTATGTTTTACTTATCATATTGTCTGCAAAACATATGGTTTACAGAATTGTAATTGGATATCATTCTTCTGGGTTTTCAAATATTCAGTCATATATAAATTAGAAAATGCTTTGTATAATCCTGGTCGTGAAATTTTGATTTATAACTTATTTCTTGAATAAGTGTTACTAGTATTGACTTGGTAATAAAAAAAAGAGTAGAAAAATTAGACAACAACTAATTTTCTTACATTTTTTTTTTATCTTTCTTTCTTTCCATATACACATAAAAACATTTGTATTCGAACCAAAAAAGTTATAACTATGCCATAGGATATATAATAAATCTTCTGAGTTCAACATATTCTTAAAACGTGGATAAAAACATATATTATACATTGCATTGTAACGTGTTCACTTAAGGAGTATATGGTATTTTATAGATAAAAACATGTTTGTCAGTTCTCAAATTATAGCTTCTACTACCTTTTTACTTTAAATTGAATCTTCTATAAATTCAATATTTTTCTTGCAGAATATAAAAGTACTTTTTTTCAGTAAATAATATTAAAAGCTAAAACATATTATAAGAAATGTTCACACTGCATGAGGCAAACAAGAACTCAGTTCTATTGTTTTACAAACACATTTTATAGGAATTGTTTGTCTAAGTCCGGATTTACTTTAATTGAAATTACGTTGGGAGAGAGCTATCTGTTTAACGATTTACATTTGTAAAAAATGAGAAAAGTTTTAATTTCTGTTCTCTATTGTAAAAGCAATTTAAATTTATTTCTTCACAATCTAAAACAATCTCCCTTTTTTTTTTTTTTTTTAAAGAAAAAAGACACCGCCATCTATGGAGACATTTTGGAATATAAAATTTCTCAGAAATATTGCTAGATGTCGTGACTTTACAAATTTATATAGAATGATTAAAAGTATTGTAATTGATTTGTAGCAAAGAAAACTTAAAAGAGAAAAGCATACTATTTTTCAAAGTTCACTTTTGAAAATAGAGGCAAATCATGATTTAATAATGCATTATAAGAAGTAATTAAAAATATATATATTAAATGAGAAAGAGTGAATAATCAAAAGCTGAAAATAAAAAAAGAGGATCATTATATCAAATTAAAATCGATTTAAAGTTATCGTGTAATTTATGTTAACATGTAATACTTTAAGAAAATGTAATTAACAAATTATAAAAGCTGTGATATATATAAAACATTTAATGAATTCTATCACGTGGGAGAAAAATAAGATTGAAATAATTGAAATAATAAAGTTTTGAAAATGCAAATATTGAAGATAGATAGATAGATAGATAGATAGATAGATAGATAGATAGATAGATAGATAGATAGATAGATAGATAGATAGATAGATAGATAGATAGATAGATAGATAGATAGATAGACGGACGGACGGACGGACGGACGGACAGACAGACAGACAGATAGATAGATAGATAGACAGACAGACAGACAGATAGATAGATAGATAGATAGATAGATAGATAGATAGATAGATAATTAGATTGATAGATAGTAAACATAGAGCAAGTAGGTAGTAGATGGATAAATAGATAGACAGACTTTTACTCATTAAGTTATTCATCTATTTATTAGTTTTCTTTTATTAATTTATGAGAAAATTTTTGGTTGATACAATATGATTCCCCCCCCCCCCGATTTTTTTCCCTTGGCTGTTCAGCTAAGTTGTCTATAGACCGAATGACTATATATAAAATAAAAGATTAATAATAGGTATAAATTTTATTCATTGGTCAATGTTTATTTTTTTATTTTTGACTGCTTATTTATTTCATAGGTATGGATTTTTGGTGGTGGATTTTTTAGTGGAACAGCTTCTCTTTGGGTATATGATGGTAAGACCCTTGCAGCCCATACTGGTGTTATTGTTGTCTCTATGAATTATCGTGTGGGGGCACTTGGATACCTAGCAAGTGGAGATGGTAAAATAAAAGGTAATATGTTTTAACATTCCAACTATAATTTAAAAGATAGCGATTCAGTTTATGTACAGTGATTAAACAAAATAAGGAGAATATTTGTAAGGTTATAAAATAGGATCCTATTTGTATCAATTTTTTATTTTATTTTAATTGCATTAGCATTATATAATATTTGAAACAATATATGCTATTTATTTATTGACTTTTTATACAGCTAATCATAACTGAGTCGTTAGTTGCTCAAGAGGTCATATCATATTTAAGCATCGAAAATAGCAGAGTTTCGACTGCATGGATACAGGATAACTAATTATTAAAAACATTATAAAGAAATCTGTAAAGATTCCAACTAGGAAAAAAATTCACTGGTGGATTTAAGTTCTTAAATTCTACTATTGTAAACAAAGATTTGACATAATTAAATACGTGGTTCATAGTTATTGTTTGGGCACAAGTATATAAATAAATATTAAATTTTATTTCTGAAACAGATAATTTCTGAATCTTTGATTGGACCTATATTTGTTGATAAAATCCCAATTTCTAAGAACAAATATAACTGGCTATTTTCAATGCATTTACTCAACATTTTCATAATCTAAAATTTGAATTAAAGTAAATAAAAAAAAAACTTAAGTTTTAAGTAAATTAAAATTATATTTTATATCTGGCCATTCCTTAACCAAACTAGATATCATCTAAACAGGCAAAACTCTCCATACAATATTGCCACTCAGTGCAAGCCAGAGTAATCAGTGGATGCCAGAAGGCTTATGCATAAAATCCCCATCTAGTGCCTACTCATCCAATATCCCAAGACTAGTTTCTGGCTGGTGGCCTTCATCAGTGAGGAGTCTTGGATCTGAGAGCACTACACCTAAATCTTAGGATCTAATGCAACCCTCCAGAAGAAAGGGTGGTCCTGTGATGACAGATATCATCTTATTATTAGTGAGAGCAGAAAAAAACTAAATTGTCATTATCTAACATAATTTAATCTAAATTGTATCTGTGGTAAAATATAATACAGTGGGCTATTTAAATGCTGTGTGTATTTTATAAAATTAGCAAGTTTTATATTTGTAGAATAACATTTCTATAATATATAAGATATTCAGAATTTGTATTAAAAGCATTATTGTGTAAAGAATTTGTTAATACTAAAAATTAAACACAGATGTGGGATATTATCTGACACTATTTCCTTATTTTGGACTTTTAGTAGAATTATTTGTTGGATTAATTAAAATCACTATCTCTAGCAAACAAATAAAATAATTATTTCTCCTAAATTGGTATTTAAGATATCTGAAAATTTAATCCTATTTTACAATAAATAAAAAATAAAATGAATATGGTTAAGAATACCATTTATTAAATCTGTTATTTATTCATTATTTAATTGAATTGTTGATTATGAATAATATTATAGTTAAGAAGTTTTAATTGAGGAAAAAATGTCCTATATAAATATCTTAAGATACTCAATACTTTTACTTACTTTGTTTTTTGAAAAAGCATACATGTTGTGCATTTTACAGTGTATGGATTGATAAGTTAATGGACTGATGTAAATATATCCAGATTAGTGTTTGAGTTAATTCTGAAGTTGTAGTGACATTAAAAGAAGTAATATTTATTTTATCATAATCTAAAACCTTCCACAAACCTATTTTGTTCTAGGATGAATAATCTAAAAAAATCAGAAGAAAATTTAGAATTAAAATTTTAAAAAAAAGGTCAATGTAATAAATTAACTGCATTTATCAAAGATACTAAACATGTTAAAAATATTTATAATTGGTTACAACCCTTTCCCTATATATATATATATATATATATATATATATATATATATATATATATATATATATATATATATATTGTTACCAGTATCCGAGGCCCAATCACCTTACCACTTTAAATTTTAAAATATTTTATATTATATTATTACTTTATATGATTACCTTTTCTTCGTTAACACCTGCAGCAGTGAATAGTACATTCAAGCAGAGGAATACAATACTAGTGATAGATTAACCATTCATAATACTTACCTCCAGATCGGGGTTACACAAAAGCACAACCATGACCATATTTCCTGGCCATAGCACCCCTCCAAACTGCTGGGCCAAAAATCTGCCACACTTAGCACTTTATTTGATGTGAAAATCCATCTCAGGTGCCAGCCAGCCATACATATGATATATATAGCCAACATCCTGGACAACAGGCACACGAACCCAGCACTTGAAATATACCCAGGCTAGCTCACACTCTTGATCAGGGAACCCAGCACAATATTACTTTCACACATAAAAATATTTAAAATTTTCAAAGTGCTAGATCAAGTAACATTTAGGCAAACAATCCTTTATTCACACAAATACATATTTAACTAAATATAATAAAAATTAACATAGAACATAAATAAATGAGTACACATTACTTGTTAGTAATTCACTATTATGAATGTCTGTTATAGTTCATTTTTTAAAGACTATAGTTGTCTAGATAATTTATAATTCTAGGTTTTATTGTGTTGAACAACACGTTTCCATTGATTTTGGTATTCCAACTAATTGATCTTTTGGTCTCCATCAATGGCTTTATGACCTTTCTTCCATATTCAGATGGAAAATGTAAGAGAGAGAATTTGTAGCAGCACTTATGTCATGGTTTTGTCATTGGTCCTGAACAGTTGTTGGAATCATGGACTTGGGGCATGAAGCTCAGTCGAACACTCTAAAAGTTTTTCTCACAATGCATGTTGCTACTTCTGTGGCTTCATCATTTATATATTCTGAAACAGTAAAGATTGACACACTGAGGGTCACATTAACTATGCCTTCAATGATTAATGGATTACTGAACCAGAGAACTGGACACTTGAAATTTGAAACACTGAACTGCAACTTTTGAAAACTTTTTGCAAAACTCTGGATAACAACACACTGACAACTTTTTTATAACAATAGACAACTGCACTTTTTATACTTAACTCTCTCATTGTTTTTTATTACTTTAATCTGGTTTAATTCATTTTTTACATTTTATTTATCTAATCTTATTAGATTCATCTAACATTTTATCATCCAGAAATCTCAAAATTAATTGCATTCATGCTGATGAGATCATTTACAAAAGTTTTTTTTAATTTATTTTATTTTACATTTATTTGTATTCAAACATTTTTTTTCTTTTAATTTATAAAAATAAGAGAGAATGGCTTTTAAATCTTTCACCACCCTATTTTTACTAAAACAGTTTTCTTAACAAAAAATGATGCAATCTTTCATTTTCTTTTTTCATAATTATATTTTAAAATTGACTTTTAAATATATTTCTTGTTTTTCTCTCATATTTTTCTTTTTTTTTTCATGACTAATTAATTTATTTCAACACATGTAATGCATATATATATATATATATATATATATATATATATATATATATATATATATATATATATATATATATATATATATATATATATATCACTAGCATTACAATCCATATGTGCATGTAATATAATATTATTTCTGTATATATTTTTTAAATTTCTGTTATCAAAAAGCACTGAATTTTTAAAATAATTTTTATTATTAAATTTCCAATGATTTGACCTCTTTACATGTGTAGGTGAAATTTAAACTTATAATATACATGTATATTTTAATTATATACATCCTATAAATTGAACAAATAAAATAAATTAAAATATATTCACTTATACTTTATACCACCAGCTTATTTATATGTCCATATATTTATATTACACCAAATTTAGAAATACTCAAAATTAGTCAAAAATGTAAAGAAAAAACTACAATATAAATAAATGACCTCAAATTCAGACTTGTTCAAAATTTTCCAAAAATTAAACTATAATTTGTAATTTTTTAAATTTTTGGCTAATTTATTTATTTTCATTGACTGGTTTAACTTTTGTCTTTTGATATTTATATATGTGTACTTTTTTACCAATACTATTATTATCAATTTCATCATATTTGTTTTTATTCAATTACCCTTCATTTAAATAATAATAATAATCTTCTTTCTTATTTTTAATGATAAAACAAATGAATCAATTAATTACTAATGTTTTTTTTTAAAATACTCAAGCTGTTAAATATTTAAATTATACTGCATTATTGCCCTTCCTGTTAAGTCATTATATGATGCAATATAGCTTCTCTTTTTTCAGAGTCAGGAATCTCTCAGCCACTATGCCCAGAGAAACCCGTTAGCCATTTTACCTTCCATTCCACTCCCCAACCTGTTTTCTTTTATATTCTTCTCTATCCTGCTCCATCCCATTTCTACAACATAATCTTTGTCAATTCCATGGCCTTATATCCAAATCCCCCTTACCTTTTCCCAAATCCAGCATAAAAACTAAGAACTCAATTACTGTATATTCACTTTGTTTATATTTATTTTTCCACAACTTCGTTATTTGTATTCTTTCTGCTTGCAGGCATTTACATTCAAGTAGCAAATGCCTAATATTTTTTATGCTTTTCTTACATAACTTTCAGACTAAATTACCCACATTCCTTCATTTATGTCTATATTTTCTTGTTGCTAAAGATCCCGTTCAAGCCTTAAACAGTAAACTATTTTCCTCGCTATTATTATAAATTAATTCACACTCAATATTATGTTTACTTCTATATATATTATATTCTTTTTACTTGCCATAATAGTTCTTCATCTCTCTAACTCCCTACTCTTTATTAATTCATCTATTCTTTTATCCCATTCTTTGTCACTATAACATGCAACACTTCTCCTAACACAATCATTCCACCTTTTGTATAAGTATACTGACATAAATTCTTTAACCAAATCTTCTGCATAATATACTATCTTTCTCAGCCATCTTGTTTACTCATAACCCAATTAAATACTATTTAAACTATTCTCTTATTATCCATGAATTGCAATCTACCAAAAATTTTCATTTTGCTTCTTTCATATAAAAACTTGACCATCCCATTTCTCCTTGAATCAGCTCCTTTGCCATCCATACATCTGCATCTAAAGCATGTCTTCCTACTTCTCTTCATACTTTTTCTAAGTAATCTAACACCCTTTTACTAATGATTAACACATTGTTACTATATGTTAACCCTGCTACTGCCGCTTACTTCCATACAATTCCAGATACATCATATTTATTATATTAAAACAGTGTTAATTTCTTTATTAGTCTCTGTCTTTTCTTTGCTTCATTTATCATTTTTTTCTCCCATTTATCCAAGAAATTTCTGATTATTTAAGGTGATTCCCAAATAGGTAGCCCTATTCACCACACTTAACTTTATATCCACCAATAAAAATTCTTTGTCTTCTCTTTCCCCAGTATTAATCATCATTACTTTTGATTTTTCTTCATTAAATTTAATCCCCCATCTCTTTACCCAACCTTGTGTATGTCTTTAGCATAACTTCCATATCTTGCCTTCTTTTTGTGCACAAGAAGACATCATCTGTAAATAAAAGACCTGATAATGTATACAGTTCATTGCCACCTATTAATGTATTTCTACTCCTTTTCTTAGTTTTTCTATTGCTCTCTCCATTTCTCTCAAATATTTCTTGCCTTCTCTCACCCTATTTTAAACTTTAATTGATTCTATATTCCCTAATAGATATGTGTAGTAATTATTTTCATACAATCTCTTAATAAGATCTACTAAAGTTCCATCCATTCCCATATTTACTCATAATCCATTTTTATTTACTTTATCATATGCCTTCTCTATATCTATAAAAACCATATATAACTATCTACTTGTATTCCTACTCATATCTATAAATTGTGTGACTACAAGTAAACTATCTCCTATATGCCTATCTCATCAAAAACTTTCTTGCATTTCTCCCACTATATTATTCTTTTCCACCCATTTTGTGACTCTTCCAGACACCATATATGCAAAAACTTTATATAACACTGATGTTAACACTATTAGTTTGCTCTGATAAACTTATTACTGCTGTCATCTAGGAACAATAATTACAACTAAAATTGAACTGTAAATAGTATTCAAATTTTCATCAAAAACTTTTATCATTATTAATCTAAATGGTTTTTGTCATTGAAATCTTACATTGCATATTAATGGCAACAATGGGAATTTATCATTGATTAAAATGATTTTATTTTTAAGTTTATTACTTGCATTGATCATGGACATTTTATAATTTTATCCAAAATTCTCTATTTCACACTCAGATATATATGTTCTATACAAATTCTCAGTGAAACTTAAGTGTATTTCTCTAGAAAACATCTTTAATTTGTTAATTATAAAATTTTCTATCTTTTTTTGTGCATTAACATCATTGGAAATCAAAATAATAAAATTATACATACGATAATAATTATAACAATGAAAATTAAACATGCATCTTGTTTACATTTATATAATGGTTATCTTTTGTATTATATTATTTTAACTAGTTTAGATATAGCTAAATCCAAAATAAAGTCTTTTTTAAAAATATACACTTCAAAAGTAATACCCAAATAAGTATTTCCAATGCAAATTTGTGTTTGATAAAAGACATATTTTGTGGGTTCATCCATGTTAAAATATTTTAAATATTGATATACTGACGTTTCGACTTGGTAACACAAGTCATCCACAGAGTGATAAAAGATAGAAAGACGGTTGTAGAGGCGCTACAATCACTGATTTGAAAAAAATATTAAAGTTCCACCAATAGCAAAAATGTTAAATTAAGAATGTTTTTTTTTTTTAAAAAATTTCCAAATAGGAGGAAGTTTGCTTGTATCATCTCACTTATTGATACAATCTGGCCTTTTAAATATCCCAATGGCTTCTCTAATTTTGCACTGGTATAGATTATCACATCTGGATATGATCCTGGTACTAGAAAAATTAATTTTATGACCTGAATCCATAGTATGGAGTGAGAGTGCTGATGATGATGAATGTTGTTTAACTGCATTAGCATGCTCATCTCTCCTAACACTGATGTGATGATTACTCATACCTATGTAAGAAGCTTTACAATTTTCACATGAGATTTGATAAACACCATGAGATTCAAGAGGGATTGAATCCTTAGGCTTGGTTATTATATTACTGATCTTTTGATGAGGAAAAAATGCTGTATTTATATTATAGCATTTTAATATATGTCCAATACTGTCTGTAGTTCCTTTTATATATGGAACACAAATCCTAATAGCTGATTTATCATCCTTTTGTTTCCTATTTTGTCCATTTTGGGCTTATTCTCTATAAAATATGGAATTATTTTTTTTTGCATTGAAGCAACATATAACATTGAATAGTCAAACGTTTTGAAAACAGTTTAGGGATTTAGAATGATTGACCTTGTGTCAGTTTTATCTAACCCAATATTTTACGGTGTTTACATTAATAATGTATTATAGTTTTAGCCATATGTACAAGTTTTAATTATCAATATTAGCATTGTATCATTTCGGTTGGACACTTCAATTATTTTCTTGATTATAGAAGTCTTTCAAAGATGCTTTAGACAGACTCAAAAATCAATAAACATGGCTTCAGTCAATTGTAATTGCTGACACAATTCATTTGGTTTACAATTCTCATTTTATGATAGGCTTGCCTATTTCTAATTTAAAAATAATAGTATTGGATGATATGCATGCTGTTGACATTGGAGCTGTGCCTCAATAGACAAAGTCAACTAATGTGGGTTATTATCATTTTATTCAGAAATAAATGTATTTAGAAGGGGATATTGATCTGTATAAGCCATAGGTTATCAAACATGATAATTGTTTTTTGATTTTTAGGCATCTCTTCAAAATCGTTGAATATTTTCTATTGCCATGAAGATAGCTAGCGCTTATGGGACGCAACTGAAGTATTGGTATAATGAATTAGTATATGTATGGATAAATATAAAATCCAAGTTCATATATATATAATTTGCTTATACTGAACATTTTTTTACATATGTAAGTATAAGAAAATTACACATTGCCTTGGAAATAAATTACATCATCGTAAAACTTCAGCCCATCTCTCTCCTATTAATATATGTGGATACATAATGATCCAGTAATATGAGAGGTTAGATTGACATGATATTTACATGGGTATGATTACAATATTAAATCCAGTAAGGACTTCAATTCCATCGCCTCGGTTTTTTAATGGAATGGACGGTTGAGTAATTAGAAAGATGAGAAGATTGAAGCCTGTCCAGGAAAGTTTAAGGAATTGCTATCTTAATATAAAGCAGGCACTGATTGTATATATGTGTGAGAGATTACAATTGGCCCAACTGATACTGATTCTGCATGAAATATGTATATTAAGGAACATTTTTTTACATTTATGTGGTTATGCGTATCGGTTGTTTGAGATGGAGTGGAGAATAAATACAGACTGAAAAATCTAAGTTCAAAGCCCTCTACTTACATACACATATATATAAATTTTAGGTTAACTTATTTTAACGCTGAGAGATGAGAGAGCAAAGACTGATAATACAGTTTGGCTCAATCAAAATTATACTGTTATTAGAAAAATAAATAGTTTAATCAAACTATAATGATATATAAGTACACAAACAGCTAGCTATGTGTGGTTCAGATTATATATCTCACTTATGATTATTTTAATATATATATATATATATATATATATTAAAATAATCATAAGTGAGCACTTTTTAATGCAATATGCCAGATTCATAATAATAAACTATTAAAATGAAAAAAAAAAATTATTTAATGACTACCATTCTAGATCTTCTTTAGTTTCGCATTAGATAAATCTCTAATGTGAAATGCTGTTCAAATTAGTAACACAGCATACTTCTTTACTTTTTCTTTTTCTATAATTTAATTCATTATACACAGTGTAATTTTTTTAGAATAACAATCATGCTCAGAATCTCTCTCGTGATAAAATTGAAAATTAGATTTAGATTTGTTTATATTATCAATGCTGCCTAAGACCAATCTAATCTTAATTTCCATGAAATAGATGGCTGAACAATTAGATTCGCCACATATAATAAAAACTCAACTTGATGTATATCAGCCTGATTTATTCCATCTGTAGTATTATATATCAATCTATTTAAAAACAGAAGAGACTTCAAATGATATTAAAATTTTTGAAACAACCATTTTCCTCTTAGGAACATAAGACAATAAAATCCGTTCTTTATTCATTTTAATCACATTATATTTAAATGTAACTTTATTATAAAAGAACTTCAAATGTCTATAACTTTCAACATTATGCATCTTATCTGTTTCAAACCCACATAAATGAAAATTAAGAAAGATTTAAATCCCGATAGCTTATTCTTGAAAGAAATGCATGATGAAGGATGTATTCAAATGTTTAACAATTATTCTATAATCAAATTGATTATAATGTTTAGAAATCACATCTAAATATTTTAAACGTTGCTCATTTTCAACTCAATCATCTAATCACTGACTTATCTGTTATATGTAACACCATAATTTTTGTCCAACATTGTCTGTACAATATAATCTTCAATTTCTCACTTCAACAAACTGTAAACAATTCCACTTACTGCCAAACCCATTTATCAACACTCATTTGAAAAAATTTATTTGAATAAACTTTCAGAAATCAATCAACTAATAGGAAAAGAATACATTGCAAACTGTAGTAATGTTTTGAATCATGAGATTTAGTAATGTGCCGGTGAGCATTTTATGGAATTTTGGTCATTAAATAATGGTTTTATTTATTTTGATAGATGATTGCTATGAAACTATCATATTTGCTCTGCTAGTGTAACTTGGTTGTTAATATTTTATAGTATATTTATTCCATCTCATTCATTGATATACATGTTTGTTAGTTCAGATTTCATACTATATTTAATTTATATATTGTTTTATTCCAGGTAACTATGGCATGCTAGATCAAATAGTTGCATTAAAGTGGATTCAAGATAATATTCATCAATTTGGTGGTGATCCTCATTCAGTCACCCTCTTTGGTGAAAGTGCTGGATCATCAAGTGTTGGTTTGCACTTGATGAGTCGTTATGGTGATGGATTATTCCAACGTGTAATAATGGAAAGTGGTTCACCTGATGCTCACTGGGCCTATATGACTCGCACTCAAGCCAAGCTCCGGTATAATCTATTCTTGGATGGTGTTAATTGCCCTGATGATTCCCAGTTATTAAAATGCTTATTAAGAGTCCCAGCTGAGCAAATTCTAAATTATGAATGGGTTACTGAAGGCCTCTTAGCTTTCCCTTGGTTGCCTACTGTTGATGGGGACTATTTAATGGATGACCCTGATAAATTAATGGCCAAAGGTCATATACGGAAAGTAGATACATTGATTGGGGTAAACAAAGATGAAGGAACATATTTCATTGTTTATGATATGCCAGGATATGAGAAAGACAATGAAAGCTATCAAACTCATGATCAATTTCTCCACCATGTTGATAGAGCCATAAGAGACTTATCTCCTCATGTGCAACAAATGGTAAAATATTTATACACTGATTGGAAAAATCCATACTCTCCTATATCTAATCGAGATGCATTGGATGATGTTGTAGGAGATAGAAGTTTTATTTGTCCCTCTCTTCATTTTGCTGAAGTAATGGCAGAAGCTGATAAAAATGTCTATGTTTATCAATTTTTACATAGATCATCAAATGAACTTTGGCCTGACTGGATGGGGACAATTCATGGTGCTGAAATACCGGTAAGAATTTATGTATGTGCTTATGACAAACATAGCAAGTTTTACCCATTATTTTCTATAGTCTAAATTTCAAACCAATTTCTTGTGAAGTCAAATTTTATTTAGCTAACTAAAACTACACTGCAAAAGAACAAACTAAATCCTCATAATTTTATGAGATTGGTTTGATACTTAGATATTTGGAGTCTATTTTTTAATTACCTTAGGCAAATATATGTTTGAGCCCCCATATTTTTAAAATATAGTATTAGTACAAAAACATTTGTATTTAATGAATATTTTTTGTTTTATTGGGCCCTAAGCAAATAACACGTTTTTTTTACATCTAAGATATGAATTCTGTTCAAAATCTGTTTTCAATTCATCTTTTAACAAAGAAAGCTATTATACATATATAATTCATTTGATAACATCCAAAGCTTAATAAATTAATAGGATCAAAAATCTGTTGTCATGACAATAGATTATATATTTTATTATTTATTGAGCATGTGAATTATATTGGAAATAAACCAGGTATTGGTAATTTGTGATTTATTATATCTAAATAAATAAATAAAGAGTTTCTTTAAAAATTATCTGTTATTTAAACATCTAAAAAGATGAAAATGTTAATCGCTTGCAATCAGACAGCATATTAAAGCAAAATCCATTTGGAATCCATCTTTTATCTATAAGAGCAGTCATAAATTATATTTATTTATTAAATTTTGGCTGCCATCATATGAGCAACATTTGGAAACCAGCTAAGGATTGGCAGTTTATGGTTCGATATAATTCATAGGTAAATGTATTTTGGTAATATTTATAAACAAATTTGAAAAGGTATCAGCTCCAATATCAGTGTGTGGCACATTCATTCAGTTACCATAGTGCATGAAAAATATTCACAAATTTCTTTGCAGTATTTATGCATTTCAGATTTTTTTTTATGTATATTATAACAGAATGTACAAATTATTCTGTAAAAAAATAAATAAATAAATATTTCTATATTCACAGAGGATATTGAAATTAAAATTTGAGCTGCATATTTATGATTGTTTTCCAAAGCATTCATTAAACTATCTTGGTAGAGAGTTAAATTGTATAGACTGGAAAATGATTATGATTATGATTTATATGCATGTTAGGTGGCATTAATTACAGTTTCATATGATTATATGATAAATACATCACTCTTTACTTATACATTTCAGAAAAATTTACACTTTGGGTAATGTAATGATGATAGCTTGCATTTTTGATTAATGATACCAGATGGGTGGCACTTATAACTTAGATCATGGGATCATGATCCACTCAATCAATCTAACCAATTCAACCACTATTTTCTATATTTCTAACTTCATATAAGATGGTAAACTATATGCCAACTCAAACCCTAATATTTAATTATGATTATACATTGAATGAAATTAGATAATTCAAATAGTAAAATAGAAAATCATATAACATTACAATTCTAGCCAAAAAAACATACACCCACAATTTTACTAAAATAAATTCATGACAATGATTTTATCTATTATCAAATAGACCAAGTGAAATTCAATAACATATAAGCAACATGTGAGGCCATCAATCTCATGAACACATCCTTTGATGTTAAAGGAAGTTGGTTTTTGAAGTGAATGATGGGATAGCTATTTTGTTTGGTAAATATAGATGGCGTCTTTAGTTGAATTTCACTTGAAAAGATCTATTTGTTAATAGATGAAACAATGGTTGTGGAAGAATTTTTAATATTTTTTTTACTAGTATATATGATTTTTTATTTTATTTATCATTACTAATATAGAAGTAGACAGTATTTCATTCAATTAGTGTAAATAATCAAGGACAAAGAAATATGAAAGCTTTAAACATTAAGCAAAACTCAATAATTTAACGAAATAGATTTTTGATCACGACACAAAATGAGTATTTGCATTTCATAAATCAAATAATTTTGTTGACACTTATCAATAATCATTTCAGTTTTCAAATAATTCCAAGACTAACGATAAGAGTCAGTCCAAATTATATGTGAGATTACCTATATTCAGTAAAGGAATCAGTTTATATTGACATAACATTTATAAAAACATATAAACAAACAATGAAATAAAAGTTTATTCAGTCTTGAAATTGACATTTGGGTTTCTAATCTACCTAAATAATAATAATACAAATTACATAAAGAAAAGCTACAAAATACCATGGACATTTCAAAAGTTAACTAAATATTTTTTTCAGTAAGTTCCTTATATAAGCTGTCCTTACATATTTTGAGATTTTTGGAGGCAATAAGTATAATTTTAATACATTGTCACCATTATAAGGAAATTTCACTTTTAAATCTTTTATATTCAATCAGTCACACTATAAAAAAATAAAGTTTCAAAAACTGGGAACAACACTTTAAAAGGTCCAGATGGGTAATTGTCTCTAGAATCAGCTTCAACTAGTACAATTGATGAATTTAGCCCATGCATTTTTGTGGTTATATTAAAATAGTGAAGCTGCTTAATGCTGATATGTACCATACAATTTCAGTTTGTACAGGGATTATTAAAATCTTCTTCATTGACAGCTACTATCCATTAAACTTCCAAATAGAACTTTTCCTGCTGCTAAGCTTATATGTGAAAATAGCCTGCACGAATTTATGCAGGAATATTGAAATCTCTTCAATATTTAAAACCATTCTTAAATAGTTCCTCAACTTATGATGCAACTAAGACTAATATTAAAACTATAATTTCATAATTCAGTATGGTTTTTAGTTATAAATGTTATCCAATTAAGCAAATGCCTGGATACTAATTAATTAAGTACATGTTTCTATTTATTTGTAAACAATCTTTATTGTCTAAATCACATTCAATGGTTAAACTCATATTAGTCAAATTCCTAAATAAGTTATTCCAATTTTAGTCCATTTAAGTAAATTAAATATATAAAAAGAATTTCATATCATTTTTTTTTCTCATGTGTCATAGCATCAGCCGGGAAGCGAACCCGCTAACCCGGGACAACTGCTTGTGGTCGCTGACCTCTCCACCACCAATTCTTGACTAATTTCATATCATTTATTTTATTTTTACTCATAAAAATCATTATAAGGATTAAATGGTATCATTTAAACTCATAAAAAGTAATATTTTACCAAACATCGGAGCATGTCTATACTTCTAAACATTTTTATCATTTTTATATATATAATTTATTAATAAATTGGAGATTATGAACTGTAGGCAATATTTTTCTTTTATCACACTCAGTTTATTAATGTTTACAGCATATATAATAAAACCATTTATGAGTTCATGTTATTCAACCTTCTTTCCCCCTAAATAAATTGTTCATTCTTCAATATTTTTTTCATTAACTAGCAGAATGTGGGACTTATTATCTTTCATATATATAATAATAAATAATCATAATTTGTTTTTATCTGTAACTGAAGCGGAAGTAACTATCTCCCATTGAGTTAAGTAATATCAAACAAAGAAAGAGATGATGGTACCTTTCTCTCTTTAAGCTCTGTTGTTATATAATCTTAGTTCTTGGTTTAGTTTTAAAATTGTAGGGTGAATTTTATCTATTGTTTTAATTTATGTATGGACTAAATAATCTGAAATCATCATTTCAATAACAGATAAAAAAAATTATAATTATTTACTAGTACGTGCTAATAATTCTAAGCAAGCTTTTTTGATAAATGCCACAAGCGAAAGCATTTAAAATCTTTATCTTGAATTATCCATATTCCCAAATCGATTTCAAGTTAATGGTTCTCATCAATAAGGCACTAGGATATTCAGACAGTAGATCCAAAATACCAACTCAAGATCAGCATTTATCTAATACTTAATTATTAAATAGAAAATATGAAATTTTCAGACATCTATATGTTTTCAAATCCTGCTATCTAACTTAAATATCTCTATGGGTCTGAATAATTTTCAGCTACATTTATAATACAATCTTATTAAATTAAGTCACATGATATATGACTTGATTTTCTTACTATTATAGTTTTACTTTTGAGACACTTTGGCAAATGTTATATTGCTAAGGCTATTAATATATTGTGTAGCTGATAATTATTCAGACCCCTATAGCTATTTAGGTTACATAGATAAATTTGAAGACATATAGATGTCTGAAATTTTCAGATTTTCTACTTAATAGTTAAGTATTAGATAAATACTGCACTTGAGTTGGTATTTTGTATTTAATGTCTGAAAATTCTAGCACTCTACTGATGAGACTATTAGCTCGAAACAGTTTGGGGATAGGAATAATTTAAGATAGAGATTCTAAATGCTTTCTCTTGTGGCATTTATCAAAAAAGCTTGTTTAGAGCTATTAGCATCTCATTATATTAGATTTGTAATATAAGCTTATTAAACCACTAAGCATCACATGATTAAGTTGCACATGATATATGACTAGATTTTCTTACTATTGTACCATCTACAAATAGATGGTCCAAAGATATTGGCATTTAAAAGTTAAAAAAAAAAAGTAAATTTAAAGATCGTTTAAATTGACAATTGACACATTTAAATTTTTTTTTTTAGTTTGTGTAATTTTTTTTTTTTTAAAAAGCACAATGAAAGTTAAATTTTTCGTTCACATGTAATTAAAAATAAGAGTTAAAATTGAAAAGAATAAATGATAAGCAGATTATTAATCCAAACAAATAAAAAAAAAAATTTGAAGTAAAAGATTACAATCATTAAAACTTTTTTTGGAAGCTAATTAAAGATGGCAGAATTATGCTGAAAAAAAAAAGACTTTGTAACTTAAATTTAAGAAAGAGTGTGCAAGATTATTATCTTGTATGCTGATAAAAGGACAAAAAAAAAATAGATGCGCAGAGAAGTCTAAAAATGGATTGCAACTATAAAAGATCAGAAAAACTTAAAACTGGGTCTTTGTCTTTTCCTTAACTAGCAGCTTCCATTAGGTCTGGAATAGAGAAATTATCCTATCTTGAACTACTCATATGCAGGATTACCATTACTCATATACTGAAGTGGATCGTCATGCAGAGTGGAACCGATGTGTTTATAGATACCTTTTATCATATAGGTCCTCAGAAAAAACCATCAAGTCTAGCCATTAGGACAGGTCAAGAACTTACAAAAATTTCAACAGAGGGAAACTAGTTAACTTCAATGAGCTCTTCAAAACGTACTACAAAACTTACCAGTAAGACTATTCATATCCTGATTGTGACTAAATTAAGTGTTTGCAAACAATCATTCCTATAAGTTTATAATATTACTAGTAATAGAGACATTTGCAGAATTATCATTCAAAGAACTTCCTGGAAGAAACTTAAGTGAATTTTAATTATTAAACTGTTTTTGTTAGTTGATTTAATGTCTGGATTAGCATGCGTGTATTCTTTCCAATTAATTAGTAATGTGTTTTGGATATTTTAATTTGTCAGAATAAACATATTTATTGCTAATATCAACTATTCATTGTGCATTATTAATGATAGTTATTAAATTTATTAATGTTAGTTTATTAGGATTTGAGTGTATAATTTACCTTTGCCAATATTTGATGATTAAGCCCCGGGAATAATATTCTCTAAAAAAATAAAATTATGGGATACAAAGAAGTTAGGAGTCTATTAGCTATGGCATGCTCTTATAAATTAAAACTAGCTTCATCAGCAATTCCTGTGTGTTTGGAAATAGGAACAAGATATTTCTTTCTCCATAGCTTGATTAACTTTCACTTTGTAGTGTGTAAAAAAAGGCCTACCAGAATCTATCAAAATGGTAAAAACGTTACACTATTATTAAAACTAATATTTCATCTAATAATCAGAGGTTATTGAAAATAATTCCCCATCTTCTGTATATATTGATAGTGATTTCAGATTATTTAGTCTATACATAAATTAAAACAATATGTAAAATTCAGCCTATAATTTCAAAACTATGGCAAAAACTAAGCTTATATAACAACAGCTTAATGAGAAAGTGGTACCATTCTCTCTTTCATTATTTTTGACATTACATCACTCGGTGGGAGATAGTTATTTGTTTCAATACCTTTCATATAGGCACTTTGATATATTTTGGTCTATTGAAATTCTCATTTATTTTTCATTATCTTAAAAAGCAATCATTGTTTCTCTGTATTTTATATGCAACATCTGAAATATCAGAATATGTTAAAATATAAAGGAAATTATTCAATGTAATAATCTAGATATAATTTGCTATAATGTAATCAGGCAACTACAACTTAAAACTGTCAATGCAAGATGAAATCATGTGAAGTAATAATAGTAATAGGATTTATCAGATAAGCCAAAAGTAAAATTGTTTTTTAACTTAATAATAAAGCTGAAATAAGAGGTAGTTATAAATACTTCATATATATTAAACATATACATAATAAATTGCTAGATCAGAAGTCAAAATTTGATTATGCGCTATTACTGTAAGTATTATAAATCTCCGAGCACTCACACATCAGTAAGAGTTTAAAAAACTCAAGTGAATCAATTAAGTTTAGAGTGCATTCTATAAATACACCAACATTCACTGACCATGCTAAATCCGGGCTTGAGTCTATTGTGTGCCTGATGTTATAATCAAATTTAGAATTGTACAAATCTATTTAACCTATCGCAGGAGAAAGACAGTGTCTCATTTTTAACCACCCAGGATCAAACAAACACGACTTATAAATGTAAGCATGGTCAGTGAAAGTTGGTATATTTATAGAAATGCACTCTAAACTTAAGTGATTTACTTAAGTTTTTTAAACTCTTACTGATGTGCGAGTGTGCAAAGATTTATAATATTTAGAGTGCATTATCATACGATTTCAGATATAACAATTTCAAGACTTTCAGCTCTTTTATAATAATAGATTTACATTTATAAGTCATGTTTGTCTGATTGTGGGTGGTTAAAAATGAGACTGTCTTTCTCCTGGGATGGGTTAAATAAATTTGTACAATTCAAAATTTGATTATAACATCAGGCACACAATAGACTTAAGCCCTGACTTAGCATGGGCAGTGAAAGCTGGTGTATTTATAGAAATGCACTCTAAACCTAAGTGATTCACTTAAGTTTTTTTAAACTCTTACTGACGTATGAGTGCGGATGGAGATTTATAATATTTAAAGTAATGGCGTATTATCAGAGTTCGACTTCCGATCTAACAATTTCAAGATTTTCAATGCTTTATAATAATAGATTTACATATTCATAACAAAGCAAAATACTGGAATTAATTTTACATTTTTCAATATGTTAATGTTACCATAATACCTATAAATTTTACACATCACAGAGTATTAGTCCTCTTATAGACAAATATATAAATGGAAATACTAAAATATCGGGGTTCTTATATTTAAATCTTATCTCACATTCTTATCTCCGGTTCATACGTTTTCTATATCTCAGGGTAATGTACTATTTGATACAAAAAATAATTATTATAATAACTACTTTAACACTTTAAATGCAATAACTATTTAAGTTATACATTAAATATTCTATCTTCTTCTTATGACTTAAGCAGGGCTAGCAGTTAAAACACTTTTAAATATTTTAAAATTTTTCCTATGAATATTTATTTTATACCACATATAAGATATCTAATTTTAAGATGTTCATGTATGAACTTGTACTAAGTACTAAAGATAAAATAAGGCAGCAAGTAAAAAGGGTACTTTTATGCTACCCATTACATTACAAAGTACACTTAAAATAAAGATAACTCAATGTAATAAGTATCTTACTAGAATGCACGTGTTAAATTAATGATAAATAAAATAAATAAATAAATTTTATGTAATTTTTGAAATATACTCTTTTTAAAAATAATGAATTATAAACATCATTAAATTAGATTTTTGGATAAATGAATGTGATAGTGGCAACGAAACAGATATGTATTTAATAAATAGCAAAATATTTATTTACAAACTAATAACAATATTTAATACAATAAAATATTTACGATAATTATAACATAACAAATTGTAATAACTGACATATAGTTACAATTTGAAATAAAATATTCCCTTCTGAAACATTCCTACAAAATATAATTATAGTATTTATATTATTTAAGAATTTCTCACATTTCATTTGATACTATCCTGCTAACTATTAGGTATATAGAATAAATAACATATATATATATATGCCTATACGCAGGCCACTGGTATGATATTAAATACATACAGCATCAACGATGTCTAAGAATCTGTGTGGAAACATACTTCTCACGGAATTATAAAAATAGCTAAATATTAAGCAAAATAATTAAATCAGTACAATTCTATTAATCCCTATGAGGTACAAGGAAATAGATAAATTTAATACTAATAATTAAACTGACATGCTTAAAATTAAATTGTAATAGAGCTAATAAAATAATCTCAAAGTGGATATGCCTTAAAATGTACTCACATATTAAAAATACACACTAATACTAAGTTATAGGCAAAGTGGATCACAGAAAATATATGAATGGTAATCCACTTGGCAGTGCTGAAGCTATGAAACCATGCTTTCTCTCATGAAGGGGCTTAATCATACAAAAAGAAATAAAAATATCCACATAAAAAAGTGCCTAAATTGATACCTGTTTTTAAGCAGTATACCAACGAATACTGAACTAGGCATGAATTTAGTAATAATAATAAATAAAGTCAACTCGCACACACATTCATAACTATAATAACACATCTATTTGGTCTACCAGTATATGTAAACTGATACATCATGATTGCATAACAATAATATTAAATTTTTATAAACCATCTAAACTTATATACCGACTCCCAAACATTTCCATTTATGCATATGTCAAATATAAAAAGGCTGTTTTCACCCCAGGTATGATAATAATTCAGAGAACTTAATATTTTGTGCTTTTAAAATGAAAACTTTTACCTATACATTGTTTTACCCAATCAAAGCATATATCTTATAAATATACCTTATAATATCATAGATAAAATAATAATAATAAAGTATGCATAAATTATAATACTATAATTACCCAATAATAAGAATCATATATCAAATTTGTAAAACAAATAAATATATCCCACATTTGTTTATCCCTCTTTAAATTAAGGATTAAAAGTTCTTTAAATTTTAACAATAAAATTAGCCCTTTTAATTGAGGAGTCCTTTTGTTGTTTTCTTTAATAAAGTATAACAACACACAATCTTTCACTTATGTAGATAAAATAAATATGCAAACACACATTTCAAAATAGGAATTTCTTGACAGCATTGTCGGCAATTGAAATATAAATTTAAAGAAATAAGCCAAGAGCAGATATAGCAAGGTTGACAATAAATGAATAATAGACGGTTTTATTACAAAACTGAAACATTACTTTGTTAATATTAAAGCATGAAGTAAATTTGAATTTCTTCTTTAGAAAAGCAATGAAAATAGACTTTTAATAAGTAAGTAGATGAATGATAGTTGGGTGCCAATTTAGTATGCACTCACGGCTGCCATTTTGAATCACAAGAATCACCCAAAACCACACTGACACATCCAACCGATAAATGACATCGATCAAAATGGCCATTTTCATAAAAAAAAAAAACCTCACTAAATTAGCACCTATAGTTGAATAAACTATAATAATGTGAATAGATTATTTTATTTGTGTTAGCAGCAAAGCAAATATACAATGTCTTTTCTAGAATATTAGTAAAGTTAATCCATATGATATTTTACTTTATCAGAATTATATAAAGCAATTTAAAATTATCATATTTCATTTTATTTTTGAAACCAACAATAATTTTAAAGCAACCCATTATTACAATTATTTTGGTTTGATAAAGATACAGTAGTTTTCAAAACTATTTCTAATAAGTTAATAGTAATTGTTTCTCATTAATTAAATTATCTGCATGAATTATTTATTCTAAGGCAAAACCTTTATCAAAATAAAACAGGTGATATCACTAATGATTATAATTAATGTAAATAATGAACTTAGAAGTTATACAATAAAGTGCTAATTAAATGATTTAATAACCAAAAGTTTAAATTAACTGAAAGTTTATAAATAGGGCAAAATAAACATATGCAAATCTTGACATCTTATTGGTTTCCAATAACTTTTCCTGTTTAAGATGCTTTATAATTTCCTTCAATAAATAATGTAGCCTTGCCTCTTTTAGTTATGTATGCCTCTTTCAGTTATTTATTATTTTATGAACAGTGAACATGTATAATAAAATAGCTTGACCTGGATAACTTCAACTTCTTACCTGACATTTTATTCTGATAAAAATAATAAGTAATTCAAAAAAATGAATAGGAAAACTTTTTAAACTGATTAAGTAAAATAATAAAGATAATATGCATTTCATTTTCCAATTTTTCCTTTTTAAAAGCATGTGTGCATGTTCAATTTTTGCCATAAAGTCTGCCACATGGTATGATTCAATCAATCAAATTGAAGTATTAGAACAGGATTTTTAGCATTAGTGTATTTTAACTTTTTTAAATTGTAAGGTCACATATTTATAGACTTGATCTTGAAATCTTTACTAATTAAGATGTTTTAAGCATGTGATGTCTAGACAATAAAATAATTAACTTTTATTAACTCTATCTTAATTATTTAATAAAAATCATTTTTTTAATTTTAATAAAAGTTATCTATCTTCATTTTAGAATAAACATCTTTTTATCCTATTTAAGAGTTCCTTAAGATTGTCATTATAAAGTATCTTTTATAAAATATATTACTTTTAATAATCCCTTTTTAAACTTCTCAAATTTTCAACATACATGCACAAATATTTGCACACATATGTGTAATTAGGAAATAACCCATATTTTAAAAGTAATGAAAATAAATTTTTACATACTAAAACTTATTTAAGTTAAAACTTATTCTAAACTAGTTATCATTAAGCTTAATCTCTTAAATTCTAACATTACCTTAACTAATACTTTATGAAATGCTATTTTAAATAAATTTTATTTTGACAAATAGAAAAATAGAAACTTTAACTTAAATTAATAAACTATACTTTACAAATAGCATTGTAACTTTATTTACTGCAAATAATTTAAAACACATCACATATCAAAACAATTCTTAATCAGGTTTATACTATCAAATTTGAATTTTGAAGCAAATATTAAATAAGCTAATTGATATTGCTTAAGCAGTTAATATTTAAACATGTTTAACAAACTATTTTATTACCAAATTCTAATACCCACTTAAGCCTTTATGTAACTTATCAACAATGAAGTTTACTTATTACAGAGTTATATTTATTTAAGTTAAATTTTTTTTAAAAAACAATATTACAGATTATATTTAGTCCCTATGGATTAAATATATGGTTATAGTTTATATATATATATCTTATGGCTTGATTGCCCTATGGATTAAATATATGGTTATAGTTTATATATATATATCTTATGGCTTGATTGCCAATTTTAATAACATTTACTCTAAAATTTAAAAAATAAAATGTTATTAAAAACACACAGTAGTAATGATCTGACATGAATAGCCAATTTTCCACAATTTGTTTAATTTTTATATTGCACTAATATTGATAGATAAATTATTAATGTAAAGGACATGGATGACAAAATCAGCAATATAATGTTATATATATATATATATATATAACCCATTATAATATATATATATATATAAAATTAATGGTAAATGCAATATTATAGTTTAAGTTCTTTTGTAGTGCTGAAGAGGATTACCACATAATCGAAAGTGCTACAAAAGAATTTAAACTACAATATTGTATTTACCATTAATTATATATATATATATATATTGTGACCGGTCGCCTTATTCAACCGTTCATATAGGGATTGAGAGCTCCGAAACAAACATGATATAGCGTAAAGCTTTATTTATTTTCCTATACCGATAATTGTTCATTATCAACACAAGGGGGCTAACAGGTTTATCTGAGCATAATTGCTGAGATATTCTTGACTTCGTTTAAGGAGAAGCCATAATACATCACATCACATCATCACATCACATTACAATTTAATTTCTCGCATCACCTTACGTCATATCAAAACGATTTCGAAGTCTAATCCCCGCCCATAAGCTCAAACTCCCAGCATGGACCAATAAGGGTCACTCAGGGTCACGATGAAATTGTTTCAAGCATATCATTCTGGCAAAAGACACAATAATAACCAATGGAGAAGAAGCTTGGTTGATTTACAGATCGGTCCAAATATTGGACCGGGTCATTGGTTATTTGCAACTAATACGAATGTTTGATTTATGCATCCTTATATAAAAATTAGAAGCTTATAATATCATCCCCCCGTTATCATACAGTCCAATAGAATTATTCATACTAGCTTTATTGACATTTACTTATACTTATTAATAATAGGCCCTCCCAACTCTTAAACCTATCTTAACTACATAGTAAATAAACATCGTGACTTACGGCACGATGAAATTTAAAGAAATAAACAAAACAAAAAAAATAAGAAAGACAAATTTAAAAGTAAAAAATAATTAATCGCATGAATAAATGCTGATTATAATACTTAAAAAAACATATTTTAATTATAGAGAATGATTTGAGGAATGCTCGACTTGTTTAAATAAAAAAAGAATTTATTGAATATAAAAAAAATGAAACATTAATTAATTGCTTTATTTGCACGCACATACACGCATTCTCGCACTCGCACAGAAAAGAACATATTATGCATAATAAACATGGATGATAAAATATGTTTCCTTCTTTTACCTTTGAAATTAAGTGTGTTATAATTTATTTGCGAAAGAAAATAATAATTATGATCAAAGTTCGTAACAGGAAAAGTCCTAAGATTTAAATATGGGGAACTATGTAGCATCTGATATTTTTTTATTTATGAAGGTTGAGATTAAATTAATTATGAGATTGCCTTTTAAAGTCTACGTAAAGAATGAATGGGAGCGTAAAAGAAATAAAGTGTTTACCTAGGATTTTACGTAGTCTTCTGCTGCTTCTAATTTGATGAGGGTTCGAACCTGTTGGATACTGTTTCCATAATAAATGGTTATTCATTTTATATATAAGTTCAGCGTAGTATGTTTGGACGATTCTTGTATGTTAAACGGAACAATGTCCTTGGACTGATTGGAGTACGATGTTTGGACGGCACTGTTGTTGATCATTCATAGCTGTGGAGATGTTCTGGCGGCGGAGCGTCGATCAATCACTGAGGGGTTTCTTAGCCCATCATGACGATCGACGCTCTAAAGGTTAATTTCACAGTGGTCATATTGGATAAACCGGATAGCAAAAAAAAAGAAAGTTCTAGTTGTAGCTTCCGGAGGAATTTAAAAAAACTATAAGCATAAGCAAAACAAAACACAGAATGTAAAAAACTGTAACCGAGTTGTGTGTGTAAAGACAAAGACTAAGACTCATATTTATATGGGTTGGTTATTATCTGAGGATCCAATCTCCACCCAGAGTTCAATATTCTCTGAGTTGTCGTTGGGGTCCGTGTCCTACGTAATGTTCATTCAATCCATATGCTTGAGGCAATCTTAGGTTTATGCAATCTCACATTGCAATCTCAGTTAGAAAAAATTCATACTTATTCACCTTTTATACATACATGCGTGCGTGTTTTAAGATAACAATTTAACTTACATTAGTTTAAAAGTCGAGCATTTAATCTCAAAATCACCTCTATAAGCTTTTAACTTTCGCTATAGTTATAATTTAAAATAAACCCTTTTTTAATTACCCCCACGGCATATACAAGTAGAAATCATTTATTGAGATTTAAAATGGCATATTAGTGATATTTTATATTTTATTTTTAGAGAATATTATTATAATAGATTATATGAAAGCCTTAAATTATTTAATCAGAAATATTAACATTTTATCTTATAGTGTATTTTATAAAGCATTGAAAGAAAACTACATTTATTTTTATCATAAATTGAAAGTAAATCAACTATAGAGTATTTACACTGCTTGTGTGTGTGCGTATATTCATGTACCGACTTTGTCTCGGTATAATATATATATATATATAAGTATGAATTAAAATAAAATAATAGTTTTTACTTCACCTTTGATTAGTAATTAATTGAGATTGTGCTTTATGCAAAAAAGTGAAGCTTGTCTAACTCTTACAAAGTTACATGGCTTACGCTTTCAGAGACCTTGAGTCTCCATAATCATAGCCTACTTTTAACTGAAGTTTAATTGTGGTTTATGTAAAATTTATGCAAATTTTATAATGACCATTTTCTGGAGATTGTAAAGCATGATTCTTTCCAGTTTATTGCATAATTATCATTTGCAATAAAACATGCCTCTTTGATTTTTTTGTTTCACATCATTGCATTCAGTGCACAGTGCCCTTGCTATAGTGGGTTCAAACATATGGCCGGTTGTAATTTAGCTCGAAGAATATGGATCTGTTTTCGTTATTTATAGCTTTTCTATACAAATAATGATGTTGAGCTGTTCTTGTTGTGATGTTGGCACAGGTCTTTCCATAGTATGCCATTCTACATCCATTGGTTGGGCATGAAATTTTATAAACTGCTTGGGATATTTGATCAGAAGGTATTTTGTCTTTGGTATTGTTTATCATTCTGTTTGTTGATGGTGGGGTGTGGAATCCTAGTTCGAAGGACTCAGCAAATATTTTATAATATTTTCTAGCAATTGATGGTATGTATGGAAGCATTATTCTGGGTTTATTGTTTTTGACCGTGTCAGTTTGTAATTTAGTTTGAAATTGCTTGATCTTTTTATATATAATGTTGTGTGAAAATCCAATCTTTTCTAGATCTTTAATATAATTTGTGAGGTTCATTTTTGAATTAAGTTATATTGGTGAATTGAAATGCACATTAAAGAGAACATTCATGAATATAAATTGTATAAAAAAATTAATTTTTTTATAGATAGATTAAAATGTTTGTAAAATATTCAATTATCTGCAATTGATGTTTTATAAATTTGATGGGTAATTTATTAAATAAATAATTTAATTGTGTAAATATATTCAAATTGTGAAAAGTCTTTTGTTCATATTAGATGTTAATATTGTGTGATTCTAATGAGATGTATTTATTTCTTTTTTTAAGCGTAAATGCTATTAGAAGTGGCAGCCAGGCAACAAGCTTATTAATTTATATGTTAGTACACTGAAAATTATAATGTTAACTCCAGTATCTTGTTTTATTGTACATTACAGTGTGTGATATTATATATATGCTTGTTTGTATATCAATATAATTTAAATCTAAGTCACTTCATCTTTGATAAGTAAGTGTAAAATTTTATTTCTTTAATTAAAAATAACATTTCGTTGGAATATCTTCAAGATAATCTTTAATACATTGTACAGGCTTAAAAATGCATTATATACATAATATATGCGGGATTCGAACTCAGACTTTCACACAACCCACTACTCTCAGTGCCATCTCATATTGCTGACCCCCCTGATCACACACATGTTGAAAAGATAAATAATCACCAATATACGTACTTCATGCTAAACCAGCAATTGCAGTTGGTCTAGATTACTATCCTCACACATACATGTGTGTGATCAGGTGGGTCTGAAATATGAGATGGCACTGAGAGTAGTGGATTGTGTAAAAGTCTGAGTTCGAATCCCGCAATGCAGGTTTAAGCCTGTACAATGTATTAATTTATTTAAATAGTGTGTAAAAGGTCTGCCCATCCCTCGCATATGTATGTATAAATGGATTATTCTCCTGTATATGAGAGGTCAGATGACTAATATGTCAACATGGGTAGGATGAAAATCTTGACACTAACAAGTGCTTTGAACGTTCCATCATCAGATTTTCAATGAAATGGAAGGCTGAAGAATTGTGAGTTGGAATAGTTTGAAGCCTGTCCATTAAAGCATGAAGATTGGCTATCTTAATATAAAGCTGAGCACTGATTATATATATGTGTGAGGATAGTAATCTAGACCAACTGATGATTGCTGGTATAGCATGAAATACATATATTGGTGATTATTTATCTTTTTAACATGTGTGTGATCAGGTGTGTCAGCAATATGAGGTGGCACTGAGAGTAGTGGGTTGTGTGAAAGTCTGAGTTCGAATCCAATTCTTTATAAAGTATTGTTTAGAAAATCTAATATTATTCATTTATTTCACGTGTTCAAATCAATGAAAATATGATTATAATAGTTTGCTCTATAATATCACATCCAGAAAGTTGAAGAATCTATTACTTATCTTTCTATTGGTGTTCGTATTGTTTAGGACTTTAAGAAACGGGCTTTTTATATTTACTTTCCTTGAAAAAACATGTTTTGTAAAGCACACATATTTATGCAAAAGAATTACATATGTAACAAAGGAAAAATTAATATTACATTGCTTATTCTTATGATTCACAAAATATCATATTCTTAGAATTTTATGAAGCATTTATAGTGAATTTTTAAAATAATTTTAAGTTGTCAGAGTCCAAATCACACTCTCATACAATAAATTAACCAACACAGGTAAGATTATTTTTCTGTGATAAAAATAAATGTTCTTTTTCTTTAATTTGTTAATATAAGCATTAGCTGAACTGCATTTTAACATCTAAGTTCATCTTTCTACTAAAAAGATATCAAGACATTTTACATTAACCCATATTCTCAATTTGACAACAATTCAAGTCACTGAATACTTTTCTTCCAATACAAAATATATTACTTAGAGACATAAACAAAATAACTCCTTCAATAATACAAATAAATGCCAATAAAATCAACTAATGGGACCAGATGCAACCCATCTCAGCACAACTAATTACAACATAATTAAAAAATTCAGACATTGGAACCTCGAACCAAAGTTTTTTGATTAAAGTAAACTTGAATGCCTTACCCACCAGCCATTTCTTAGTCACGTGCAGAGGTAACCCATCCTTGGATCCGGTATGCCCATTGTGTCATAGTGAAGATACAATTGGGCACATATTTAATCAGTGCTCAGCATTGGAGGGATATAGGATGTTAGTTCAGCACATATACACTCCAAAGTCAGCTCTTATTAAAACACTTAGCAATGGTATTAAAGTGGGAGAGTTTGCGACAGTGAGAAGTGCAACTTTTCTGCTGTTCTGCCTCTGTTTCACAAGATGCAAGATGGTATTTAACCAATGCAATAGAATCCACAACAAATCCTAATAAGACAAATAATAGCTACAAAAAATAGAGACCAGTGGATAACCCCCCAATTTTTTCACGAAAACACATGGGGTCTAACAAAACTGCAAATGGCAATAGATTTGGGGCTAACAAACCCTAACACTGAAACAACTAGTGATACAGAACAGTAAACAAAAGGACTAGCAAGCACAAGGAGCAATGCAACAGAACAAAGAGGACAGTAAAAACAGCAGTGAATGTGTACCAACACTGAAAACATTATGGGACATAGACATATATCGAATCAATATGGAAGAACATTGATGCAGATATTAAGGGCATGCAACAGGACAAACAAAGACAGTTTTGCGGACTGCACAAAGTCAACACAGGACTTTTAAAACATGAGGCAACTCAATAAGATTTAGACTTTACCTGATTTAAAATCATATTGTTTTACAAAATAGATGTAGAATTTTGTTTTTTGTTTTTTTTCCTTGAATGATCACTGTACACATAGATAATAAATATTCTTGATTAAAAAAAAATACAAAATATTTTGAATTGACAAAAACGATAATTAAAGTTTATGGGTGTAACTATTGAAAGCATAACTCCATAAATTTTTCTACAGTTCATGTACTTGAACATAAATAGTTATATTGTTATAACGTAAATACATAATTACAAACAACTTATTAATCCCAGACAAATAAATACAGCAGATCAAAAATTCATTAATTTCACTATATATATATATATATATATATATATATTTTTTTATATATATATATATATATATATATATATATATATATATATATATATATATATATATGTAGATAGGATTCATTATAAATAAAAAGTGGAAGAACAATATTGTGGAGATTGATGGTGTATCGGACAGAGTGGCAACTTAATAGCAGATACCAAATGCAGATAATTCAGATTTATGCCCCAACAAGTTCTCATAGTGATGAAGTAGTAGAAGATTTTTATATGGATGTACAAAAGGCTTTTGATCAGAGTAAACAACATTTTAAAATTGTTATGGGAGACTTTAATGCTAGAATTGGTAGACAAATGAAAGATGAAATTGCTGTAGGTAATTTTGGTTATGGTAATAGAAATGAGAGAGGACATAGACTTGTGGAGTTTGCAGAAAAAGAAAAACTTTATATTATGAATTCATTTTTTGAGAAAAATGTTAAAAGGAAATGGACATGGAAGCATACAAATGAAGGTACAGCAGAATTGGATTATATTTTGACTAACAGAAAATACATATTTCACAGAAAATACATATTTCAAGATTGTAATGTTTTTAATAAATTTAACACAGGAAGTGATCATCGATTAGTAAGGTGTAAGTTACGTGTTAATGTAAAACTAGAGAGACAAAAATTATTAAGAAAAACAATATTTACAGTTGATATTCCTAATCTTCAGAAACATTCTAATGAATTTAAATTAGAACTTACAAATAGGTTTCAAGTGTTAGGAGATTTTGAACATGATTCAGATTTGAATGAAATTAATATGAAAATAGCTGATACACTTTTAAAAACTGCAACAAACATAGCTGGTAGAAAAAAGCAGCAATTGACTAATAAAATTTCTACTGAGACTAGAGAATTTATGAAGAAAAGAAGGAATATGAAGATATACAAAAATGATGTATTAAAAAGAATTGAATATCTCGAATTTTGTAAAATGGTACGGAAAAGAGTTGAAAATGATATAAGAAAGTATAACTGTGAAATAGCAAGGAAAGCTGTAGAAGAAAATAAAAGTCTCAAAAATGTTAAACAACATTTTGGTATTGGTAGGAAATTTATATCTGCAATAAGAAAAAAAAGATGGAATTATTACTAAAAAGAGAGATGACATCATGAAATTGGTAGAAGATTTTTATCAAGAATTATATAGTAATAAAGAACAAGTACCTCCTATATCTATTACATCTTCCGAATTGCCCAGAATTTTAAATGAAGAAGTGAGACATGCAATTAAGTGTATGAAGAAAGGAAAGGCTCCAGGAAGTGATGGAATTATAATTGATATATTAAAAGAAGTAGGTGAAGAAATAGAAACAATTTTAGCAAAGTTATATACCAATTGTCTAAATGATAAAGATGTACCGGAAGATTGGAAGAATGCAGTAATAATATTAATATTTAAAAAAGGTGATAAAGAAGATATTAGAAATTACAGACCTATCAGCCTTTTATCAGTTTTATATAAAAATTTTACCAAGATAATTACAACTCGTCTACAGAGAACTTTGGATTTCCACCAACCAAGAGAACAAGCTGGATTTAAAAGTGGTTTTAGTACAATAGATCATATCCAGGTATTGATAGAAGTTATAGAAAGGACAAACGAATATGAGTTGTCATTATGTTTTGGATTTGTAGATTATGAAAAGGCATTCGATTCTATGCACATTTCTTCAGTGATTAAAGCATTGGATCATCAAGGTATAGATCCAGGTTATTGTCATATTTTAAATAATATTTATAAAAAATGCAACAGTAACAATTAGATTACATAATGATACTGGAAAAATCAACATTGAGAAAGGTGTAAGACAAGGTGACTCCATATCTCCAAAACTCTTTACAGCAGTGCTGCAAGAAGTATTTTGTGGATTAAAATGGGAAACTAAAGGAGTGAAAGTAAATGGAGAGTATTTAAGTCATTTAGATTTCACAGATGATGTAGTTGTTTTTGCAAATAATGCTTCAGAGCTGCAGGAAATGTTGCAGGAGTTAGAAGATGAAAGTAGAAAAGTAGGACCAAAGATAAATGTTAAAAAGACTAAAGTAATGTTTAATCGATTTGCTCAAAATATGAAAATAAAGATTGATTATGAAGAATTAGAAGAAGTTCACAGTTACAAATACCATGGTCAGATTATTAATACAGATGGAAACATAATGGAGGAAATTAATCATAGAATTAAACTTGGTTGGAGTGCTTTTGGTAGAAATAACTTGATACTAAAAGGAAATATGCCTATGGGTTTGAAAAGGATGGTTTTTAACAAATGTGTTTTACCAGTTCTTACTTATGGATCTGAGACTTGGACACTTAATAGAAGAGCAATACAGAGACTTCAGACCACTCAAAGGAGTATGGAGAGATGTATGTTGGGAGTAAGATCGAAAATGCAATGTATGGGTAAGACAACAAACAGGTGTTACTGACCTTATTGAAAAAATTAAAAGATTGAAATGGAGTTGGGCTGGACATATTGCTAGAAGAGATGATAATAGATGGACAATTGAAATTTTAAACTGGATTCCAAGAGAATGTAAAAGACCCAGAAAGAGGCCACATGTGAGATGGATGGATGAAATAAGAAAATGTGCAGGGGTGTTATGGAGAAGAGAAGCTAAAGATCGGAGAAGATGGATTAAACTTGGAGAGACCTTCATCCTGCAGTGGATTGATAATGGTTGATGATGATGATGATGATATTGTAGATATATATGACTCATTTCACCCACATACATATTATTTAATTAAAAAAAATTTTTTTCTTATATATATATATATAGATTTATGTGTGTATTTATTATTATATAGTCTATATAAATACTTAATAAATAAGCAGTTGTAGAGAGAGATGGTAATAATATTTAATATTGATTTATTGTATTTTTATTGAATAATGTGTTAAATTATTTAACTTTCGTTTTGTTAAAATAAAGTAGATCAGAAAGAAAGCGTAAAATAAGGTGATCAGATCAAGATTAGGAGATAAAAAAAAATGTAGAGTGTGAAAGAATGAAAATGTCTGTATAAACACAAAAACACCTTTACACCTATTTCTGATAGCTATAGATTGCCAGCTTTGTTGTATTGTTTTTATCTGTATCTAAGATTTTTTTTTTTTTAAAAAAGAGAGAGGTGCTTTGAGGAAATAAAAGGTGATTATTAATTTTCTTGTAAAATTGTGACAGACCATCAAACTTGAGAAGCTTTGATTTTTTGTTTCAAGATAAGAGATTTGCAGGTGGTCAGTTTCTTTGACCAAAGATTGGCAATATAAATGAATGAAATAATATTGAGAGATCACTCAGTCAGTATTATTAATCAGAGATGTAATGACTCAGTTTTTACCTTATTATTAAACAGAAATGTTTAAAGATCACTCAGTCATTATTATTAAAAAGAGATGTAATGATCAGTTTTTTTTTTTTAATGTTGGAAAAAGAAAGTGAGCAATTTGATTTTTTTTTCTCACTCTTTAAAAATTGAAAAAAAGGAAGGAAATGACTCTTGTTTTAAAGCCAGTATAGATGAAGATGTGCATTTATATAAGTAATTTCCAGCAATATATTAAGATAAAGAAGAAAGAATGGAACAAAATTGAATTACTTGGAAGAAATTATTAACAATTATATAAAAATGATATTAATATATCTTGCTGTGCATAATACCATGAATTTGCATTGCTAAAACCATTTTTTCTGCTTTCTGGATTAATACAGAATGGGTTAAAATCACTAATCTACTGTGGACTCATATACCAATCAAATAATAACCAACAAAATGATAGAGTTTGAAGCCAACCACACAAGTTATATGAAATGCTTCTTTTCTGGCTCCTCATCTATTTTAGGCTCATTACCTTTGGATGGATGGAGAAAGGGAAGGAAGAGGAAAAGAAAATGTATAAAAGCCATATATAGCCAAATTTGAAGCTATGAATCAAATTTTTGTTAAAGTTTTCCTCAGTCATCTAAAGTGTCTAAAATGATTTTTTTTAAATGGGAGAGACAAGAAAATCCACCAGTTCATACCTATCTAAAAGTATTTATAATAACTCTTTTTGAAATGGTAGAATAAAGCCAATCAACGAATTCAGCATTATAAAAAGTATCAACAATAAATAATTTTAAAATTGAAGAAATAAGCAGGTCAATTAATTCATGTTTATCTTAAAGTATCTGCAAGAACTTTCTTTTTTAAATGGAGCAAAGACAAGCAGTCTGAAAATTCAAACTCAGGACATTTATAAGAATTGAAAGTGATCGGGTAACTATGAACTTTCGTTAACAGATCTTTTATTATTGCTTATTAAAAGTAAACCTTAATTTATTGTTCAAAGCATTATTTTTTTCTTTTGATACAGAAACATTAAGGGCTTGTTTATCTATAGTTATTCTCAATATCACATAACATAACACAAATAGTTTAAATCTTTAAACTTAAATGTTCATTTTTTTTATTATATTGTAATATTGAAATGTTTTTTTTAATTGTTCTTCAGTTGTTATGATAATGAGCAACCTATAAATATTTGCATTTATAATGTTTTTTTTAATTTTATCTTGTTGCATATTAAAATTGATATAATGTATTTTATTTTATTTTGCTAAAAGGTTGCATGAATATTTTTATATATATGTAATTTATGTATTAATCTCTAATATAGGGGTATACATTTTAAACATATATGTTAACATTACCGAATGTGTGTGCATGTGTAATTGCTTATACAAACACGTCAAAAGAATAGGTTATACCTAGTTAGTTTAAATATAGTAAATTATAAAGCAGGAATCACATTTGAATGGAAGTGAAATAAAACACACAAGTTACATATGAAATTTATTTTTATAATATAATAAGTTAGGAAAGTCTTAAGTAAGCATTCCATGAAATATTTTTTTTTTAAATGTCATTTTAAGCCAGCTTATTTTAAAATATCCAAAATGACAAACTTATATATTGAATTTATTTGGTTGTGCTTATATAAATTTTTGTATTAGTTTTGTATTGAATTAATGTAATAATAAGCCATTTATCTAATTAGTAGATTTGATTTTAAAGAAGGAAAGAAGAATAGTATTAATAAAATATAATTATATATCTTAATTGATTTCCGAGTTCTTATTAAAAATATTGTTGTATTTTTCTTGTCTTAATTCTATGGTTTTAAATGATCATCATCATCATCGCTCACAGATATTAAGAATCATCATTCGTAAATATTGAGCAATCACTTGCTAATATTAAGCGCTCGCAAAATGTTAAGTAAACTAGAATGTTGATTTATTTTTAAATATTTAAGGATTAGGCTTGATAATAACCAAATTTTAATAATTATAGTTCAATAGTAGAAAAGCTAAAATTGGGTTGTGTCCATGAGTTTTGATCATCCTCATCAAAGATGGATATCGTATTATTGATTAAAATGTTTCAAATAATACTATACAAGAGTTATGATTGCCATCATCATCATTAATAAATTATAATCATTAAATCTAATGTTTAGCATAATTAATATATGTAGTAAATAAAGATTTATAGAAAGATGAATATCATGCATAGAGATTCATGATGATCATTCATCATCACTAGTATTATTAAATCCTGGTTTTAACTATAAAAGTATTTTAGTAAATAACTATAAACTTATATAAATGCTAGTAAATGTAATATTTAAATCTCAGTTTGAAATAGAATAATTTTTAATAAATGCATATGAGTTTATAAAGATTAATTTATTGTTGTGAGTTTATTAATAAGCTATGGCTAGTATCATCATCATTATTATTATCATTATTATTATGATATTATTATCATCATTATTATCATCATCATTATTACCGTTATATTGTGATAAATAATCTAGTTAAATGGCCATCAATATCAATAATGGTCTTCACGATGCTTGTTTAGAAGCCATTAATAGGATTATACTTGTCTGTTCATCAATATACATAAAATGAGCTAGCAATGTCTATAAGAGTCTTTAATCTATAATATAAATTTTGGTAATATTGGGATCTTGTAATTTTATCGATATAGATAAAATGTAAGAATGTCATTTTTTCATTAGTCATCCAAGTCATGTGTGATAAAAATGTACCGAATGAGTTTGAACTCAGTACACTCTAAACGAATATTTATCTAGATTTAAAACAATCTAGTGGCGCTCGTGGGAAAACACATATACTTAGCTAAACTGAATAAAGAGTGATATAATCCCTTTCCAACTTCATAATATTAACTTTATATAATATATATTTTATAAGTTGTCATGAATAGCACCAGTGTGTGCATGTGACCATGAATGGTCTTATATGGTTGGAAAGAAGAATAGGAAGGATTCTTTCTTAAAAGAACCTAGTATGGGAGATAAGCATAATGCACTCCAGGAATCTCAAAGTGGGTACTTTTATTCAGTTGCTATATTTAATATTCTTTTATTTGATGACAATGGCCAGTATATTTTATTGTTCAAATGACATCCCCAATATTTAGATATTATTAAATCTTTAATGATGATAGTTTTAATTGTCATTGTTGTTATTTTATATGGAGAAATGAGATAACTTATTTATTTCATTACTAATGTGACAGAATTAATGTTTAGGATAGTTGCAATCGGGCTATAATGTTATATTTAATTAATTAGAAGTAGACACCCAGATAGAGCATGATATGCATATATTCTTATTTATATGTTAGCATCATCCTTAGTTAATTATAAATTGTATTTTGGCTAACACAGTGAATTCATTTCTCATTTAGTTTACTTGGTTACAAATGATGAACCGCTGCAGCATATCATTATCCTGTTTAGTGTTTGGTTATTGAATTATGGCAACTATCATTTCATCACTCATCTATTTATCTATACTGTGACAATGTTTACTTACTGTTACAAATAACAGATTAGATAAGCATATATGTTAATAATGGATCATTTTCTATCAATTTATTATTATTTCTGTTACAAAGGTCTTCTTTCTGTTACAATATATATATATATATGATCACATGATCACCATTTCTTATGCTTGCTCATAACTGTTATTAAAACAGACTAAACTCTCTATATGTATTGCCAGTCAGTGCAAGCCAAGGTAATCAATAGATGCCAGAAGGCTTGTGCATAAAATCCCCATCTAATGCCTACTCATTAAATATCCCCAGATTAGTTTTTGGCCTGTGGCCTTCGTCAGTAAGGAGCCTTGGGTCTGAGAGCACTGCACCTAGATCTTAGAATCTAATACAACACTCCAGCAGCCACCTTTTATCTCTATATATCTACAAAACTATGAGTCTTAAACTGAAAACAACATAATATTTTCAATTCAAGCTCATTAGCTTATATAGTCATATAGGTCTGAACTCAGTTCAGTACCTATACATTTTGGTGTCTTTGGTTCTAATGAGCTTGAATTGAAAATATTATGGTGTTTTCAGTTTAAGACTCATAGTTTTGTAGTTACATAGAGATAAAAGGTGGCTGCTGGAGGGTTGCATTAGATTCTAAAATCTACATGCAATGCTCTCAGATCTAAAGCCCCTCACTGACGAACACCACAAGCCAGAAACTAGTCTGGGGATATTGGATGAGTAGACACTAGATAGGGATTTTATACACAAACTGCCTGGCATCCATTGATTACTCTGGCTTGCACTGAGTGGCAATACTGTATGGAGAGTTTTGCCTGTTTTAATATATAAATGATAATAAAACTTCCCTGCTTCATCTATCCAATTATTTTGATTTTAATCTATACGTTGCTACATTATATGAAAATCGAATAATCTCTGTATAGCCCATATTTCATACATTAACCATCCATATTAAGTGCTTTTGAAGGATCGACATAGTAATGGCATTTTTATATAAATACTACTAATATGATCCATTTGATGTTAATGTTTGGAACATATAAATTAATCATTTTTATTTAATAAAATCTCTTTACAAATAACATTAATATATAAGGCAAAATTATTTACCAATCTTATAGAAAATATATCAAACTATGTAAACAATAATTATTAGGAATTGTAAATAAAAAATGTATGAAATAAAATCAAAAATATGATAGCTGTCGAATGGAAGTTTCAATATCATTAGAAGTTATTTCATATTTACAGCATTGAATAATTGTTTACTTCCAATCTTGGATCTTAATTTGTATAAGGTTCCTTATTAAAAATTAAATGTAAAATAACTCTGCTGTGTATATTAATGAGCCATTTGTAAAACTGCTAATTTATGCATTCTAATATTAATATTAAAATAAATAGTACTAATGATATTTTAATAAGTATGACATTACTATGTTGACGTGTTAATTGGTCACTTCAAAAAAAATTGTGATAAAAATTGTGAATATCTGAAATATGATTCACAAGTTGATCAGCTTGCACACCACCACAATCAATGTATATACTAATATCAAAACAATAGATGATATATAGAAGTTTTAAGCATACTTGTATATAACTGTAGAGATTTACATACAATACGTCTCGCAAAATATTATATCTAGTTGTTTTTTATAAATATAAATATTATACTTACTATATTTAAATTAAATATGTACTTGATTAGAATTAATAACGGTTTTATATAACACATTCTAATCAACATCATAATGCCAATAGTCCCACATGCACATATATGTACATATGTAATGGTATTTTTATGTTGTATAAAATATATTATCCACGTAAATGGTGGATTTTTTAAATTGCACACATGTAATAAATATATTATTCCAAATTTTGATTTTTTACTCATCTCTTTCCACTTCTTTTATTTGATGTAATTTCTCTTTAAAATCAAAAATCAAATCGTAACAAATCTTTTTACATATATATCTGTTTATATTTATAGTATGTTTTCGGAATGCCTATGAACTATTCAAGGGGATTCAATGCCGATGAAAAACTATTAGCACACAGAGTTATGACGTATTGGGCAAACTTTGCAAAATACGGGTAATTATTATAATTATTATTTTATAGGATTTTAGTTTAATAAAACTATATTTAGCAACATTAATGATAAATCTATAGTTCTAATTAAAATGAATTATTTTATTGTTTACCAATATCTAAATCTTTTTTTTAAAAAGCAAATCAACAAATCGAAGAATTAAATTTTATTATGTAAATAATTTCATTTCTCAGATACTTTAATATAACCCAATATGTGGCTACGCCTCCCCCCCCCCACTGGATGTCCAAAACACTTTCAATTTAGTTATGAATATACTAAGTATAGAAATGTGTTATTAATTAAATTAAAATAACATTTTCAAAAATAGGGGAAAGAATAGACATACTTTTCATTGTTCATTATAAGCTGTAATATTTTTTATTTACAATCCTTGCTTTGTTCTACAGCATAGTTTCAGCCTGTGTTAATCTTTATTTCTTCATTTTTCTAATCTATCTTCTAATGAAATCTAAATAAACAGAAATCCATTGTATTTTGAATTTTTAAAATAAAATCATTGCTGGAATTTTATTGTTTAGAATCATTCTTGTCATTTCTGTTGTCTAACAAGTAAACTTTTGTCCAAAAACTGGATTGTTCACGTAACAAAAAGTCTCTTGAATAAATATAATAAATAGACTAACTAAATAATTATATTAAATATTAATCTAAGATTATGGATTTTACAACTGAAAATACACTCAGCTGTATGATATAAAGAGAAGAAAAACACTTCATTACCGACTAAACATAGAAACTAATGTAGCAAAAAATGAAACATTAATAAGTTTAATATACTTAATATAATATTAATTAATTTATAATAATAAATTATCTAATATGCTGAGAGTTTATTATACTAATTACCAAATCATATATATATAACTAAGATTTTATTTGTATTTTAGATAGGCATATGGAATTTTTAGTATTTATTCTAGAATATTTTGACTATATATATATCTTACTTTTTACCTAGAATATTATTCGAGTATAATTAAATAACAGAATCATCTACACTTGTTTTTATTAATTTTTGTAATTCTAAATAATGTGCATTCTTTTTCTTTCTAACATAATCCAGTTTTAGTAGTTATTAATATAGACAACATATGATTCAGTAATAAAATAAATTTAGGAAAAAATCAAAAGAAATGCCTTTTTGTTTTTCATTCTTATTTTTATTTCCGTTATACTTTTAATAAAAATATATATTCATTTTATAATCTTTATATTCTAGTTAAATTTTACTCAAAGTATAAATTCAAAAATTAATCTTAAAAATAAAATATCAACTTTATAAATAAATAAAAATAGCAATAACATTTTCAATCCAAAGACATTTCATTTCAGTCTTAAGTCTCAAAATTTATTTAATGGAAAAAAACTAATGATTTTTTAAATTTTTTTACTTTAAATAAATAAGTCCTAAAAATGGAAATAATTTTAAAAATATTAAAAATAAAGTTTCCAATAAAAACAATAATAAAAAATAATAAAGACTGACAAAGAGAACACTGATATTGTACATATTTTTAACAAACCAATTTTCTTCTAAAAGACAAATATATTCAAAGAAAATTTATATGTAACATCACATATTTATTAAGAAATAAATATTAGTTTTATTATTAAAAAAATCAAATAGAAATGTACTAATTTTTCTACAAACATAAATATTTTTTTTTATAAATACAGAAGTATTGGTGAAAAGGTTATCTCTCTTCCTTTATACTATTTAATGCTCACATCTAGGAATAATAATTATAAATAAAATCTTAACTATTAAGCAATTTCAGCTTTAAAAGTTACTAAAAAGTTGAATTTTTATTTAAAATTCTTATTATTAATGTTTTAAACAAATTCTATCTGTTAAACCTCGTAATGAAAATTTCAGCATTATCAAATATTGTCATGACTACAATTTAAAACCATTTTTTTATAGAACATAACATGAAAAACACAAATTTATTAGTTAGAAAATATAAAATTACATTTGAAAATCATTATTATAAATTTCAAATTTTATAACATTTTTTTTTTAAAAACAGACATCATACAGAACACAAAAGCATCAAGCATTGTTAGCCAAAAGGTCAGTGCTGCCATCTTGCAAGCAAGAAATTGCTTGCAGACAGTTGTTGCGGGTTCACCTCCCAGCCAATGCTATGACATATGGAAATATATATATATATATGTAGACAAAGGCTGCAATTTAAGTAAAACTTTATAAAAAAAGTTATATTGTTAGAAAATAATCAGATCACAGGGAATACTACTGATTCTCAATTGCATTCAAATATAAAGAAAAAAGTTTGAAATTCTATACTAGACATTTAGGCTCAAAACAAATAACAGTAAAAAAATAAATTGATATTTTTCTCATATGGAGTTAATGCTTTGGTGTAACATTCTTATTAATAGACTATAATTTACACAGAAAAATTCATTTCTGAAAAAGTTGAATTATTAACAAAATAAGTCAATTGTTTTTCTACTTTAAATATTCATCCTCAAATATGAACAGAAAAATAATAAAGATAAATCATTTAATATCTGCTCACATTACTGTAAGATTTATGTTGAAAAATCACATTTGCAAATCATCATATAAAAAGAATACCATTTATATTAATACATTTTATATTATACAATAGAATTCTAGTATACACAATATTTACTTATAAACCTTTAGAAATATTGTATATAGTGGATTTTAGCTCAAATTTTGTTTATAAGCTTTGATTACAATATTTAATAAAATTATAAGAGACTTGAACTCAGATTTTCAAGCTCCCTACAGCTATCCTATCCATCTTATATAACTCATACATGTGAAAAAGATAAATGATCTCCAATATATGTAATTTGTGCTGAAACAGCAGTTATCAGTTGGTCCAGATTGCAATCTCCCACACATGTATATAATCAGTGCTCAGGCTATATTAAGATAGCAAATATTTTCAAACTTTAGTGGATAAGATTCAGTCTTCTCCTATTCTTCAGCCATGGCTGTCTTATCTTTAACCTAAATTTCCACTTATATAGGTCAATCTAAAGTATCTTGATTTGGGGGTGTGAAGAGAACAACAGATTTATGCTTCCAAATCAAAATACTTCAGAATGGCCTATATAAATGGAAATTTAGGTTAAAGATAAGATGGCTGCTCTTATCTGTATAAAAATCACTATCTTGTGTCATGGTTTGAGAGGTCCCTCTATCAGAAAAATAAAGATATTGCTTGACTATTATAAAAATTTCAAGGTGCATTTAATATAAGTTATAGCCTGTCTTAAAAGTATTTATATAGTTATTATATATGTTTATTCATTTCTTTATATTCACTCAAATACTACTACTACTAATAAACTTACTGTATGATTTTAAAAAATATAATGGTTTACAAATTAAAATTTTTAACATGGCTGAGGCAGATCAAAATATTTATATATGGTGCTTGATATGAATTTTGTGATAACTTAATGTCACATGCCTGCATTTTTTTTTTTTAATTGGTCCAGAATTTAGCAACTTTGGAGAAAATATTATGCAGAAGAATGTCTGCATGATTAGAAATTGTTGAAAAATATTTAGAACAAGAAGAAATGAAATGATTAAAACTAATTGTTGAGACAAGATGGTCAGGTGAATCTGATGCAGTCATAACTATATTTAGATGTTTTGATAATGCTGTTGCCAATTCATGCCTCAATGATGCAAAAAGTTTGATGTAAAAATAAAGCAAAAAGTAAATGTTTTACTTCAAAGACTTTTAAAGTGAAATAATATTGACCGTATCTAGTTACTTGTATATATTTAAAACTATAGCCTTATTATCAAGTTACTTACACACAGGTAGTCTATACATATTGACTTTTGTAGATTGATGTACAAGAAAGTTGAAAGAAGAGTCAAGAACATTTGATAAGATTAATAGTGAAGCATTGGAATTTGTAAGTAAATGTAATAATAAAATTTCACAGTTGAATATGGAAGAATATTGGAAACTGCCTCTTTAAGAAAAAACATCATGATCATCATTAAACATTATCAATCCACTGCAGGATGAAGGTCTATTCAAGTTCAATCCATATTTTCTAATCTTTAGCTTCTCTTCTTTATATCACCCCTACACACTTTTTTTATTTCATCCATCCATCTCACATGTGGTCCCTTTCTAGGTCTTTTACAATCTCTTGGAATCCGGTTTAAGATTTCAGTTGTCCATCTATTATCATCTCTTCTAGAAATATGTCATTCTACTTCAGTCTTTTAATTTTTTCAATGAGATCAGTAACACCTGTTTGTTCTCTAACCCATATATTGCACTTTTGATCTCTTCTTGTTACTCCAAATATGCATTTCTCCATACTTCTTTGAGTGGTCTGAAGTCTCTGTATTGCTCTTCTATTAAGTGTCCAAGTCTCAGATCCACAAGGAAGAACTGGTAAAACACATTTATTAAAAACCTTTCTTTTCAAACACATAGGCATATGTCATTTTAGTATCATTTCTACCAAAAGCACTCCAACCAAGTTTAATTCTATGATTAATTTTATCCACTATGTTTCCATCTGTATTAATAATCTGACCAAGATTATTTATAGCTGTTAACTTCTTTTAATGCATCATAATCGATCCTTATTTTCATATTTTAAGAAATAACATTACCAGTTAAAAAGGCAGAGAAGGAAGGAAAGAATAGAAGATGAGTTTTAGATGATGAAAGAAGTTTCTCGAATTTTTCCATTGATTTTTGAGTGTGTTTAAACTTATAGTGAACTACACCAAGGTAACCCTTGGTACAGCATTAATAATTCTTTAAAGATTTATCCTGATTGCCCTGAAAAGTTTAAAAATATTTCAGAAAAGGGCCTTAAAGCTGAAGCAGTGGAAAATATTAAACTGTCTCCATAAATTAGTGAAGATCAATTAGAATTGTTTTCCTTTGCTTCAAATTTTGATGTATTAAAGCTATCGTTTACTGTTGGTGTGAATATGAATTCCAATTGTAATAAGAGTAAAATTTTTATTGCCCATCATATGGTCTAAACATTTCTAGCATCTAACAGACTTCTTCACACTTCCGGTTTCTCAATACCAATGGAGAAGACATTTTATAGCCAATGGTGATATAATTAGTGCTAAAATTTTCATTATCTAAGAAGAACCTGAAATCATAAATATTGCTATCCATTGAAAAAGAATGGTAGATGAATTGGCTGTAGAAGCAATTATTGGCAGATTTATATAATCATTTAGTGAATTCAATTGATTGTTCTTAATATAGTGGGTGCATGCAGTATGTTTTTGAACCATGTCTAATGTCTAAAACGTTCAGTTCGAGCATTTAAATTTAAAAAAAAAAAAATCAATTATAACAATCTGTTTTTACATTTAGTATCCACTGTATACATACTGTCAATAATATGTACCCTGTAATTACTAAAAAATATAAATTTATTTTGAAAAACTTTTAACCATACCTAAATGACAGCTCATAATTGTAAATAGATACCCTTTGCCTCTTAGCTACTAATATTTTTAGATTTACTCTAGCACTTCATACAATAATAAAAAAATATTTCACGGGGGTCCCTACTACTAATCTGCTTAATTTTAGAATTGTCTCAGGTTTTCATTAATCATGTCAAATAGTTGTATATGCACACACACACACACGCACCCCACGGATATATATTGAACTTTACGCAAAAACTTTTCCAACAGCTCTTTATAGATGAAAAATAAGGTAAAAAAAAAAATACCATGCTTGTTAATTGCCAAGTTGAAGATTTTTCACCTTTATTTTACCTTCTAGCGAAAAATAGACAAATACCCATTTATTAATCAATATTAGATGGTTATCTGGATTGACTATGAGACTGTTATCTGAATAAAATTTGTCACATGAAAAGAATTTTATTTAGTCCTGATTCAAAACGCACGTATTAGGCCAGAATATGCACACACACATATATATATTATGTAGATTTGCTTTGTGAATAATTTTAATTTGACATAAAGAAATTAAACCTTTTATTTTATTGATTTTAGGGATCCAAACGGAAATGATGTAACTTTACCTCAATGGCCTCGGCATCGAAAGTTTTGGCATGAATATTTAGAAATATCGACTGGAGAAAATATGGTTTCTAAGCGCGCTTTGAGGGCTAACTATTGCGCTTTTTGGAATATATTAGTGCCAAGTTTAGAGAGAATCAGGTGTCATCCCCTGATAGGATGTAACCATACCCCTAAAATAGAATATTAAATTGTTTGTTATTAATTTTTGTATTATTTTGTGTTCAATTAAAAAAAAAAAACATCAATAACTGCTGTAATTGCACCAGATAATGGCAATTGTTTTTTTTTATTTTTCAGTGCGTCATTTCATTACTTAACAAAAGTTAACAAAATAAAATGTATAAGTTAATCATAAAAGATTTATGTTTAAAAATTCACCATGTTTTCTGTATAAATAGTGTAAAACAATGATTTTAAGTTTAATATAAATCTCGAATTTACCAAAGAAATGGCATTAGCAGATATTTTAGACCTCACAGATAGTTTGTTAACTAGATACAAACGGTAATAAATTAATGAAAATAAAATTTTTAAAACAATCACTAAAATCATTGTATGTAAATAAATAAAAATCAACTTTACATCACTTTATCTTGTGGTTTAACTTTTTTTTTTAAATATTAATAATAAAAACTTTATTAATAACATAAATATTTACAATTTATATAAAAAAATATTTACAATTTATACAAATAGCTAAACAAATAATAACCAAAACACTAAGTAATTGAAATATTTCACTATTAAGATAAAAAGGCTCCAGGCCATTAAACAGTTAATTCCTATTCAAGGAGGTTGACCTGTAACAATGTAATAGAAGGAGAGTCTTGTGACACCAAGCAAATGCAACTCAAAAGGGTGAAGCATGTAACAAAATGTTTGATTAGCCTCGGGAATAAGCGACCTAGTAGAATTCTAACTTTTACTCAAAACAAATGTTTATCAGATTATCTCACATAGAGTTATTCCAGGGCCATCCCAGATTTAAGTCATCATCTTTCTAGACAAGTATCTCTGACACCAATTGAAATAAGTTTCCCAATCACTGTAGAGTTTTCTCAGCCAGTTGAATTTCTTATTGTCAAATATCATAGTACATCTTATATACCACATTGTCTTAAGGGTATGCACCATTACCATTGCATTATGGGGGTTAAATTTTTTAAAATATTGACTAAATAAAAGTTTTAAGTTGATGATTGGTCTGTGGAATACTCTGGCTCTTATCTGTCCAAATGCTGAACATTCTTCAAATAGATGCTGGAAAGTTTCATCACCAGATTTGCATAGTAGACAGATCAGATCCAAGTTCATATGCAGCCTTTCATTTAGAACCTTAGCTGTTGGAAACAAGTCATTCATCAGTTTGAAAACAAATTTCAGGTAGGATTGAGCTGCATATATAGAGTGGAATTTTTTCAACACATTTTTTATTGATGTAACTTTTTTAACATTCATTATATGTGTATAAGTAGATGAAAAGATAGTAAGTATCTGCTTAAAAGGTAAATAAGCACATAGATGGATAAATTGATTGATTTGTTAGCATATAGGTCAGTATATAGAAAGTAACTTGAGAGATAGCTTAGTAGGTAAGTCTTTAAGTGAATGGATGAATAAATGGATAGGTAAGTAGTCAGGTAGTTGCCTAAAATGACATTCAAAGTGGATGATTATATTTTACATATGCATTGGAAAAGCAAAAATACCATATATTTGGTATTATCATAAGGATTATAAATATCACTCTATGGTCCGGATTCTAAATGATGACTAATCTTATAATAAAATTATCTTTCAAAATAGCATTAGAAATGATATTCTAGAATGACATAATCAAGTTGCACTACAAAGTAATCTATAACATTTAACTGATAAATTATAAAGAACGTCAATTATTATTGTGCTTACAAATACAGAATCCAGTAAAATGTCAAATGTGGGCTTTTTATAATCAATGAAAAAATAACTTGAATTGAAAGTAGATTTTAACAACAAATCAAAATATGATAAACCATTATTATCATCACATTATCATCCAATAAATTAAAATGATATAATCCACCAAACAAACAGTGCATAACTCTTTCGAATTTATATTTCTCCTATATATTGAATTGGAATCTACTTTTCTGCTCTGATTCAGTACCATTTATTAGAAAGAGTAATCACTAAACATCAGATAGTACTGTCAATCAAGATCCACATTAATTTTTATTTGTTTGACCTTCATCACTGAAAGAGCATTAGATCACATTTAAACATCCATTTGTGATATTTTGTTCTTATAATATTTAAGCTAATGACTTGATGAGTTCAAAGGAACCTAAAATTTTTAAAGCAGAGCCAATATAATTTTATAACTAATAGATCTAGTGGATTATATAATTGCTAATGTAAGCACTTTTGATATTTCAGAAGCACCAGTGGGAAGTCCATTAATTCCATCCATATATATATAATTGTAACTCCTTGTCACATCTTTTTTCTTTATCATTGCAATATATATATATATATATATATAAAATTAGAAGGAGCTTGAACTCACACTTCCAAGCTCCTGACAGCCTGACTGCTATACACTCAATCTTATACAACCAATTTGACCAAAAAGAATGTAGAAAATGAAAAATAACCCTGATGGAAATTTTCAACAAACCTTACATATCGATCTATCCAAAATCATGACTATCTCATCTTGTGTTAACCTGACATGGAAATTATACTGAAATTTAGAGCTACAAAAAAAAAAGCTAAGTTGAAGGAAATTAAGTGCTAAACTAAACCCTAGTTATCATGAAATAAAAATGCTTGATAACTTAATACCTGAATAATTTTATCTATTTTGTTAAAAAGAAGTTTTTCCCTCATAATGTGAAGTGTGTTGAACATACTCATTTTCAAACAAAAAAGGCAAACTTTTAATTAATGTTATTTTTTATTGTAAAATGTTTTTAGTGTTCAGTTATTGTAGAGAAATAATTCTTTGAGATTAAATGAGTTATAAAAAAGCACCACAAGAAATAATAATTAAAGTTGTCATAAATATTATATATAATTGATCAATAGGTACATTTATGAATTTGTCAAATTATTACTTTCTATGTTTTCATGCTTTTATTTATTAATTAACTTTATTAAATAATTATTTAATAAATAATAGTTTTTAAAATTATGTTTTTATTGATATCCTTATTCTTTTGGCTATCTGATTTGTAAAATAGCAATGTAAGAGATTTCATGACAGATGTGATTTAAGGAATTTATAGGCTATCCCAATCATATTATTTAGCATTAGAATAGATTAAATTGATATCTCTATTTTCTCTTGTTTACAACTGTAGTTCCTAGAAACTTTGTGTTTTCTAGATATACCAAATAATAACAGAGTTCACAATAGTAGTGCAAAGTTAAAGATCACCTTTAATGCACACATACATTCTTCACTTTATTTTATAGGTTTAAAATTATTTTATAGGTGTACTGTACATTCATTGCAACATTCAGCCAGAACATTGATGATGGTCAGCATTATATCAATATCTCAGGATTTTTTTGTTTATTATTGTATATATTTTTAGCATTTAAATTAAGTGCATTCTTTTATATTATGATCAAAGATTTTAGAGAGTACTCCTTTCAATTCCATTAACAAAAGTTGATTATTAATGATTAATGCTGGTGATATTATGTTTATAACTAATATATTATTTATTTTCAATGCTGATTTTTGACTCATTTTATGTACTTTAGATAATGATTCAATCATCCTTAGGTCATCTTACATCAATGCTGTTATAATATATACATATATATAGTTTACAAAGATGCTGTTATAATATATACATATATATAGTTTACAAAGATCCACACTAGCATAGAATATTACCTTTTCCCAATTTACAATTACTGATACAAATATTAGCATGAAAATTAGATAAAAATAATGCATTTTTGTCTGACTGATAAATTAGCATTAATGAATGAAATTTAATAAGTCTAACTAGAGAATATTATTATAGTATGCATATTTAGAGTTTATTTCCAGCCATTAATGGTTAATATTAAGTAAATACTGCATTAAACATGTATGAAATAAAAATAGACAAGTCTTTTATGAGCTGTCAGTATAAATGTTTATGTACTCACTTTCTTTGTCAGAAAACCTTTAAAAATAAAGGCAACATTATCTATTTTCCATTAATGATACATTGGAATTATGCAGTGCTAATTAGTACTTGTTATTTTGAATGAACTTTCCAAGAAATTTCTAAATTAAATTCAATTCAATGTCTCAAAGTATGAAAATATATATAAAAAGCAGATGACAAATAAATCTATTTCTGTGACTGATCCATGATCTTATTACATGCAGAGCAGAATGATATAATGTTCATTATGAAAATAAACATACAAGTCAAGCATTGGTGGTCGAGAGGTTAGCAACAGCTGCTTTGCATGCAGTTATCCTGAGATAGCGGGTTCGCTTCCCAGCTGATGCTATGACACATGAGAAAATAAACATACAATCCATAAAAAATTTGCATAGAATTTGGGTTTAAATTGGCGCCATAATTTTTATACACAAAGTAGATCTAATATACAATTATTTTAATAGCATTGTAAATAAATAATTATATCATACATATGTAATAATACAGTTATATATCACTAAATAATATGAAATATTTTGTTGGTGATGAACCTTCCAAGTGCCATCTATATTAAAACCAATCCAATTTCTCATAGTAATAAAGTCTACTCAAATCCATTTTATCTATTTTGCAGGTAAATTTTGATATTATAAGACATTGAATTGAATTTAAGATAAACAATACTCAGAAAGGTTCAAAAGGTTATATATTATTAACATCAATATAATTCCAGTATTAGTCATTTATGATCAGTTCAGTTGTTCACAAAGTTATTGAAATGAGTATTTAGTGACTACGCCTTGTAAATGTAAATTATGATTAATTTGATGATTGCTTTTATTTTTATCGTTAAATAAAGCTATTTTTTTTTATAAATTTGTGCTGCAGATGGAATAGAATTCTTTTTTTTTTTATCTATTTTGTAGACAGAATTTGATATTGAGGCATTTTTAATTGAATTGAATTCAATATTCATGACACTCAAAAAGTTCATCGTTTCATTATATTCTGTAACCTTATTGTCAGGCTTGATCTTAATCAAGTCCTGTTTTAACAATGAGTGAATTAAAATTTAAAATTTTCTCAAATTTTAATTTTAATTGTTAAAATCAATTGTTTAAATCAGTGGTGTGTTCTGATATTTATTAACTTTTATTTGATGAGGACAGGGAAACAATAATTTTATCTCTCTAAGTCAATAAATAATCAGATTGTTTAACTAATATTTCATTTCTTTGTCAGGCTGTGTGTGGGTATGCTCACTTACAACTTGACAAATAAAGTAGTTTAACATTTATAACTAAAATATTGATATAGTCTAATAATTTAATATTGTCTTAAATAAAATACAATTGTTTTAATATTTTATTATTAAGCAATAGTTTAAAAACAAACTTAAAACTAGAATTATTTTAAGCCAAACAATATAATTAGTAATTAAATATTTTTACTGCATTCTAGTTTATTAATAAAGATTTCAATTAATAATGCTCAAGATCAAAAGGTAGAAATTTGCTATTTTTAGAAAATATCTCCAATGATGATTAAAGAATTTGATTGGCTTATTGGTTTACAATAAACCCTTAAATAAAAAGTCCATAAATTAGCCTGCAAAAACTTGGAGAAAAAAAAATGAATTCAAGTCAAGAAGGGATTAATTCAAGTCAACAAGGGAATAAACTCAAGTTAATAGAGAGATCTTTTCCGACTGTTAAAAGAACCTATCACATTATTTTCCATTAAAAAATGTATAAAGTATTTATTGCAGTTACTTCATAAAACATGGAGTGAGAACTCAACTACCCTCATCCACAAAAAGAAGTATTAGAACCACAAACTGATAAATTGCAAACTTAAATTCATTAATAAGACCAAGGTTGCAGCAAGCAAAAATGGCTACCAAGATTAAGTACCACCAGAAGCAGTTCAAGAAATTTGTAAACATTAATTTTCCTAAATTATCTATAATTATGCTAATTATAAAAAACGTAAAATAAATAATAAATGTTGACATCATAATTTTGAAGTTAACATAAAAATAAATTTTGGAACTTTTCATACTGTGAGAAAATTATTTGTGGACTATATTAAAATTTATATAATTTTAATGCTAAAACAATTCTTCTTGTAAACTTATAAGAACATCTTTATTAAAATGGAATGCTATCTTAAATTAAGCATATCTGTCATTGACTTCTACTTATTAAATGCAAAGGAAATAATTAAAATTATTAATTATGTTTAAACTAGTAATATTGACTCATGAAAGTCTAAGTTCAATTCATAATGAATGAATAGTCTATTAATGTTAGAGTTATTGGAAATTACTTCTACCTAAATTATTAATATGAAAAGTTATAAATTTACTAAATTTACACGAAATCCGGATATGACTTTTACTTAATTGTAGTGGATTTGTCGCAGCTCTTAAATAAAAATAACATTATCTGCCAATATTATCTTAAAGTTCACTTTAATTCAAATTGGTAATTCATTATAATACTATTGTTATAAAAGTAAAAGTACAAAATATTATTTACAGGAAAGTTAAATTGCAACCCAGAATTATATAATTGTATACAGCGACAATACTTTAAAACCAGGGTTAATTTTCAATGTTTGCGTTTTCTCCTAATTTTTTTTTTTTTTAAATCGTAATTAGTTTAAATGATGTTAACAATTCCTCTGCAATTAGTAATATTTGATTAACCACTATACATTTGGAGCATCCAAGTTATTTGATTCCATTAAAATATATTCAAGATAATTATTTCAAATATTTTTGAAAAATGATAATGTGCATCAAATATTGATGTTGAAAACGGATGTTGACAATTTTCTGTGATTTAATTGGTGCATCCACAGGAAAGAAGAAATAATTTAATCTTGATATTTACGGAGAAGAAAAAGTAATAATAATTATTAAAATGTTTATGGTATTAGTTAGCAAAGAAAATTATAAAGGCCTCAAGAATAATTCTGCAGATAAAAGTGTGAAATTCAAGTTTCCTTTTCTTTAATAAAGACATATGAAGAAATCTTGGTTAATAATTTTTATTATTATTATTATTATGTATTTTATTATAATTTTTGTGTGTATTTGGTATTAATAGGTGCTAAGCAGTCAGTCGACTTGCTAATAAAATAAAGGATCCAAGGTACTGGCTATTTAAAAGTATATAATTAAGTTAAATCTGATCACAAGATTATTTATAAACCATGTTATTTTATTTATTTATTGTTTAATTGGTAAAACTGCAGTTGTCACAGATCATACGGAAAGACAAAATTTTTATGTTTATTACATTTGGGAGTATTAAATATTTTGTATATTGTATTATGTAACTAATACATTACTGCCAATAAACATCACATGATCACTATTTCTTATGCTTGCTCTTAACTAGTCTGGGGATATTGGCTGAGTAGGTTACTAGATGGGAGTTTTATGCACAAGTCTTCTGGTGTCCATTGATTACTCTGCCTTGCACTGTGGCAACACGTATAGAGAGTTTTGCCTGTTTTAATAACAGTTAAGAGCAAGCATAAGAAATAGTGATCATGTGATGTTTATTGGCTTAAAACCAATCCTGCCTCATAAAATAGGGGGTGGCTATGGTTATTAAAGAACCAAAGACATCAAAATGTATAGGTACTGAACTGAGTTCCAGACCTATATGACTATATAAGCTGATGAGCTTGGATTGAAAATATTATGGTGTTTTCAATTTAAGTCTCATAGTTTTGTAGTTAAGCAGAGATAAAAGGTGGCTGCTGGAGGATTGCATTAGATCCTAAGATCTAGGTGCAGTGCTCTCAGATCCAAGGCTCTTCACTGACAAAGGCCACAAGCCAGAAACTAGTCTGGGGATATTGGATGAGTAGGCACTAGATGGGAATTTTATGCACAAGCCTTCTGGCATCCATTAATTACTCTGGCTTGCACTGAGTGGCAATACGTATAGAGAGTTTTGCCTGTTTTAATAATAGTATATTACTGATAATTGTTTTTCATTAGGAATTACTTTTGAGTCAATAATCATTATTTTAATTTCTACTTATTAATCTATCATTAGTTTCATTTGCTTGGTGTTTACACTTGTCATGTAGAAAGTGTTCATTTTAGGATTTTGATTGTTGCCATGTTGGCTGATCAGGATCTGATATATTGCTATGCTTATTATTAGTTTTATATCCAGGTCATCTCATGAGTGTATGACTCTTGACCCTACATGGAAGTGTTAAATCATTATCATGGGTGAATCATGTAGATATACCCATGGACTTTGAGCTTATCAAGGCTTATACTGTTTTGCCAATAATTTTATATATTTTCAAATATGGGATTAACTGCCCTTCCTCTCTATATCCTTATTGGTGTTCTAAATGTTGGCACCAAAATATCAGACCATCTGAAGTCAATGAAATTACTAGTCAAGGTTACTTACTTATCTGCAATAGCTCATCACTATTATATTTTGGATATATTGCATATGGCAACAAATTTCATCTCATCAGTTCTTGGTGGTTTAACAGGTTGTTGTGATAAAACCATCCTAAGTATGAGTTAGATTAGAACTATGTCACCACTAAATGGATGAATATATTGAATATGGTAGTGTTAATGTAAAGTATTAATTTATAAAACTATATTATTTTGCTAGTTTATTATTGACTCAATGCGATATAAAACATACATGTTATACTTAGTGTTTACTGATCTTAGTTAATTTGCTAATAGATTAAAATGCTAAACCACATTACATAAAAGTTTTATTGTAGGATATTGAGTAACAACTTTTAGATTTACAATTTTAGATACAGTAAAAGAACATTACCAGACTAACCTCTAAAGTTAGTAAAGTTAGGAAGTTGCTTAATCTTTTAAACATGATGAAATAGACATAACCATTGATGTATTAAAAATATTCATCATCTGAATTGTGTCTTGTGTTAAATATTGTCAGCTTACCATTAGTTAGTGATGACACATTCGTATTTTATTTGGTATAAAATATAATAAACCTATAGGTGACAGATATAACGTTAGTAAATTGTAATAAGACAGGAAAGTGTAGAATGAGATAGTAAGTGTAAATAATAAAGCTGTTAAAATACAAGGGTGTGTTAAGATTTTGATTTTGATCAGATTTAAGTAAATTTTCTTTTGTTAATTTTAGATTCATTATAATAAAAAAAATTTGTATGTAATTTTTTTTTTATAAATTTAATAAAGGATAATGTGTGTGTGTGTGTGTAAATATTAGCTGTAAATAAATTTGTTTTAAAATTTAGTAAGTTGTTGGTCACCTTTATTGCTATTGCCAGACACTATCCATATTATTGTTATTGCCATCATCGACAGCATCATAAGTCCTTAATAGAATTAGTTATTATTATTATTATTATTATTATTGAATATCTTATTAATAAAATTTTATTAACATTGACGTTTTAGACAGCATAATATCTTCACATTGGGGATTGATTATAAATATTGTTGGTGTCATACATGAATGCTATTTTATGGTGATAGCTTCAAAATAAAATATTTGACTTTAAAAGTATAATATTTTAATAATTTATAGGACATAATCATATGAATAATTTATTTATACTAATATATGTTTATTAAAAATACTAAAAATTAATAACAGATGAATGTATTCTTGAAACATCTAACAGTTTTAAAAAACTGATGAAAATAGTCTATCATATCAGGAAAATATTTTCGATTTTATAAAATGCATTAATTATATACACATTTCATATACGTGCACATGTTTAAATAGTTGGTTAATCACTTCAGTCAACGTTTATAGTTTAAAATTGAATCTATACTTTATGGTTCACAAGTCACCATACATCTCTCTCACTTTAAAAAGTTTACTGAACAACAGATCTTACAATTTTTTTTTCAGTAACTAGAAATTAAAATTCAGAAACTCAATGAATATGGCAAACCCATTTCCTGGAATAGTTTAATCACTAATTGCATAAAAAAAGTAAAATTATTGGTATACATCTGAAAAAGTTATCTATACAATATTTTTTTTATTTTTTTTTATACAATATTGTACACAAGATAATATATATATATATATATAAAAGAGAATGACAATTAATTTTGTATATTATCATGGTTTATTAATATTATACTTTAACAATTTGGGTATTAAAGAATTCCAAAACTCACAGTAAGATGCTCTATATTTATATTCAATTTTTTGATTTAAGGGAGAATGAATGTTCAAATAACCCTGTTCGTTTGAGGTGTATAAAGGCCATTCAGCAAGTAAAAGGTTTTCTTTATTTCCATTGGGGTCTCTAAAAAATTTATAAATATAAAAGTTAATATCTATTTAAAGTATAAATGTTCAAGTACAGATATAAACATATTAAAAAAAGAATGATAAAGATGGAAAAATAATAGATTAAATTACTGTAAGATCTAGTACGTTAACTTAATTAGTTTCAGAAAATAATTTACTATAGTATCGCTAGCTTACATTTAAATACATTATATGTAAGAGTAAGCCATTCCAAGCCTGTAGACTATACCAAAATAATTATTATCCAAAACAACCAGTCAAATATGACATAATTAAAAATATAATGAGTGAATTACACATAAAACTGATATACAGTACATACTTTGCAATTAAATTTTAATGAAAACTAAAATTCAGCTTTTAAAAGCACAAAATAAACATGTAAAAATATTTACATATTTAAATATTATGAGCTTGTTATTAGCTCTAAACAAACTTTTTTTTCTTTTTTTTTTCTTGATAAATGAGCAAGGGAAAGCATTTAAAATCTCTATATAGAATTATTCCTATTGCCAAACCAGTTTGGAGCTGATGGCCCTTGTTATTATGTCAAGTGATGTATGACTTGATTTTCTTACTATTATACTTTGCATTTTGATGCTTTGGCAATGTTATATTGCTAAGGCTATTAATATATGGTGGACCTAAATTTTGTTCAGTTCCATATAGCTATTTAATTTAGATAGCTGGATTTGAAGACATGTAGATGTCTGAAAATTTCAGATTTTCTACTTAATAGTTAAGTATTTGATAAATGCTGGGCTTGAATTTGCATTTTAGATCTAGTGTCTGAATATCGTAGCACCTCACTGATGAGAGCCATCAGCTCAAAACTGGTTTGGGGATAGGGATAGTTCTAGATAGAGATTTTTAATGATTTCTTTTATGACATTGAAAAAAAAAAAGCTTGTTTAGATCTATTAGCACATTACATGATGTATAACTTGATTTCCTTCCTTACATATTTAAATAAAAATCCATTGTAACTAATTTCAAAACATCACTTTATTACCAAATGATAGATAACAATATGTGAACTAGTTCTCTTCCTAAATTTGGTTAATTTATCTGGTAGTTAACTCTTTGCAATAGCAGCTCTTGTATTATGAGGGTAGTAAGAAACTCCTCAAACAATTTCTTGACATTTTTGCAAATGATCATCTGACACCATCATTTCCATTTTCTTTTAAGTACTCCTCAATCTGGAAATACCTTCCATTATCTACAACCTTTTTAATCTGCTCTTAACTTTAAAGGGATACAAATTATTGATATAGCTATTCCTTACCAACTAAAGTCTATTTTATTCTTTTTCCTTTTTACAAATGTTTTTTTTTTCTGCTTCAAAATAAGTTTTCTTTTAATATCAACTTGTTATTTATACTTTTAACATATTTATTTTTAATCATTTTTGATAATTCACTGTTTACTTTCTTGTGTTATTATTAATTATTTTTGGACTACTTTATAGAATTCCAGATTTTCAGTTTTTCTAAATGGTTCATTTTAAAATATTCTTTGTATTTTCCTTTGTCACAATTGACAATTTAATGAATTGATGATTCTTTCTATCACTTATGTATACAACAGTTGGCAGAGAAATATCCATTATTTTTTATTGATGTTGATCAAATATGAGTTATGATTGAAGTCTGTGAATATTTTTAAATCATTTGCAAATTCTAACTTAAATTTATTAAAGTATTTCTGATATTTTATAGATGTCAACTGTTAATATTGTCTTTCTTAACACTTAATCTTATATCTGTATAATTTATGATCACTTCTGTTGAATCTATTAAGTGCATTGTGACCTTTAATTATAATTTTTTTATTAATCAAAATATAAATTAACTCTGTTGTATTTTCATTTGAATAAATCCATGTTTATTTCGATTCTGCTATACAATTTCTGCATATTAAAGAATCTATACCTTCTTTTATGTCTAGCTTCATACCCAAATTTATGCACATTGCCTTCACCTTGCAATTGTTTATCTGCTTTATCAGTAAAATTTCTCATAACAATTTTAAAATGTTGTTTGGATGGATCAAATGCATCTAATACATCTATAACAAAATTTTATATTCACAGAATTAGTTGGAAAATAAATCTGAATTACCTGTATTTAGTCTTTTTCATTAAGTGAAATAAATAACTAATCTTGCTATTCATTTTCATATATTTTCAATGTCAATCTTCACAATTGTGAATTTTTTTGTCCTTTTTTTTTATATAAGTATAATGACTCTCATTTCACTTTTGGGATTTCAAAAGCTATATTTTATAGTATATTATATACCCACTTTTTAAATAAGTTGTTATTTTTTTCACTTTCTTTTACAGTTTGTACAATCTTTATTTCCTGAAATATCCTTGATGCTAATAATTTAATAAACATATTTAAACTCTGATTTAGTATATTTTTTTATGTTAGTATTAATATGGCATAGTATCAATATATATATATATATGTGTGTGTGTGTGTATGTGTGTGTAAATAAATAACTCATATTTTATGTAACTTAGCAGGCAGTATCTAAAGCTTCTGATGAGTTACATATGTAAATAAAGTCTTCAAAAGACGGTTGATTCCATCTATCTCTTAGCATTTGTTCTTATATAGGCTTAGTTTATTTATGTAAATTTAAATAAAGGAGTGAATTCGATTTATTGATTGTATTTAATTGCAGAAAAAATGATGAGAATCATCATTCCGCGAATCAAATGTGAGTGACTTATTTATTATTTTCAGATATTAAACTGAGTTTTCTTTTCTTATTTAGAGGTTGTTTAAACTAAAGTTCTACTTTGATTTTTTGAATATTAAAATTGTGATTCTTATCATTTATTTTATAAACATATACAATCAATAGATTGGATTCACTCCTTTATTTAAAATTATGTAAATAAACTAAGCATACATGATTACAAATGTAAAAGGACAGATGGGGTATCATCTGTCTTTTAAAGAGTATATTTACGATTACTTTCTGTTCAATTATGTATGTGTACATATATATATATATTAAATGTAAAAGTATAATACACATTATAAAAAATATTATATATAATATATAAATAAACAATTTAACGGTAATATATATATATATGAAAACAAAAAACACAAGTTAAAAAACTTGCTAACGCTTGTATTTATGATAACAGATGGCGTTCTACCAAAAACACCGTCAAGCGTAGTTTTCTGTTTACACAAACATCAGAGCGAGCATTCACTATCTCTAACTTTAATTTCACTTTCAGATCATGATTTCAAGCTATTTGCTATCATCAGTGAAAGACAGGAATAAGAAACTAGATCTAAACACAAACTCTGAGCATTTATGAAACAGTTTCTATTCAGCTTGCAAGTGTGAATCTTTTAGACACATTAATGTCTTCAAACTCAGCATAGCAAGCCAGATAGCTACATGGGTCTGATCTCAGTTCAGCATCACCACATAGTAGAAGCCTCTGCAATATACATCATTGCAAGAAAGACCTCAAAGGTACATTTATGAAAAACAAAAAAACACAAGTTAAAAAACTTGCTAACACTTGTATTTATGATAACAGATGGCGTTCTACCAAAAACACTGTCAAGCGTAGTTTTCTGTTTACACAAACGTCAGAGTGAGCATTCACTATCTCAAACTTTAATTCCACTTTCAGATCATGATTTCAAGCTATTTGCTATCATCAGTGAAAGACAGGAATAAGAAACTAGATCTAAACACAAACTCTGAGCATTTATGAAACAGTTTCTATTCAGTTTACATACTGCTAAATGCAAGCTATATATAAGTCATGTGACATCTGACTTTTTATTATTACTATTATTATTTTGCTGTTGGGGATTTGGCTAAATTAAATGGCTAAACCTATTAATATATGGAGTATCTGAATTAAGTTCAGGCCCATATAATTTTTTCAGTTGGAGAGCTGACTTTAAAGACATGCAGATGTCTAAAGGTTTAGATTTTCTTCTTGAGAATTACCTTTTAGATAAATGCTTAGCTTGAGTTGGTTTTTTGAATCTAATGTCCCAACTACTCACTGAAGAGACCCATCGGTCAAAACCGGTCTGAAGATGGGGACAATCTAAGATAAAGATGATTTGAATGCCTTCTCTTGTAGTAGCATTTACCACAAAAAAAGCTTGTTTAGAGTGTTAGCATGCTCTTAAGTTTACATATTGGTAAATGCAAGCTATATATAAGTCATGTGACATCTGACTTTTTATTATTATATATATATATAAAATTTTAATTGAAATAATATTTTTAACGGTTTACAAACAATCTGTAAATCCGCAGAAGTACTTCTGCGGATTTAAAGATTGTTTGTAAACCATTAAAAATATTATTTCAATTATAATTACAATATTGTTTTTTTTAATTAACGGATATTTTACTTATTTTACATATATTTAACACAATGAATTCAAGTAATTTTAGAAAACGGTAGATCGTTAAGGAATGGTGGAGACAATGTAAAAAGATTATTAAGCTGAAGTGCAATTTTTGACAATTATTATATATATATATTATTCATAGTTACAACAACTGAAACTCACAGGCTTACATATACCTGTGTCTATATATGTAATATATAGGGTATATGAGCACAGACTTTCACATAGAGGGACAACGTATGAAATTTATAAATAGTATTGTAAAGAAGGTTAAAAGACATTTTATGAATAGTTGTACATACTATGATATATATCCATCTACGTCTATATACCCAAGAATATTTGCTAATATTAAACTTCAAAAAGTAGGAAATCCACTTAGATTGATGATAGATTTTGGTGGATCATTTATGTATAAAACAGCTAAATATATTGGTAAATTGTTACAAGATATGTTAGGTTTTGGAAGATATACAGTTGCATCTTCTTATGAATTTGTTGATAGAATTAAAAATATAAAAGTAAATGATAATGATTTGTTGGCTTCATTGGATGTAATGGAATTATATGGATCAATTGATTGTCTTGAATCTATAAGTTTAATTGAAATTGCACTAATTCATATGTCTGTAAATAAACATTTGATAGATTTTGTTATTGAATCACTAAAATTTATAAGTGATAATATTATTGCAACATATAATAATAAATTTTATAAAATGGGTAAAGGATGGCCTATGGTTACACAAATTTGTAATTTTACAATATCAAAATATGAAGATATTATATTTAATTCTTATAATTTTGAAAATATTAAAATTTATACTAGATATGTTGATGATGTTTTTGTTTGTGGTGTTTGTGGTCCTCAAGACATTATCGATGTCCTTTTATATAAACGAAATAATTTAAACAATTTAAAATGGACTATTGAGAATGAACAAAATGGAAAAATAAAATTTTTGGATTTACAAATATTTAGAGATGCTACAGATGTAAATTATAAATTAATTTTTAAACCTATTGGAGAAAGAGGATATATTCATTTTAAATCACGTGTTCCAATGATACATAAAATGGAAAGTCTGAAATCGTTTTTGCATCGCAATGATAAATTATGTAAATATAGGAGTGATAAATTTTTAAATATTGAACTCTTTGCTCATGAACTTTTAAGGGTTGGTTATGATAAAAACCAAATTTTGTGTACAGTAAATCCACTTAATAATAAGAAGAGGGTTTGCAATGTTACCTTAGGTAATATAAAATGGTTATCTATGCCATTTGTAAATAACATGCAATCTAAATTAATTAAGAATATATTTAAAGAAAACTATAATATTTCATTTTGTGTTCCTCCGAATGTTAATTGATTGATTAATAATTCTAAGAGTATAAAATTCCTAAATTGCAAAGAAGTAATATAATTTATCAGATTTCATGTGGATGTGAAGAATTATATATCGGTGAATTGAGATGTTCTATGGAAAAAAGATTAAAGGAGCATCAATTATTATATAATCAGATTAAAAATAATGTAAATAGTCAGTTTAATACAGCTTCAGTATTCTTTGACCATGAAAAAAATTGTAATTATGGGTTTACATTTAATATTAATGAAATAAAAATATTAATGAAAGAAAGGAATCATAGCAAGAGGAAAATTAAAGAGGCAATTTTAATAGATAAATATAAAAATAATGTTATTAATAGTCAAGTTGCAAATACAGCCATACACAGCTTATGGAAATCTACATAATGTTAAAATTTGAAATTCAGTTAAACCTGCCGAGGATTATTATGTAATTAAAAGCGCTACTAAAAAATTTAAAATATATTTTTTTATGTTCAATTGTTTATTTACATTATATATATATATATATATATATATATATATATATATATTACAGTGTTGATAAACTCAAGAGATTAAGTCCTAAATACTTATTATCCATAATTAGTACAATATTGTAGATAAAAAATGGCCATTTCTAACTACATAACCAAAATTATTATATGGGTGAGTGATTAAAATAAAAACATCCAGAGAAATGAATCTTAAATCAGCCAAGATGTTTGAAGTAGATTTTATACGCACTAATTGAATTTATATTTATAGAGCAAAACTATTTGTAATCCTTTTAAAATTTCATAAACAAATTATCAAAAGTCAAATACATATATATATACGGAATAATATATAATGAAACAAAACATAGGAATTAATTACAGAATTTTCAGTATAACAATAGCTAAAAAAAAAAAAAAAGCTATAATTTTTTACAGTATGACTGCAATCTTGATTAGCATTTACAGTTTCAAAATGCCACTAAGATGGTAAAACACGCTATAAACTAGCTATAGATTTTTATTTACATATCAATTTATTCAAAAAATGGGGAATTAGTGTTAAACTTGATGTGATGAAACTTGACCTCAACCCTAAATCTTATGCTAAACCTAACCCATTACAACTGTGACATTTCACAGCTGATCTAATACTAAAGTACCATGAATTTATATATTAAATATACTTTAATACTTTCATTTTATTACACATATTGCAAACACATTCACTATTTTTCATATATTTTGTGAAAAACAAAAACAAGTTATAAATCACGTAACTTGCTATCACTTGCATTTATGATCAATAGATAGAGCTTTACCAAAACCTCTGTACAAATGTATTTTGTTTACATAAACATCAAAAGAGTCAGAATTCATTATCTCTTTCAATGACTCCACCATCAGATCAGCTGATTTCAAGCTAATTTGCTATCATCAGTGAACGGTAGGGGCCAAACACTAACTCCAAGCATTTATGCAACAAGTTCCTATCAGTTTGCAAGCATGAATTTTTCAGACACATAATGTCTTCAAACCCAGCCTAACAAGCCAGATAGCTACATGGGTCTGATATCAGTTCAGATTCACCACATAGTCAAAGCCTCTGCAATATATATCATTGCAAAAACCTTCAAAGGTACATTTATAAAAAACAAAAACAAGTTATAAATCACGTAATTTGCTATCGCTTGGAGTTAGGGTTTAGATCTAGTTTCTGGCCCCTACCCTTCACTGATAATAGCAAATTAGCTTGAAATCAGCTGACCTGAAGGTGGAGGCAATGAAAGAGGTAGTGAATTCTGACTCTTTTGATGTTTATGTAAACAAAATATGCTTGTATGGAGGTTTTGGTAAAGCTCCATCTGTTGATCATAAATGCAAGCGATAGCAAGTTACGTAATTTATAACTTGTTTTTCATAAATGTACCTTTGAAAGTTTTTGCAATGATACATATTGCAGAGGCTTTGACTATGTGGGAAAATGAACTGATATCAGACCCATGTAGCTATCTGGCTTGTTAGGTTGGGTTTGAAGACATTACATGTCTGAAATATTCATGCTTGCAAACTGATAGGAACTTGTTGCATAAATGCTTGGAGTTAGTGTTTAGAACTAGTTTCTGGCCCCTATCCTTCACTGATGATAGCAAATTAGCTTGAAATCAGCTGATTTGAAGGTGGAGCCAATGAAAGAGATAGTGAATTCTGACTCTTTTGACATTTATGTAAACAAAATATGCTTTACGGAGGTTTTTGGTAAAGCTCCATCTATTGATCATAAATGCAAGCGATAGCAAGTTACATGATTTATAACTTGTTTTTGTTTTTCATAAATGTACCTTTGAAGGTTTTTGCAATGATATATATTGCAGAGGCTTTGACTATGTGGTGAAACTGAACTGATATCAGACCCATGCAACTATCTGGCTTGTTAGGCTGGGTTTGAAGACATTACATGTCTGAAAAATTCATGCTTGCAAACTGATAGGAATTTGTTGCATAAATGCTTGGAGTTAGTGTTTATATCTAGTTTCTGGCCCCTACCCTTCACTGATGATAGCAAATTAGCTTGAAATCAGTTGAACTGAAGGTGGAGCCAACGAAAGAGATAGTGAATTCTGACTCTTTTGATGTTTATGTAAACAAAATACCCTTGTATGGAGGTTTTGGTAAAGCTCCATCTATTGATCATATATATATATATATATATATATGATCATATATATATAAATATATATATATATATATATATATATATATATATATTTCATATATATATATATATATATATATATATGAAAGGGAGAGTGTAGTTGAGATTGAGTGAGTGTTAATGCATTTGTGCAGTAGAAATAATTCCACTTTAAAAAAGCAAGTAAGAATTTATTACCTCATCGACTTTACTACTGATAAACAATAAATATTATACTAGTTTCTTTAGCTATGTATAATCCTACATCTATTAGTATCCACCATATTTCATATCTTAGATTATTTTTATATTCTTTAATAATATAATCTTAGAGTATTTTAATATATACACTAAGTATATAGTTTTCTATAGGATGGTCATGTACTACTTGTCATAAAACTGCATTGATGCTTGAGAGGGCTAGCAATTTATTTCACATCGAAATTACAAATATTTTAACTCGGTTAGCTATATCAGGATTCTTAATAAAATTCGTTTATAATAATTGTTCTAGACAAAATCATGACTCGTAATTTAAGATTGATATGATTGTGATATGATAAAGATAGCAAAAGGATTTTATTGTATCCCATCATATTTCGATAAATTCATTATTCTCAAAGGAAAACAAAATGGGAAATAGTGCAGATAAATCCAACAAAGAATGTTGTATTTTACATAAAGTATAAGTATGATCCACGTGGTAAATGAATGGAAGCACACTACATAATCTTTTTTTTATAATGTTTTTATTTTACTTGCCGCAACAACATATTATGTACATCTAGAAAAATCTGGAATTCTTTTATCTCTTAATCAGACCATGATTAGATTAAATATAGATAATACATTATCAATATATTTTTATCTTCCCAATTCTTTTAACATTCTTAAAAGTTTTAATTGTAAATTAGATCTTAGCATTTTTTGAACTTCTTATCATCAATGAGGATGCAAGAATGAATTAATGGAGTTCATTTCCTACATATATAAAAACAATTTGACTGTTGGTATTCCATTCAAAAAATAATTGAAAATGAATTTTTTAAATTAAATTTTAATTAAAGCTTTGAAAGTTTTAGTGAATTTTTCTATGGAAGCACTCATTCCGTTCAATACATAGATGCTTTGTCTCTGGTTTAACCATATGTATTTAAAAAACATGGAATGGTGATGATGACTTTCAATAAATGACAAACAACTATACAAGTATTAATAAAATATAACAATTAATTTATTAATTATAAACAATCATATATAAATAAGCATTTATTTTTATAGTGCTGTGTTTACAATTGTATTACATTCAAATATCAGCCTTTCAAGCTAATTGTGCATGCGCTTTGTGAGTGTTAAATAATAAATGAATACTTTCCCTTCCAATACAAGATATAGTATTTATGCAGGAATAAAATGAATCCACTTATTCCTACAACTCAAATGCTTATATATATGAGTAAATTTCACGGATGTCATTCATTCAGACATCATAAATAATAATTTAAAGTGAGTGGTTTTTCCTCCCACTTTCCTTGCCAGTACTTCAGATTTGCTTATATGTAAGCATTTGAGTTGTAGGAATAAGTGGATTCATTTTATTCCTGCATAAATACTATATCTTGTATTGTAAGGGAAAGTATTCATTTATTATTTAACACTCGCAAAGCACATGCACAATTAGCTTGAAAGGCTGATATTTGAATGTAAAACAATCATATAATAAAATATTGAACTATAAAAGTAATTATAACAATAACAAGTTCTCTAAAAATTTCAGATTTTACTGTGCTTTTATATCTATTAAATATTTTCTAATCTGAATTGTGAATACCTGTGTATTATCAAGTGGAATAATGCAATCAACAAATCACTCTATTGGAGAAGGTTGTATAATATTTTCCCCAAATCTGAAATGTTAACCATAGGTAAAATATAGAAATGTTTTACAACAACCTTGCTGTGGCTTAACAAATAATAATTTATGCAGCAACAATAACCTCATTATCAGTATCAGAATTATTGTTTAAGCCTCAACTAACTAATAAAGTTTATAATTTCGATGTCATAAGAGTATTTTAATGTACTCCACTTAATCAGATGAATATTTCTTAAATAACTAGAAAAGTTAACCCTTTATGGTTTCTCCATTTTTGATTAAGATATCTTTGTTGCCAAAAAGAATCAATAAAGCATGTAAAATGTTATCTGGTTAACTCAGTTGCAGCAGATTCTACTTTAGTTTAAATCTTAAAACGATGGATCTTCAATGCAAATGTAATAAACAAACATACATTTATAGCAATTTTACTGATAATCATAAGGTATTACCTCTACCTTCTTTATACAATCACTTCCTGGAGAACTTTATTTGAAATCACAACACTAATAATTTTAATGCTAAAATAATTAAACAAATATTATGATTATGTAATATCATAAGCTGATAATCCATGGTCTTTAAATAATGCCCATGAAAATTTATCTAGGCATATTTAAATGTTCCAAATCATTTCCAAGGTTATTTGGAGTTTTAAATAATTATAAATTTCATTATAAACTGTAATACCTAATCCATGTGAGAATATAATTTATTTTGGAAGAATATTTTTTTCAAAATTTTAAACAGATCTCAATTATTTATTAGTATTTCAGCTTATTTTGTGTCATACTAATTAATCCATTTATGAAAAAACTTGTAATTTTTAACAACTCTGATATTTATAGTGGTCTAATACTAATGGCTGTCACTGTTTTATCATTAACACTTTCTGAGAAACAACCACAGATCAATGTTTATGGCTTCAAGTCACTCAAAAACCTTCAATTTTTGCATTACCGTAGTGTTTTTATGCTTATTTTAAGCTTAAAACATACCATAAGATGCTGCCCTCTTTAGAAATATTTTACAAATAAAAAATCAATAATATTGATGTAAAAAGCTACAACAAAGAGAGAAGGCAGGCTTTTCTAGATGCTGGTTGATTGGTTCACATTTTGGACAATAGAAGAGTGTCAATAATTTTCACCACTCCAACATTTTTGTTTTGACTTTGAAAATGAAAATAAATGTCTTAGAGTGTTTTTATTATTTTTCATACATATTATAAATTATTTTCATAAAATATGCTGAAAATATAATTATTTTAGTAAAATAGTAAGATTTTAGTAAAAAATTGTATACTTTTACACGAACATAAAATGTAAATTGAAAAAGAAACAAGTGCTAATAACAAAAACTTCCATTCACTTTTATAATCTGACAAATTATTAATATACTTTTTACAAATGAAACTAAAACAAGTATAATATTAAAAGATGAATATATTTTTATGACTGAGTTTGCTAATTGACCAATCAAAAGTTGTAAAACTTTAATTCACTTGGCCAATAAAAAACTGTTCAGTTAAAAACAAAAATTTTCAAGGAAAAAAATTAAGGCTTATATTATAATATCATACATAAATTAATACATGAGTTAAAGCAGCATTAGCATCACACCCAAGGATTTAGATAGCTTTTCATAAATATAAGATGTAGAAATCTAATTCTCCATGAATTGATAACATTCAGCTATAGTTAAAGTCATTTCACTATTATGATATCAAGCATAGTAATTAATTGAACAACTTGAATATATTTAATAAAACTAGTTTACAGATTTGGATTTTTTTCTCAAATGCAAAATCAATATTATTTTAATTCATAAATTTCTATGAATTTTATCATTGCTCGATGTAATCCTGAAATAGTTGTAGCCAATATGATTTTCAGAAAGCTATTTTAGTTTTAGAAAAGAGACAAATGATTATTGCAATGCAATCTGAAGTAATAATATTCCTTAAGTGATTTCATAAATTTCACTAATGAATAAATAGTATTAAATGATTTTTGTTGCTAATATTTCTCAATTTCTCCACTAAGAATCATGAACGGAAACATTTGTCAATTGGAAAATTCTTGACTAATTTTCTCTACTCAGCCATGTTGTTGAAGGCTAATAAAATGACTGATTAAAGGTTTAAAACCTATGTCATTCTAGAGCACACAGTTATTTAAAGAAAACTACAAATTTGAGTAGATGATAATATTTATAAGTTGTTAACATGTGATTTATCTCATCATAAAAATTACCCACAAAAGATTATTTTTAGATTTGTAGGGGAGAGGTTTGGTTACTATGGAGACGGTGTGAAGCAAGTGATTTTTGAAAGTATTACAGATTTTAAATTGCCAATTTTGAGACAGAAATTTTAAAATAATCATTAAATATTATTTTCAAGATTACAATATTAACCACAGAAATAAATAGACAATTGTTCATTTTATAAATAAATATTAAACTAATAATTTTATTTTATTAAATTTTAAAATACTCAATTTTAAATTAGTTATCTGTTGGTCACTCTTGTTAAATTGATTACATTTTAACATAAACTTTCATGCACGCAAACATGCACATTTAAACATAATGTTAAAATTTTCTATTCTGGTTAAGTATAACATTGGTTTGTCTGACTCTCGTATGATTATTATTGTACTACTATTGTCTTAAATACAATATTTTACTATAGATAATCTAGCATTTTCTCTCATGTATTTTACCTATAATATTAATTTTATGTGTGTGTGGTTTTTATTTTTTATATAAAAAAATTTCATTGCCCTTTAAAAGAAAGAAAAATTTAGACGTACATATTCTGATAAGCTATAATTGATCAAAACTGTCTAGAAGACATTTTGGATAATATTATTAATCTATTATATTATATGGTAATACAAGATATATACGAATATTACTTCTTAAATTTATTATTGATCACAATAATATATTAACAGTAATGAAAATTGGTTCTATTTAATAAGCCAATAAAAAAAAATTTAGTTTGTGGCTATGTTTATTAATTCAAATGGAAAAATATAAGATTACTATATATTTATATATATATATATTTAGAATGTGAATATTATATATATATATATTACAAATAAAATGTCTGTTAATTAAAAAAACTATTTTAATAACAATAAAAATAATAAATATAATGGTAATTAACTATTTCTGTTAATTCCTTAACCCACCTCAACTGCAGTTAAATTTAACAATAGTTAAGGCAGGTTAAAGAATTAACCAAAAGTACTTCTGCAGATTGAAAGGCTGTATATACTTGTTAATTGCTATTATATTTATTATTTTTATTGTTATTATAATATGTATGAATGTATATATATAATATTCAAATATAAATATATTGTCTATACGAAACTTAATATAATTAGAAGGGACTTGAATTTATACTTTCAGCTCTTTATAGCTATGCACTCCATCTTATAAACTGATATACATGATCACATTCATGTGTAAAAGATAAATGATCTCTAATATATGCATTTTGTACTGAATTAACACTCATCATTGGTCCAGATCACCATCTCCCATACTTATATACAATCTATGCTCAGTTTATATTAAGATAGCAAATCTTCAAACTTTAATGAACAAGTTTCAATCTTCTCCACTCTTCAGCTATCCATATCATTGAAATTTCTTCTATTTAAAGCCCCTTCTAATTACATTGAATTTAGTATAGACAATATACTTATATTTAAATATTACATATTCAGTCGGTATTCTACCTATCCCTGTTTTGTGTATTTGAATGGACATATTAAGGTCTATATGTGAGAGGTCAGAATGACTTAAGGCCAATATGGGTATGACAATAATATTGGCATCAATAGAGACTTGTTTTAGCATCGGATTTTTAATGATACGGATGGCTGAAGAGTTGAAGATTGATCATTAAAGTTTGAAGATTTGCTATCTTAATATAAACTGAGCACTGATTGTTTATATGTGTGAGAGATAGTGATCTGGACCAACTGATGAGTGCTAGTCCAGCATGAAATATGTATATCATTTATTTTTTCCACATGTATGTACATCGGTTATATAAGATGGTGTGCATAACTTTAAAGAGCTTGAAATATATATATATATATGAAAAACAAAATAAAATTTTAGATATTTATAAAAATTACACAACTATTGTACTTATCTTTGACTTTTAATAAAATATTGTTTGTTTGTTTTTTAAAAGAACTAGTTTATTTACACAAGCTCATGATTGGTACAATTAATAAAAACATTCAATTACATCAACTCACTCAAACTGTGATGTAATAAGATAAATTATTGATCAAGTTATCTTTAGATTCAATGTTTACTTTGTCCTATGGATCACTGCTACAGACTTTAAATACATAAGGAAAGTATATTTATTTCTTTAAGGAAATATTATTTTTATTCAATGCTACCATATTGTGTAATGATATTGGTCTATTTTTCTCAAGCCAGAGTTATACATTTATTTGTAAAATATAAGAATGTTGCTAGACATCTCCCTTAACTTTTTTGAAATATTGTTAAGACCTTGTTATTATCAAAAACTAGTAAGAGATGAATATTTTTCATTGTCAACTTGCAGAGAATTTGAAATTTTTTTTGATGAGAAATAATCAAATATCATAATAATGGCAATTATATATATATAATTATAAATTTATTAAACGCACATTGATTACGTAAATAATATCCACTGAAGCTATAACCTCGATAATGTGTGTAAAAATGCGATAGTAGGGACCTCTACAGGTGTTTTAACCACATTTCCCCTCTTTTCTTCCATAGCGTAAGCTTGTGGTTAAAACACCTGTAGAGGTCCCTACTATCGGATTTTTACACGCATATTATCGAGGTTATAGCCTCAGTGGATATATATAATTAGCAAAAAATGTAGCTTTTAAAATATGACTTAAACAATGATATCAAATACAATACTGATAATATTTTATAGAAAGAGAAAACATTAAACATAACATTAATTCATTTTTTGGTGTTAAACATTCCCCATAAATAAGCGACAATTATTATACATTTTTAATAATAATATTAATAGATCATAGAAAACGATAAAAATAAAAATAAAAACACATTTTTGTTAGACAATTATATATATAAAGTAATGATGATAACTTACCCATACTTAGCAAAATTAGTGAAGTATGTCATCATTTTTTTGGATAATTCTCGTTCATCATCAGAAAACCCTTTAGATTTATTTAATGGATGGCCAAAAATTATCTAAAATTAAATTACATATATACATTGAAACAATATGTGATAACTAACATTCAGGATTGATGGAATGCATATGTATGATTATGTATACTTAGTCTTAACCAATGATTATATGATTTTAACCATATAATTATTTATTTTTACTTATAAATATACAAATGATATGTGAAATTTATGTTCTACATTATGAATATTAATTATAATGATATTATGATTGACTAAGATTTTCATCTGATTATCCAAAGAAACACAGACTGTGTGAAGGTTTATATATGAATATAAATTTCAAATGCAAAGAATAAAGTAGACTATTAAGTTATGTGTATTTGCATGTAATTCACTACAACTTTGGCTGCTGTGTTGTGAATCACACTTACAAAACAGATGGTAAGTTATAATTGTTATATATATATATATATTGTAACGATATATAAATATGTTGTTACATTAATTTAAAATAAAAACTTAAAAGTTCGCAAATAAAAGTAAGAAACTAAACGCTAAAATTAAAATGTTTGTTAAACGTATATACATTCACACAGATGCCAAACTTTAAAAATATTTTTTTTTAAAAAACAAATAAGTATTTGAACGTACTTTTTTATAAAAAAAAGTACAAGATTTAAAAATAAAAACAGGTATTAATTAATTCTTGTAATCTGTAAATGGAAATGATTGTTTATAAATTGTTTGAAAAGCAAGCTAGCCTTGGGCTCTTGTATAATTAAAATGATCTGATGAAAGATAGATAAGAAAATAAAGAGAAATTAGCTTGACCAATGGAAGCACTAAGCCTTGGCTCGGACCCTAATGAAAGTGATGGATTAGTGACGTTTTGTTGATTGAATCCGTGTGGATAATATAAAAATAGAAATACAGTTTTTTCGGATGGTTCCAGCGTTTTGTGTTTGAGAGTTGTGGTAGGATGCACATACCACACTCTCTATAAAAAAAAATGAAAAGACTGTGATACCTTGAACCAGATATTGCCATCTCCAGAACATTATCTTCCAATGGAGGCATTGCGGGAATTAAAAGCAGAAACCTGGACTCTTCTACTGTGAGCTATGAACTTTACAAATTAACAATAACACAAAAAAGTAATTAAGAACTTTCGTCATTGTTTTTTTTAAAGATTCAGCTCATTTAAATTTTAAAATGAACTTTTATTTGATTTTCAAATTAATAATTGATTGTTTAAATTTATATAGTTAAGTTTTGCTAAAATCATTTCCATTTTATTAATTTTATTTGTAATAATATTTATTGTAGAAATTATTAAATGCATTACATTTAAGTTGGGTATAGATGTTGCATAGATTCGTTAGCGGTTGATTATGTTGTGGTTTTTCACAATCGATTAGAACATATAGGTCAACAATGTTAATGCGGGAATCTTACAATGAATGCCATGGGGCCTTGTGTATTCCCTTTTGCAATTGACGTTATCGATGATTTTGTATTTTGATCGATTGTGTTTAATTTGGATATTTTTGACCGTGGAATCTGTGCAGCCGATCTATACTCAACATTTTAAAAACAAATTTATAAAAATAATGTGTGCAAATGTATTTAAATGTTAATTTTAAGTCGGGCGTGAATGGCTATATAGTTTTGTAAAGTTATATTAAGGGAGGGTAATCTTAGGTTATTTATTTCGTAGTTGAATTGGTTCAATGGATTGGATATATTTGTGTAATTGTAGATGTAGTATGAGATCCGCTATGGGAAGGATTATATACATACGCCACACACCTTCTGTTTGCCTATGGATGGGTTTGTAAGACGGCAAAGGACCGCAGTCCATTCCTATGGAGTTTTATGTTTATTGTTCTACTCACCAACAGATGTAACATTTCTGTTGGTGGAGAGACAATGTCTTCTCTAATTCTACTTACTGATCAGATGTACATTCCTGACAGCATAGTATTTTGTGTTGTTGTATTTTCATGCTACATTGAATACATAAATGTATCAGATGGATTGGCGCCGGTTTGATTGCAAAATTTGTTGCCTAAGGTTAAATCAGGGAAGAATATTTTCTTTTCAAATGCAGAGCTATGTAGTCTATTCATACTTGACTATCTAAATAAATATTAAACTCATGGTTGTAATTTACTTAAATGTAAAACTAAAGATTAATAGAAAAATCAAAAATGTTGAATTTATTCCTCAAAATTTAAATGTTATTTTATATGTGCGTAAATAAATATTTTTATGTGTTAATTTCTGGCAGTGGCTTTTATTCTTTTATATTTAAGATATAAAATTTATATTTTATTATCTCTGCTACTCCACTGAGCTAGTGACTTGGGCTAATGATCTGAATATTTAAATAAAGTGGAATCTTAACAGCGCGTATCTGCCTACTCTATAAATTTTTCTAGGTTTAAATGCCTAGATGGCGCCTTGTAGAGCAGATATCGTAGTTTGCGGTTAGATTCGATCTTCACTTTCATTTCGATCGTTATAATATATATATAATCATAATAAAAATAATAAATTATATATATATATATATAATCATAATAAAGATTTGCAGAAGTCCCTACTGTCGGTTTTTCAGGCGCATAGTTTTAAGGTTGTAGTCTTAATATATATTACATAATAAAAATAATAAATTATGATTACAATTTTGTTTTAATTAACCTGGACATTTTATTTATATATATATATAAGAATATGGATATTATCTCCTCATTTCCATTCTTTATTATAATTACATACCATGGAAATATTTAATTCAATATAAATATAGTAGTGATCAACTTCACAATAATTGACTATAAATAACTTTCAATTTCAAATAAAAAGTATTTGCATTTAAATTTTATTTAACCTTAAATTGTCTGTTATTAATTTTTTGTGAAGTTGATTATTATTATATAATTTATAAAGAATCCATTATTTGTAATTTAAAGCTTAAAAATTAAACAACTGATGAAATAATATATGCCTTCCATATATGATGAAAAATAATTCAACTGTTTTGCTGTGTTTTATCATCCAATTTGACATTAATAAAAAAAGATGAGTTATAAAGAAATAGAAGAAATCATCTATTTGTGCTTTGAATCTTAGTTTGACAACAGTGCTCCAATTTGGAAGTGAATATAAAAGTTATGCCAAACATTAGCCTGGCAGTAATAATTAAAGTATCTTAATTAATTATTCACAGGGTAGAAATTTTATCACACTTTTAAGAACATCTTTGGATTGATAATCAATATAGAAATTATAAGCTTAAATTTAACATGGCAATAATAAGGATGGAGATTTTACCTCACTTTTAACAACACCTTTGTGGTGATAATCAATGTAGAAATCAAATAAGTATAAATATTAAATAAACTATGGCATATATCTGAAAATGATAAAGAAATTGACTGATGTTCTTCTAGCTACTAGTAATTATGTATTTTCATTACCTTAACATTAGCAAATTATAAAAAAAAATAAAAGTAAAAACAGAAGTATATAGAAAAATGGATATAACAAATACAGTGAATTGGGCTTCTAATATGGATATGAAGTGTAAAATTAGTGCTATAAGTTCTAAGGTATATAGAGCAAAATATTATTGTGATGAAGGAGAGGAATATGATAAGAAAATAAATAGAATAAAGGAAGATTTTAAGAAAACTGAATATCCAGAAAAAGTAATAAAAAATAATATAAAAAAGATAGAAGAGTTATATAAAAAAAAGAGAAAGGAAGAGGGGGGAAAGAAAAGAAAGAGTACATAAAAATAAAAGTTAATGAAAGTAGTACAGTAAGGAGAATTCATAATATTATTAAAAAAATTAATAAAGAATTTAAAAATGATATTAAATATAAAGTAGTGAATAAAAGAAAGAAAAATGTAATGGATATTTTAGATAATAGGTATATAAGTGGGGAAAAGAAATATATAAATGTAAGGATAAAGGGATTACAAATAAATATGTTGATGAGACAAAAAATCAATATATACTAGGTTAAAATAACATAAATATGATAGAGGATCACTGATATATATGTACTTTTTGGAGACAGGTCATAACCTAGAAAAAGAAAAAATTAGAATGATAAGTTATGCAAGTAGTAGGAGGAATAGAAAAATATAGGAGGCAATTTTAATAAAGAAGATTAATCCAAGTATTAATAGAGAAAGGGATTTAAAAACTATCTTAGTATAAAATAAATAAAATAAACAGTGAAAACTAAAAAATATAAAAATTAAATAAATAAATAAATAAATAATTTGTATAATAGATAATAGAAGGAGCTGTATATAATTAAAAAGAAAGTATGATGTATGATGGGATAGAAAATGGTGGAGGAAAGAGAGTAAAAGTAGATAATAAAGTAAGAAATAAAAATAAAAATACATATAAGAATAAAAATAATTTCATCAAAATTTAGTAAATGAAAGAAACAGGAATAAAATATGGATAAAATGGAATTAAGGAATGGAATAAGATAATAAAAAATTAAGATAATAAGTGAAATGTGAAATAAGGTTAAATATATGAATATAGTAATATAAAAAAGATTTCATAAATTTTACATTGAATTTATAAAATTATGGCAGGGGTAAAAGATGAATAAATATAAATATGATAATAATTAAGAATAAAAATAATAAAATAAAGGGTAAAATAGAATTTAAAAGTTATACAATAGTAAGTTTAATGAATAAAGTGATGTTAATAATTAAGTTGGTTAAATTGTAACATTATAATAGATATATGTATGAAATATGTTTGCATTGATATAATGTTTAAATTTTGTAGATCTGATGAAGACTGTTAGGAACAGTCAAAACTGTAAAATTAATCAATATATTTTGCTTTAAAGTGTAAGAAGAGTGGAATGTTGTTATTATATGTTATATAAAAAAGCAAAAATAAAGAAGGAAAGTGGAAGAGAAAATATTGAAGATTATATTAAATATATTCACTATCACATTTTAATTTGGTTAGTAAACTAAACTTATTGTCATAGAAAGCACAAAAACAGAGGGTCCATTCTATTTCCCTGTCTAATTATTCATAATTAGAGACAGCATAGATAACTCCTATATTATTTTCAGATGTAGTAATGTCATCATTTATTTAATATGTATATACATATGATAGATGAAACAATTAAATATTTATAAAATATTTTTATTTAATTTCATGCATTATTTTTCAATTAACAAATATTACTAAAAATAATCTATCATAGAAGTGAGAAATGCTGCAGGAATGAGTGCTCATACATATAAATTCACTTCTAATTTTAAACAAACTGTTAGTGAATTATAATAATGAACTAATGACTGATCAGAGCTCAGTGGATGCATTACCATTCCATCATCTATCAAGCAGAATTTAATTATAATCAATATAACAAAGAGGCATAGTCATAATTTTTGCAATCTGTAAGTTTCTTCAGTACTTAAATGGATGTCATTTTAATATTGGAATGGACAAGTGTCTACTGGGAACTTTTTCCAACAATTACCAACTTCCCAAACATCTTAACCCTAATATTCTTAGGTAGCTAGACATGCTAGTTGGAATTGATTAGTTGACTGAACCTAGAAAGATAAACCAAGTTAGTAATGCAAATGCATGTCATATATTATGGATAAAATGGAGAGCAGAGGTAAAGATAAATCAAGATTAATTACATGTATATTTTAAAATCAGAAGTTTTAACCAATAATACTGTAGCTTGATTGATGAAAAAATATGATGGATGTCAGTGGATTATAAATGAAATTCACAGAGATTGGCCAAAGCCAAACTTTTCTACTAAAAAGTTCAGACAAAACTTTCAATATGTTAGGGTTGCATACTGATGAGTTATCATGTCATCATTTACATTAAAGAAAGAGATAAAAAAATTAAAACTATTACATGAAAACTATCCAATGATAATAAGAGCCAAAGTATTGGCTTAGGTAAGTGTGGTGGCCAAATACCAGATTCAATATCAAAAATTTCATTTTAAAAATGTATTTGAGTCAATTATCAGCAAGTTTTCTAGATAAAAATCTTGAGATGCCATAGACCTTTCAGGTATATTTAATGAGCACCTTGATTTAGAAGTTGTGGATATGTCAATTAAAAATACCAACAACGAGGAAAGAATTGAAAAAATGGCAAGTGATTTTTTTTTTATATCATTATCTGGAATCTTTGGTTTCAGATAGCAGAGCCAAATTCACATTATCAAATAAGAAAAAAATATATTAAGGAATGGGGTGTGAAGCATATTAAATGCTATCTTCAATTAAATGGACTGGAAAAAAAATGTAGTATAAAATGTAAAGCAACCAATAAGTAAACTGGCAAAATGGAGATATGGGGAGGGATAGATACGGAACTCTTTTATCAATATCTAATTCTATTTGTAAAACTTTAAAATAAGTGACTGGTGGAATTATGCTTATGCCTGAAGCTTTAGCCAAAGTTGTCAAATTTATAACCTAGTAGTGACTACAAAAAGCAATAAACTATTTAACTATTCAAATTTACTATTGAAGAAAATTTTTCACTTAAAAATAAAGTATAGACTCAAGCCATGCTTAAACATATAGAATCACATTAAATAAAGTAACTTTGACAAAAGATTAAAAAGAACTGCATAAACACATAAATCATCTATAGAAGAATGACACCAAAGATATTATCTTCTCTATGGAAAAAAATGTTGATACCAAAAATTACCTAATGTATACAGCTAAATATCAGAACATTGAATATACAATGGAATTCTAAAGGACAGACTTCAAAGATGAATGTAAATTATCACACATGGAAGAATCATCAGAGAAAAAAGTAGCAGAAAAACAAATGCCAAATCACATTAAAAGAAAAAAATAATTATCATTAATATTTTATTCTTACTTTAAAGAAATATTAAATCTTAGGAAGGGTAAAGAGGTTCGTTTATGTGTTGAGAGCACATATTATATAAAAGTAAAAGAAATATAAGTAGCAACATTATATGTTTTAGTTTTATATGAAATTTAAAAATACTTAGAAAACAAGAGAACGTTATTTAAAGATTGATTGCATAGAATTAATTAAAAATTATTTAATTTCCAAATGGATTAAACAACTGCAATTAGTGAATAATTAAATAAAGAGGAATCTGATTTAAACCAGGTAAACTGATTTAAGAATGGATAACATCATTAATGGAAGTGTGGAAACAATTAACCAATCAAGAAATAAAGAGATGCTGATATAGAAATCTTGGACAAACTTGATGGAACTGAGATACTGTCTGTATTCCAGCTGGATGATGTCATTTTATATCTGGATTAGTCCCACAAAATAGCAACATAGAATGTCATTTTATATTGGTATAAACCATACTCTACAATGAAATGATCTACCTCTTAACAAACAGATCTTGGGGCATTCAACAGATTACACAGATCTTTATTGTAATTTATATAAATCTTCAGGTGAAAATTGTATAATTTATAAATAATATATAATAGTATCTGATAATATTAAAGGATATTAGTTATATTTTCATACAGTTATTTTTCTAATAATTGTTAATGCAAATAAACTGACAGTTCAGTGCAAAGTGAAGCAGTCACATATAGACATAGTTCTTAGTGATAGATTGAAACAGAGTTAACTACAACTTTCAATCAATTATGTATAAACTAATATTCAAACATCAATAATTTATTGAATAATGGATTAATAATTGATTCCTTTAGCTTTGGTGGTATTAAGCAATAACTTGTTGATATTATTAAAAATCAGAGAGTTAAATGTAAATGTAATTTGATTCAACATAAATTATCGGAAATCACTATTTAACCATTCAAAGAATTCCATTTCTTTCACAATTTATTCATGTTTGGATATTAGTTTATACATAGCTAAGTGAGAGTGATAGCTACTGTAAGATTAATTTCATATTCTTAAGTTAAGATTATTTATATTTACATTGACCAAGCTGATGTTTTATTTCGTACTTAGGAATTGTAAAAAGGAGGCACGGTCTTGTATATCTGAATGGTTAAATAATAATGTCCGATCATTTATATTTTACTTAAATCAAACTAATATATAGATTTTACTCTCTGATTTATAACAACATCAATAAATTATTGTTTAAATACCCCCAACAAAGCTAAGGGAATAATTATTCTATTCTTTTTATGATTTGTTGACATTTGAATATTAGTTTATGCATAGCTAATTGAGTATTGCAGTTACACTTCTAATTTCATGTTATTAAGCTATGATTATTAGCTGTCATGATTTCATAATGTAATAAATTTAATGACTATACAATATAGCCAAACCACCTTTCCACACTAAATGAAGATATAATTTTATGGTTGATTGAGAATCACCATTAGAAATAACTGATTGTAAATTATATTATTATCTATTTGTGAATTTGCCTTTATGAAAAATGGTATAACAGTATCTATGAGCAATTTTTAATTTATGATATATAAAATCATATAATACTAAATTGTCCATTTACTTTACTACTGTTACACAATGCTTTATTTACCACCACCCTTTTTTTTTTCAAATTTGAAAATTTGAATTTAGAGTTGAAGCTAGGAAATATAAAGTTCTGAAGAAGATTGCTGAAGCAATAAAAACTGTAAACTGTAAAAAAGGATAGTAAATAAAGTATTGTGTAACAGTAGAGAAGTGAATGGACAATTTAGTATTATATGGTATACATTTGGCAATGCGTTAAGAAAAAGTAGATGTGTAAAGCCATGGATATCCACAATGCCCTCACACAGCTTTGAAAATATATTAAAACAGAAAAAAGAATGAAAATGTAAAACCTTTGCCTCAATTAAAAGTTATCTAAAAGGATTAAAAGGATTTTTAAAAATGCTTTCTTTCCGAATTTGAAAATTCTTGATAAATAAATTTAAATAAATATTTAATAAACTTTAAAATTTTAAATTGAGCCTTAACGCCTCTTTTCAATTATCTGTGCCTAGCTATAAACCCAGTAGCACAAAAGTTTACTATTGTCCCAAACATGCACTTAATTTTTCTAAAAAAATAAAAACATAATTTAATATTGCAGAACCCTAAAGAGGGTTTTCATGAAAATAATGGATAAAAAAGTGACCCACATTTTGAAAAAGAGTGGAAAACTACTCTAGGTCGGTAGTTTCGGTAGTTTTTAATTATGACTTCATGGCACTCTTACGCATTACAATGGTACTTCAGGGATAATGATTGAGAAGCATATAACGTTTTATATGAGTATTATTTAAAGTAATTTTAATTTTGAAATATACATATATCATCATCATCATCAACAACAATTATCAATCCACTGCAGGATGAAGATATCTCCAAGTTTAATCCATCTCCGATCTTTAGCTTCTCTTCTCCACATGACCCCTGCACACTTTCTTATTTCATCCATCCATCTCACATTTGGTCTCTTTCTGGGTCTTTTACAATCTTTTGGAATCCGGTTTAAAATTTCAATTGTCCATCTATTATCATCTCTTCTAGCAATATGTCCAGCCCAACTCCACTTCAATTTTTTAATTTTTTCAATGAGGTCAGTTCTTTCACCCATACATTGCGTTTTCGATCTCTTCCTGTTACTCCCAACATACATCTCTCAATACTTATTTGAGTGGTCTGAAGTCTCTGTAATGCTCTTCTATTAAGTGTCCAAGTCTCAGATCCATAAGTAAGAACTGGTAAAACACATTTGTTAAAAACCTTCATTTTCAAACACAGGCATATTTTCTTTTAGTATCAAGTTATTTCTACCAAAATCACTCCAACCAAGTTTAATTCTATGATTAATTTCCTCCATTATGTTTCCATCTTGATTAATAACCTGACCAAGGTATTTGTAACTGTTAACTTCTTCTAATTCATCATAATCAATCTTTATTTTCATATTTTGAGCAAATCGATTAAACATTACTTTAGTCTTTTTAACATTTATCTTTAGTCCTACTTTCATCTGATAACTCCTGCAACATTTCCTGCAGCTCTGAAGCATTATTTGCAAAAACAACTACATCATCTGCGAAATCTAAATGACTTAAATAATCTCCATTTACTTTCACTCCTTTAGTTTGCCATTTTAATGAACAAAATAATGACAAAAATAATTACAAAATAATTTTAATCCACAAAATAATTACAACTCGTCTACAGAGAACATTGGGTTTCCACCAACCAAGAGAACAAGCTGGATTTAAAAGTGGTTTTAGTGCAGTAGATTATATCCAGGTATTAAGAGAAGTTATGGAAAAGACAAATGAATATGAATTGTCATTATGTTTTGGATTTGTAGATTATGAAAAGGCATTTGATTCTATAAACATTTCTTTAGTGATTAAAGCATTGGATCACCAAGGTATAGATCCATGATATTGTCATATTTTAAAGAATATTTATAAAAATGCAACAGCAACAATTAGATTACATAATGATACTGGGAAAGTCAACATTGAGAAAGGTGTAAGACAAGGTAACTCCATATCTCCAAAACTTTTTACATCAGTGCTGCAAGAAGTATTTTGTGGATTAAAATGGAATATATATATATATATTGTAACGACCTGGAGAATAACTTAAAGTAATCTGCACTACAGGGCGCCATCTAGGCATTTGAACCTAGAAAATTTATAAAGTAGGCAGGTACGTAAGTAAAAAAAAAAATATTTTTTTTTTAAATTTTGATTCCGATCGTTAGCCCAAGTCACTAGCTCAGGGAGTAGCAGAGATTTAATAATATGATATCTTATCTAATTATATTTCAATATTAAAAAATAAATAAAATAAGCCACTGCCAGTAATTATTATACAAAAATTTATTTACGCCCATATATATATATAAGATTTAACATTATTATTTTAATATGTTTACTTTAACATTTAACCCTATTTTTATTTTTATTTTAGATTTTTAATTTACATTTTAAATTTTATACTATTATCAGTTTGCACAGATTTGTTTAAAAATGTTGAGTATAGATCGGTTACATAGATTCCACGGTCAAAAACATTTCAAAATAAACATAAGCGATCAAAATACAAAATCATTGATACCGTCAATTGCAGAGGGAAATTTATAAGTAACCCAATAGCATTCACCATAAGATGCTTGCATTAACACCAATAACTTAAAAGACATCCGAATAAATGCATTTTAGATACTCACCATAAGATATCAGTATTTACCGAATGTCTATATATATTTTGACCGAATATGAAAACCAAAAACATAATCAACCAGTAACGAACCCATGCAAGCGTCTATACCCAACTTGAATTTAATGCATCTTTATTTAGAGTGTCGAGTATGAATAGACTACATAGATTTGCATTTGAAGAGAAAATATTCAATCCTTGTTTAACCTTAGGCCAAAGGTTCGCAGTCAAACCAAACTTTAATCCATCTGATATATTGATGTGTTCAATGTAATACGAATACAGCAGCACAATTAGGTTAAGAGAAGAAACTGCTTCTCATCAGATAGGAATATTACATCTATCTGATGATGAGAGCAATAAAAAAAACTCCATAGGAAGGAACTGCAGTCTCCATCTTATAATTCCTCCCATAGGCAAAATGAGCGTGTGCGGTGTATAATAGCGATTCTGCCCATAGCGAATCTCGTACTACATCTACTAATTACACCAATATATCCAATCCATTGACCTAATTCAACTACGAAATGAATAATCTAAGATTATCCTCCCCTAATATAACTTTACAAATCTATATAGCCATTCACGCCCGACTTAAGTTTAATATTTATATAACTAGTTTAATGAAAAACAGAAATCATAATAAAATTTAAAGAACAAATAAATAAATAAATAAATGGAAATGATTTTACAAAAGAAATACATTAAATAAAATTATAACTAATTAATAAATAACGTTGGTCAGATAGGATTCTATTTCTTAATTATTTTAAATACGGAAAGTTTTTAATTTAATGTTCATTAATTATAAAGTTCTTACGGTTTAAAACAGTTCATCTTTATCTGTTGCTTGCCATTTGAACATGAATTCCCATGCTGTCCTAAAAAGATTGGTTGAGTTAGCCATTGTTTTTTAATTTATTTATCCGGAGGTCTTTTAGTTTAGTTGCTCCTTAATGTAGAAAAAAACGATGTCATTTCTCTTTTTTTTTTTTAACAAAACTGAAGAGATTGAAGAGTGCGTCTTTTCAATCCCTTCTCCTTCAACTCCACACTAACCCATATCTGTCCACTCATAATAACCAACTAATTATTTTATTTACAAACCTTTCCTTTTATAATAATTTTGTGGATTAACTCAACATTATGTCATGATGGTGAAAACCTTTTCGTTGAGGTCCAATTTCCCGATGGATTTCTTTCATTTGCTAAAAGTTTCTATTGTTTTCCTATCTTTCCACTGCTTATACATTTAAATGCCGAAAGGCTAGTTTACTAATTAAAATAATCATTTCCATTTTACAAAAGATTAATTAATTTGTTTTCAAACTTAAACATATATTTTTATCTGTAAATCTTTTCTGAAAATTTAGTTTTAAACTACTCTTTTTTTAATAAAGTTTTATTTTAATAATTATTTATCTGTGCAATTTTATATATATACGAGTTTACGATGATTTTTTTAATTTTCAATTTTTAATTCTTAAAAAAGAAATTTTTATTGGCGAACTTTTTTTTTTATTATTATGTTTACTAATAAAAAATAATGTAATGGACGTATGTGCCCGTTACAATATATATATATGTGTGTGTGTGTGTGACGTTATCATAGAGTGAAATAACATGTAATGTTTCACAAAAAAATATTCATTTTTCTTAATAAACATTGTCAGCATTTAACATTTCAATCGTTGAAAAAACACTAGTAAAATTATGATAGAATAATTTTCTTTTTGATTATATAATTATTTTTATGATAATGTAGTGGAGAAAATAATCATAGCTATAGCTGTAGCTCTAAATGGAGTTACCACTTATTTTTTGTTTTTAAAAAACTGATATTCAAATAAAAAAATTTAAATAACATTATATTTGTAGATAAAAAATCGTAAAGTCATATTATTTTCCAAATAAAATATCTTTTTAACAATATTTTCAAAAATATTTAATTCAATATTGTTTTACTCTGCAGTTATGAATACTTGTTGATTTTGAAATATTTTTAAAAAATTATACATTTAATAGCATTAAATATTTATTAACTGAACAGGAAGTAACTTAAGACTTCAATAAGTTATCTAACAAGTAAGGAAGAAAATCCAGAAGGTGGTAGAGAATGTTATGTATGAAGCACAGAAAATAGAGTATGAGACAATATTGATAGGAGATTCACTAATTAGAGAATGTGGAGATATAAGGGATGTTACAGATAAAATAAAGATGCAAGGGAGTAGAGATGTGTATGTTATGGACTAATAATTTGTCAGTGCCATCAGGGAGAGTAATGGATAACTACATAGAATTGATTAGAAATATGAGTAAGATTAGAGGAAGAATTGGATTATTACCAAGATTTGACAAGAGGTATATGTTAGATAGAGCATGTTCTATAAATGAGTGATTGAAAAAAAAAGTGTGTGAGAAATGAAGTTATATTTGTGGATGTGTGGGATTTTTTATTGGAAAGAGGGGGTTATATAGTAAGGATGAACTGCACTTAGAAAAACAGGAAGTGAAGTTTTAAGGAGTTAGATTTATAAAGAATATAGTTCAGGAAACTTATAAAGGCAGGTGGGGTTTTACATTGTGGTGTTATCAGAAAGAAGAAGAATGGACAAGATGTAAGAAATAAACAAAGGATAGTTGATTTAGATATAAATGTAGGTGTGGAGAGGGAATGGGTCTGTAAAATTAATGGTAAGCAAATTATTTATAAATGTAATGGAGAAGAAAGAGTCAAAAGAATTTATAAAAGAATAGTTAGGAAAGATGAAATTGTTAAGATTGGGTGTTTGAATATTCAAGTTGGTAGGAGACCAGAAAATTGGCTGAAATTAAACAAAGCAATTAAAAATGAAGAGCTTGAGATATTAGCAGTAATGGAAATACATCTAAGAGAAGAAGAAGAACCTATTCTGGAAGACTTGGTATGGAAGGGTGTAAATAGAAAAGGGGGTTTGGTATAGGAGTTATGTCAAAAAATATTTAAATACTGTTAAATGTCATGAACATTTGTGGTTTGAGATAAAGTTAGGAAAAGAATAAATGGTAGCTATGGTATATATAGCTACTCAAGATAGTCAAACTATAATGGAGTGTATAGCATATATGAATGCCTAGTTAAGGATATACAGAGTTTCAAAGAAAAGGGGGAAAGAATAATGGTTATAGGAGATATGAATGGGAATATTGAAGAAATTTATAATGTAGATAATAAGAATGGACAACTTTTTTGTCAGAGAATGAATTTGAGCATTGGAAATTTATCACATATTTATGAGGGACAATACACAGTCTAGAAATAATATATTCCACATAGTAGATTATGTCTTAGGAGAGAAAGAGGGAATCAATAAACCATGGAAAATTAAAGTGTTTAATAATAAAGAGAGAGTATGTAATAGTGATCATAACTTCTTTATAATAGAAATGGTTAGTAATGTGATGGAAAATAGAAATAAAAGTAGGAATGATAGTAAAAGATATGAATGATAAGAATAAGTTAGAAGAGTATAAAATAAAAATTGAAGAAACCATGGAAGAGTTGGTTGGGGGTGAGTATAAGGACTGCTGTGGTGAAATAGAAAAAGTGGCAAATAGGGTTTTAGGTGAGAATATTCAAAAGAATAAAAATTAATAAAAAAGTCAGAGTTTATAAAAGTGTAAAAGGGAGGGAGAAAGCATGCAGAGAATATAAGTATGCTATTAAGAACAAAGAAAGTGAAAAAAATAATGTTAAATGGAGAAATTACTTAGAAAAAAAAGAAGTTGGCTAAAATAGATAATTATAGAGAGAGAATAAAATTGAATAGTAAATTATTGAATGATATTAATAAAAATGGAAGAGATGGGAGTAAAAAAATTTTGAAATTACATTAAAAGAAGGAATGTAGGGAATAGAGAGATAGTATTATTAGATGATGAAGAAATAGAGTGTAGCTCTAGAGAAGACTTAGAGATGATCTTAAATAGGTATGTAATGGATATAAAAGGATGTTAGATGTAAAGGACAGAGTGATAGAAAGCATGAAACCATACAGTAATTGAAATATTAGGTTTATAGAAAATGAACTGAGTGAGGCAGGGAAGAAATTGAAAAGTGGAAAGACAATAGGTTTAGATAGATGGGCAGCAGAGATTGTAATGAAATTTAGGGCATATGGCAAAAGTAAAACTATTATCATGTTTTAATAAGATGATACAGAAGAGAGATTTTGCAGCTAGATGGAGTAATACAAGAATAAGGCCTATTTAAAGAAAAGGGTAAGGATCATAGAAAGTTAAACAATTATAGACCAGTAGTCATAACATCAGTTTTATATAAAGTTACTCATATTTGCTGGTTGGAAAGGTTGCCAAATGGATGGAAGAAAATAATATAGTGGGAGAAATGCAAGGAGGTTTTCGATCAGATAGGCAAATAGGAGATAGTTTATTTGTAGTTATACAACTTATGGATATGAATAGAAATACAGATAGAGAGTTATATATGGTTTTTATAGATATAGAGAAGATGTATGATAGAGTAAATAAAAATAGATTATGGGTAAGTTTAGTAAATTTGGGAATGGATGAAGCTTTAGTGGATATTATTAAAAAATTTTATGAAAATAATTACTATATGTATCAGTTAGGGTATATAGAATCAGTTAAAGTTAAAAATGGGGTGGAACTAAGGCAAGAATGCCTTATGCCACCTATTTTGTTTTTGTTGTATTTGAGAGAAATGGAGAGTGAAATAGATAGACTAGGAAGATAAATAGAGATACCATTAATAGGTGGCAAGAGAGTATATACATTGTCTGGTCTTTTATTTCTAAATGATGGCTTTTTGTGCACATAAAGAAAAAAAGATATGGAAGTTATGCTGAAGTCATGCACAAGGGTGGGTAAAGAGATGGGCATTAAATTTAGTGAAGAAAAATCAAAAGTAATGATGACTAATACTGGGGAAAGAGAAAACAAATAATTTTTAATGGGGGATATAAATTAAGTGTGATGAATAGATATAACTATTTGGGAATTGTCTTAAGTAATCAGAGAAATTGCTTTGATGATTGGGAGAAAAAATTGATAAATGAAGCAAAGAAAAGAGAGGGATTGGTAAAGAAATTAACAGTGTTTTCATACAATAAATATGATGTAGCTAGAATTGTATGGGAGTGGCAATAGCAGGGTTAACATATGGCAACAATGTGTTATGTGTTATATCTACATGTCTTTAAATTCAGCTCTCCCACTGAAATAATCATATGGGTTTGAATTACATTCATATACACCTTATGTTAATAGGCTTAATAAATTAATTTAGCCAAATTAAATTAAATTTAGCTAAATTAAATTGCTAAGCCTATTAATATATGGTGTATTTTAATTAAGTTCAGACCCATATGATTATTTCAGTTGGAGATCTGAATTTAAATACATGTAAATGTTTGAAAATTTCAGATCTTTTTCTTAAGAGTTAAGTATTAGATAAATGCTTAGCTTTAGTTGGTATTTTAAACCTGGTATCCTAGCTCCTCATTGAAGAGAGCCATAGCTTGAAACTAGTCTGAGGATGGAATCAATTCTAGATAAAGATTTTGAATGCATTCTCTTGTAACATTTATCATAAAAAATAATAAGTTATATATATATATAATCCAACAGTTAGTTTATATTTAACTCAATGAATCTTTCACTTTAGCTCAATCCTATCACAATCATCTATCATCATTAAAATTTCAATTTTTAAGTGTACATTGCATTTATTTATTTCATATTTATTAAATTTCATTCTATTTATATAAAATAAATAAATTTGTGATGTGTTTTTTTTTTTTAAAAAAAAAAAAAAAATATTAACAGCATACAAAAAGTATCAGTTTTATTGTTTAGACATTTCAAAAATGAAAAACTTTAATAATAGAAAATAATGTGATTCAAAAATAAATTTTAAAATATTCATTGTGGTTGGGTAATTTTTTTTTTAGTCATGCTTTAATTTAATGAATCATTATTCAGGAAATATTCTCTCACTATGTAAGAAGAAAATTATTAGATCATCAATGAGAAAATTATATATATATATATTACAAAAATTATAGTTAATGAAATGTTTTTATACAGTATATTTAGTCACATATTAGTAATTTTTTAATAATACGTTTAATAAAATGTTTATTCATTTATAGTTTTTTCAATTTTTTAATCATTTTAATTAATTTTTATATATATTCAATTCAAAGTAATGAATTATTTTTTTTGTACGCTCATTATAACTGCTTAATTTTTATGCCATATTTTTTATAATGCATTTTGGGAAGCAATTGTCTTCGTTAATTAGGTTAAAGATGTAGAGTGAATTACTAATTTTAATGCAACAATTAAATACTGAATAGAAAAATTATTTTATATATTTTTAAAACAGGTATATTAAAGTTAATTGTTTATATTAAAATATTACTTACCTCAATCTCAGCCATATGAATTACACCTGCCCACTCTGGCCATAGATCAACAGAGGATTTGTGGCCATAAACAAAATAATATGTATTTAAACCTTGTTTAGTATAAAAATCAGCAAATTGGGATACTGAACAAGTGAAATATGCATCACCATAAATATCATCTAAAGCATCTCTATTTCGTTCGGGACTGTATGGATTATTCCAATCTGTATAATAGAATTTAATAAGCTCCAACATGAAAGGAGGTAATGGGGGCTGAAGTTCCTCTATATTTTTTATGTATTGTTCTTTAGTTTGCAAACTGTCTGTAAAAACATTAAAACCAGGAATATGAAATGCAAGAAAAAGAGTTCCTTCATTTTTGTCAACTCCAGCCATAATCTGAGTTTTTTTAAATGATCCTGCTTTTAACAAATTGAGAGGAATATCTGTTAAAAATTCTCCATCTACTGAAGGAAACCAAGGCATATCAAATGCTGTTTCACCTTTTATCCATTGTTTTAAATTGATATCATCAACAGAAAGCTGATGTAAACAATTTAATAGATTTGCATCATCAGGACAGTTTACTGCAGCCAAAAAATCCTGGAAACGTTCAGAAACTAGTTCTTTAGGCATAAAAGCCCATATGCCATTAGGGCTTCCACTTTGCAATATACCTCGATTGAAAAGATTTGTACTGAGAGGAGATAATAAATGATATCCTGTACTTGCTCCACCAGCACTGCTTCCAAATAATGTAATAGAGTTAGGATCTCCTCCAAATGCATGAATATTTTCATTCACCCACTTTAATGCTAAAAGTTGATCTTTTAACCCAAAATTACCTTAAATAAATAAATATTGATTAGTGTTTAATATGTCTCATATATATATATATGCGTGTGTGTGTTAAATTATTGTGTTTTCTAAATATAATTCACATAATAACAACCAAAACTTAATATAATTTAAAATCTGTTGTCAAGGCAACTTCTAAAAATAATGAATCCTTTATCTATGAAGATTGCCTTGACAGTAAGTTCCATATTCTTTTGGTTCATTAAATCTTGACTTTATCATCTAAAACATCTGTATCTAATGAAAAAATTAACTAACAAATGGCATTCTTTCAAATGCAATGTCTCAAAGTATTCAACAATAAATATAAAGCCAATAAAGAATGAATGCATTTCTATCTATTGTCTGTGTTTTGGGTAATAAATTTAAAGAATGATAATTAGTAAAGAAAATATACTGACTACAAAAATATTTACATGGCTTCATTAATATAGACCATTCATGTGAGAAAGCCTTTAATTACTCATTTTAATATTTTTGCAAACAAATTATCTTATTGCAAATATATAATCTTTAAATAATACATTGCTAAATGATAGATAATATATTAAGAACAAAAAATGACTCCATTTCTATTTAGTTTTCATGTTACTTTATGGATGGTAGATTTAGAAAATGATAGTGAAGAGAGCTACTTTGAAGCTAGATTTTGATACTAGAAGTTATTGTATTTAATAGAGTTGATGCCAAAAGGTACCAAAATATTATACATTATGTAGAGGTGTATAATTTGAATATTATATATTAGTGATGTAGTTTTACAGGGTGATTAAAATAATTGATCTAATTTGTAATGTGAATAAAATTAAAAAATAACTGTAGATTTCGTATTGGCTGTTTTAGTTATACTGTTTATATCTACCATCCATATAATGTTGAAAGTGGATATGAACATTTATTTTTTGTCTGTTTTGCATATTAGAGTGTGTGACTCTTGTAACACAATAAAGATTTAACATATTTCTAATATAAGAGTTGAATGAAAAGTTCTTAAAAATATTTAAAGTCTTCTTAAATAATTTAAAAGTTTGGTAAAAGCCTGAAATGCAGGCATGGCCGCTTGGGGCATTGTTTACATGTCAAAACACATAAAAATGCCATTTTGGAGGCCATGGCCTTACAGGCTAATACAACATTTACATATTGTAATAACCCATTGAGCTAGGCTGCTTTACATGACATCGCACAAAAATATTACGGCCTGTTTTGTGCTTCAAAGCTATTTACACGTATTCATTTATTCATAGCTGATTACCGTATCGCTTGAGGGTGTTTAAATTTCAAGGTGGTATGACTTTTTCAAATCTCCATAATAGAGTAATGTCATTTCAATTTAAAAAATGTTGTTAATTATTAATAATTGTCATATGGTTCCCACCCTTCCAAAAAAAAGGTTAATATGTAAAAAATTGGCAAAGTGTATGTTCGAACACACTTCGACAAAGCTCACATGCTAAGTCATGTTTCAGCATGGGGAAAATATTCGAGACCACTAAAAGGTCTGAGACGAACGTGCAATTTTGAAACTTTTCTTCAGAATTGCCGAGTACAGAAAGTGTGTGAGATTGTGTTTTTTTTTGTCAGGCACACATAATGTCCACTTTTTATTACAGCAATAAAATCGAATAAATAATTTTAAAAAGTCCAAAGTTTGTATCCTTTTTTTTTGTTTTTTATTTCATTCAAAATTGACAAGTATTTGGATTCAATTTTTTGCAGCGGGGTTAAAATAAATGACGACTTTGGTTGACTTTTTGTTAAGAATAACAAATTACAAAATACACCCCCACCCCCAAAAGCAGTTTATTGTAGAAGGCTAAAAAAATATAAAAAAAGGTAATTCAAACAAAATAGAAATCAAAGTAAAAAGTGAGAAAAAGTTGTTTCAAAAAAAGAAAAAAAGGTAAATTCTTGACTTTTTGGTTACAATTCTTTTTGTGAGTGTGGGTGGGGGTGGGTGTTTGAAAACAATTTTTTAATCGGCAAAAACACAAAAGTAAATTTTGATTTAATATTAAGAAAAACAATTACATCAACAAAAAAGAAATCAAAATTCGAAACAAGTCCCAAAGTTGATTCTCTTTTTTCAGCGCTGTTAAAATAATTGACTATTTTTGTTGACTTTTTGTTAATAATAAACAGTACGAATTCCCCCCCTCCCCTGCTGAAAATGCTGTTTCTTGTAGTAGCCAAAAAAAAAGGCTAATTCAAACATAATCTAAATCAAAGTGAAAACAAGTTGTGTTTAAAAAAAAGTAAAATTAATAATAATAAGAAAAACCATTTAGTCAAGCCAAAAAAAAAAAAAGAAAGGTAGAATTAAATTCTAAACAAGTTGCAAATAATTGTATTCTATTTTTTCGGTGGTGGGATTCAAACAAATTTTTTTAATGTCGTGAAATGGTTCGAAGTTTTAAAATGATAAAAAGAAAAAAATACAATTAGCAAAATTTGTTGAAAAAATATCAGATTCTAAAAAACCCACAAAAAGTAACGAAAATGAATATCAAAATTTGTTTAATAATAAAGAAATCATGTTCTAAATAAAATAAAAATGATTTGTTTAATCAATATTAGAGAAAAAAAGAAACCTTGTTGTATAAAAAAAGAAAAAGTTGTGGCAGCCCGGTGATGTTATATTTCATTGATTTTGTCTAGCATCAACGCTCCAAGCGGCTTTGCCCGGATTTCAGGCTTTTACCAAAAGTTTTTCCATATATCATAGAAATTATTGTTTCTATAATAAATTGTACATATAGCATAGAAAAAAGTAGAATTAATAAAGTTCTTAAAAAGCATGTGTATTAGAAAAATCTGATCAAATGCGTATTTTTATTGTAACAGAAAAAGACATGAAAATGTTAAATTAAGTATGTGCGTGTATAAACGCAGTGGACATATAAAAATGCTATGAACTAATTAGGCAAAATTAATTTAGGGATCAGCAACTCTGATTAAATATTAAATAGCCCTATGGCAAATTTAATTAAATGTCATTGTAAAATATGGATTGGATTCCTGTTAAGAATTATCAGAATAAAGAAAACTTTAATTAATTAAATATATAAGAATTTGTATTATATATTTATAAAACAAAAATGCAGATTGGAATGTAATAACAGGAGTACTACCACATAATGCTGTTGGATTCCAATCAATTAGATTTATTAAAATGGGAACTTGAGCAGTGATCTTCACAAGAAAGTGGAAGATACAAGCATTAGCTAGTTGAAGCCCTTGAAGAACAGATGTGTTTCTTCCACTGACAATTACTGTCAACCTTGCCAATCCGGCCTCTCCAAGAACTATTCTCCAGATGTTTAATTAATACTTCAGGATCGCAGGACTCTTATAAATCAACTGTCTCAAACCCCTTTGAAAATATATATGTTATAACTTCATATGTTGAAGAGAGAAAAAAATTTCTTATAACTATTTAAATATTATGGAGTATTTATAATTTAAAATGCCATGCCACCTGAGATTATATCAATGTCATTTTTATTATTTTGTAATCCAGCTGTGTTGTAACTTGGTTACTGCTGGACATAGCAACTGGCGCTGGACATAGCAATAATAATACTTTTTATCAAATTCCATTGAAGTAATTGATTCCTGGAAAAGTGATTTAATTTTAAAGCATTTGCTATTAAGTTTCCCATAATGCAAATTCTTGCTAAATAATTTCTAAGCATTGAGAAGTATTAATGTTTGTAGATTAGGCTGGACAAATATTACTTCAACAATATATTTGCTTAAACTTTAACTTACCAAATAAAATTAGTTAAAAGCAATTAAACATAAAGTTAAATTAATAGTTTAAGTGAAAAATTCAGTAATAAATGAGAGTTAAGTGTGTGTGAGAGACTTCACCAGCTTTTATATGGCAGGTCATGTGATTACATATGATTGACAATTGAAATATATTCCTATCTGACCAAATTAATTAAAAAGGTTAAAATCTTTCAATAACTATTGAAAAAAAATTTAAATTAGATTTAATTTGCATAATTCTATAACTTTCTAAGACAATGGCTAGATTAAAAATATAAACAATCAAGGAATTAACAATTATATCACCTTTAAATGATTTTTTAAACAAGGTATTTAACAAAATGAAATATATTAAAATAAATAAAATATTACTTCTTTAAACATAATAAAATTTACATTGTTTAATAAAATATTACACTACAATATTTTCTTTAAATTTTGTATTTTTTATTTTTATTAGTAAGGTCTCAGAATATTATTTAATTATCTTTAAATTAAAAGTAATTTTAAACATTAGCAATTGACAAATAACTTTAAGGATTAAGTTCTAATTAGGAAGTTTTAATGATTAATAACATTCACATGCAAACAATCTATAACATTCTTTATTTAAAAATTGCTAACTTAACTACAGGAATTAATTATTAATTTTTAGAAATTACTTTAATCAACTAAATTTTAAGATTATCTAATTAAACTTTGAACTCATTCTTAAGGTTCTGCTCTAATATTTAAATTTAATAAACTATAATAATTGAACTAAGATGATTTCAACTTTAATTCTTTAAAATTAAACTTATTAGCATTTTAAGTCAGTAATAACTTTAAAATTACAAAAGAGTTACTTAAAAGATTAGACATTATAAAATTACACTTAAAGGTTACTTTTACATTATGAATATTGCAATAGTCATTCTAAAATAGTCAATCAATTATATAAAATATTATCACCTAACTTGACATCCAGCTTTATACAAAAGATGAGGGCACAATACATATATACATTCACTTTTCTTATCCTAATGTAAATGCATTAATTGGTTGTGCAATATATATATTGTACCAATATTGAATATTGGCACATATAATTTTATCTAAAATTATATTATTAAAATAATCTTTCATACAAGAAAAACATAAAATTAAATGTTGAAGAGTTTATTACAGCTTGTTGTCGAAAAGATAAGAGTCAAATAGTTTTTTATTGTTAGTTTCTGAAATAAGAGCTACAATTAATTAATCAGAAGGGGAGAGGGGTGTTTCGTTAGAAAAAGTTAAACTAAAGGTTTATAAAAGAAAGTAAAAAGTTTTTATTAGATATAATTTAAAAGGTAAGATATAAATAATTTAAAGTTAAAAAAAAAAATCTCTTTTCATTCGAATTAACGAAAATGTAAAACTAGTAATATGCATGCGTATATATGTGCGATTGTCAATAGTAGAATAAATGTATACATAATAAATGTTATTATAAACAAATGAAAGTTAAAGAAGATTATCATTAAAAAACACAGCAATGGTTATTAATTAAAGATATGAAAACAACACGTTTTGAAAAAACTACTACTAATTAAACAATCAATCAAAAACATGTTGTCTTAGGATTAATTGCTAAAGAATTTTGACAGCAGATATTTGCCAGAGGGTATCAAAAGGAAAACATTTCGTCGGTATAAATACTGAATATTTTATCAGATAATCAGTTGAGTTGAGAGTTTTTATTCAGTCTAGTTTGCAGTGACAGTCTTGTGCAATTTCTATTATGAATCCAGAAACAAACATGCATTGCTGAGCATCTTATGGAAATATACGCTCTTCGTTCAGCCCTTAGTTCAACAAGATCAGCAAGACCTGCCCGTGAAATAATGTCTTTATAACAACTCAGAAATCCTCCGTCAAATGTTCAACTGTCTTCAAAATAAAACAAATGGATTCCCATAAAAATCTTTTCAAGAAACGTCCAAATCTAACCGGTTAGATATAATCCATCAGAAGTAGCAGAAGCAGCCAACAACAAGAAATATCCCCATTCCCAAAAATCCTAGGTAAACATTTATCTATTATCATTTATACGTAGTAGCCACCGCTGTAATTCATAAATATTCAAGATTCAAATTATATGAACTCTATCATACATAAAATGAACTATTGATATGTGTGTTTAAGTGTCAAATGCTATTAATGTTTTATTATTATATTTGTGAATGCTATATAAATTAATATGTGCGTGATCATTATATCAGTGTTATTAGTTAAATTAGATCAATACCAGTGTTCTATTATTAAAATCAACAAGAATATTTAAACTAGTTTAGAAATGTTAATTTAAAATGTGTGTGTATTATATTAAATTATAAAGATGTTTAAATTTAGTAAATTAATGTTAGTTAATAAATTGTCTTTAAAATTAAACTCTATTTGTCGGTCAATTCTTTTTATCAATCTCTTTTATAAATTCCTTTTACAATTCTTTTAACTACTAATTATGTATAATCTATTAGTGATTACAAACAGCTGAGCTAGTTGTGGATTTAGGCGTTGAGTTAGTGGCCATCGCTCAAAGTGTGTTGTTTATTCTTTTTGAATAGATAGCTGGCGCCCGTGTTTATACACAAAAAAAAGTGCTTTGAACGTGGTGTTGAACTCAACAGCTGAGAAGAAGTTATGTCCTGGAAATGTAATGCTAGTTATATATTTTATAGCTATCATTTGGGCATACATACTCTCCGAGTATGTTCTTCTCTGCCTAAGAGGCTGGTGTTTCGAGGACGCATATTCGAACATGGTTCAAATGGCTTTACCCAACTTGGGGCTGAACCTAAGAAACAATAGTAATTAAATACTTTGTTTCTTGTTGAAAATAAAAATCTAAAAAAGCTAAATTACGTATGTAAAAGTGTTTAATTTTAAAAAAAGAATTGACTGAAAACTTTTTTTTCTTTAAATGAAAAGAGATTTTAAGATTCACGTTAGTTAAAATAAATCATTATGTTAAATCAGAGACAATAGGGTGTTATGGGCGGAGCTAAGGCATTAGAATGGGTAGTGAAAAGGACTAAAAGGGTGGAGTTAGCATGAGTTTCCGTCTTAGTAAGAAAAAATAAATAAGTTGTATTTAAATTTAGTTTAACATAAGCGCTAGTACTTTAAAATTGAAATTTTCGAAAATGGATCCGAAAGAAAGCCCAATATATTTTAAAAATCCTCAGTTAGTGGAAAAAGAGAAAGAAGAAGTATTTGAGATGTGAATGATGATGAAAATGATGATGAATATGATGCAAGAGTTTAAAGAAGAATTGTGTCAGAAATTTGAACAAAGCCAACAAGAGCTTAAAGCTGAATTCAAAGCAGAAATATAAGAAATCAAACAAAGTCAGCAAGACCTCAAAGGAGAATTGTGTTAGAAATTCAAACAAAGTCAGTTAGAACTCAAAGCAGAATTGAAGGAAAAAATTAGTCGGGTTAAAGGAGAAATTAATGAACTTAGAGCGGAAATTAGAGAAATAAAGGAAATAAAATGTGAAAATACAGGACAGGTAGAGAAGAATCAAGAGATTATAAAGGTAGATTTAGTTAAAGAAAGTCAGGAAGATGAAAAGGAAGTTGAGGTGATCAAAGAGATAGAAATTGAATTAGAATCAGATAGCATTGTGACCGATAAGGTAGAAACAAACATAGACCAAGAAATAGAAGAGAGATATAGGTGCAAATTAGAGGATAGCGTTGAAAAGTTTTTACAAAAATTTAAAAAGGTTAAAGTAAAAGTTCATGTTCGTTTTAAACGGAGATTTAAAACTAAGAGAAAGAATAGGAAAAAATATTCACAGTTAAGAAAAATACGAAAGTCTGTGAAGCTTAAAAGTTTTCTAATTTACAAGGCAGAAAATAGGATGGAGAGAGAAAGAGATAAAGCAACAAACTTTATAGATGTGAGAATATGTAGTATAATTTATGTTAGTGAGTTAGTAGAAAGAAAGAAGAAACTGCCTGACATAGTTTAAAAGTTAGTAAATGGGTGGAATAGTAAAGGAAATAAACAAAAAGGACCAGAAATGGACAATGAGCAGAAATATGATTATTCTAATGTCAATAATTTGAGAAGTTTAAATATGTAAACTGATGTCCGTGATAGTCAAAGATAATATTATAAGATTACTGTAAATAAATATTTAAAATAATGTTTGTAAGGGTTATAAATAATATTGTAATATAAATAAATATGTAAACTGATGTCCATGATAGTTTCAAAATAATATTGTAGCATAAATAAATATGGATAATGTCCGTATGGGTTTAAAATAAGTATCGTAAAACTAATATTTAAAATGTTCGTACTGGTTTAAAAATAATAGTGTAATTAAATAAAGATATAAGTAATGTTCGTAATGAATTTAAAAATAATATAAATGAAAGTCAATCTAAGTTGTATTAAGAGTGTAAGGGTTCGAAATTAAGGGATGAGGGTAGTATTAAAACAAGTTAGATATGGATTAAGTTTAAAGCTGTCGACTGGATAGATTTTAGCACCCATGATGGATTGGCCGGGATCATTCCTCTTTTAAAAAAAAGTGCACTGGCAACAACCAGAGTAAGTCATAAGTCACTTTTCAGGGGAGAATCCCCATATCTCGTACCTCGTTTTCCAAAGCATAAGTTGGAAATGGACAGTTGAAAATTCCTGCCATTCGCAGCGTTCTCTTCTTAGCCAAAGTCCGATCAAGAGAATTGGCAATCGTTTTCCAAAGTGTAAGTCAGAAATGGACAGTTGAAATTCCTGCCATTCACAGCGACCTTTTCTTAATCAAAGTCTGATCAAGAGAATCGGCAGCCGAAGCTTCGTTTATAAAAGATCCCTGTGCCACAAAATTAGTTTGTCCTCATGGTCACTATCCAGGACTCAGAACATTGTAAACAATGTTGCCAGCATCGAAAGAAGAAAAGTATCATTGGAGATTGCCCTTAGTATGAAAGGAAAAGATATTTTAAAAGCAAACTTAGAAAAAATAACAAATTAAGATTTAATGTTGTCAGAGATAAAATGGTCAAAAATAGACACATTTTACTCTCAAAGGGAGGGCGGTGTAATGTACCAATATTGAATATTGGCACATATAATTTTATCTAAAATTATATTATTAAAATAATCTTTCATAAAAGAAAACATAAAATTAAATGTTGAAGCGTTTATTACAGCTTGTTGTCGAAAAGATAAGAGTCAAATAGTTTTCTATCGTTAGTTTCTGAAATAAGAGCTACAATTAATTAATCAGAAGGGGAGAGGGGTGTTTCATTAGAAAAAGTTAAACTAAAGGTTTATAAAAGGAAGTAAAAAGTTTTTATTAGTATTTATAAAAATATAATTTAAAAGGTAAGATATAAATAATTTAAAGTTAAAAAAAAAAAAAATCTTTTCATTTGAAGTAAAGAAAATGTAAAACTAGTAACATGCATGCATATATATGTGTGATTGTCAATAATAGAATAAATGTATACATAATAAATGTTATTATAAACAAATGAAAGTTAAAGAAGATTATCATTAAAAAACATGGCAATGGTTATTAATTAAGGATATGAAAACAACACGTTTTGAAATAGCTACTACTAATTAAACAATCAATCAAAAAACATGTTGTCTTAGAATTAACTGCTAAAGAATTTTGACAACAGATATTTGCTGGAAGATATCAAAAGGAAAACACATTGTCAGTATAAATACTGAATATTTTATCGGATAATCAGTTGAGTTAAGAGTTTTTATTCAGTCTAGTTTGCAGTGACAGTCTTGTGCAATTTCTATTATGAATCCAGAAACAAACATGCATTGCTGAGCATCTTATGGAAATATACACTCTTCATTCAGCCCTTAGTCCAACAAGATCAGCAAGACCTGCTCGTGAAATAATGTCTTTATAACAACTCAGAAATTCTCCATCAAACGTTCAACTGAAAATAAAACAAATGGATTGGCATAAAAATCTCTTCAAGAAATGTCCAAATCTAACCGGTTAGATATAATCCATCAGAAGCAGCAAAAGCAGCCAACAACAAGAAATATCCCCATTCCCAAAAATCCTAGGTAAACATTTATCTATTATCATTTATACGTAGTAGCCACCTCTGTAATTCGTAAATATTCAAGATTCAAATTATATGAACTCTATCATACATAAAATGAACTATTGATATGTGTGTTTAAGTGTCAAATGATATTAATGTTTTATTATTATATTTGTGAATAGTATATAAATTAATATGTGCGTGATCATTATATCAGTGTTATTAGTTAAATTAGATCAATACCAGTGTTCTATTATTAAAATTAACAAGAATATTTAAACTACTTTAGAAATGTTAATTTAAAATGTGTGTGTATTATATTAAATTATAAAGATGTTTAAATTTAGTAAATTAATGTTAGTTAATAAATTGTCTTTAAAATTAAACTCTATTTGTTGGTCAATTCTTTTTATCAATCTTTTTTATAAATTCCTTTTACAATTCTTTTAACTACTAATTATGTATAATCTATTAGTGATTACAAACCGCTGAGCTAGTCGTGGATTTAGGCGTTGAGTTAGTGGCCATCGCTCAAAGTGTGTTGCTTATTCTTTTTGAATAGATAGCTGGCGCCCGTGTTTATACACACAAAAAAAAGTGCTTTGAACGTGGTGTTGAACTCAACATCTGAGAAGAAGTTATGTCCTGGAAGTGTAATGCTAGTTATATATTTTATAGCTATCATTTGGGCATACATACTCTCCAAGTATGCTCTTATCTGCCTAAGAGGCCGGTGTTTCGAGGATGCATATTGGAACACGGTTCAATATATATATATATATATATATATATATATATATAGTACCAGACCATTCTCCCTGCAGATTTCCTAATCCTAATCTTGCTCTGAGCATGAAGTGAACAAGATTTAACAGGAAAAGAAATGGATACCAATTTAGCCAGCCGATTGTCTGTACTCATGTATATTGGTACTTCCAGCTAAACCTGATAGAAAGAGTGGATTGACAGGACTCTTCCAGTTAAAAACACCCTTTAGTTGATATCTTATTTGAATGCTTGAGTATTTAGAACAATGGCAAGTACACACCTTTGAAAAATCTATTTACAAAATAGACTTTTGCGCACCACTTTTAGAAAAGAATAAAAAATGAATTTTTCCCCCTCCCAGAAGGGTGTGCAATATCATATGTCCAGCAAAGTATAAGAATAAGATTTAACACCCCAGTAGAGCAATATCTCTTTGTGGCTAGCTCAGTCACTCTACATCTAGGGTCTTCAAATGGGTAAGTTAAATGATTATTATAGGTATGTGGTTGATAAGGAAATGACATGTTTTTTATCAATATAAAGAATATGAAAATGAAACAAGTTTAATATTATGATTAAATATTTATTTAACCCCAAATACCCACCACCGTTTCATACTAATGATGATATAATAAAAAAAATACTAAATAATTAATTATCACAAACCCCTATATATATATATATATATATATATATATATATATGAGGCATTGAAATCGATAAAATACAATTTATATAAGAAAATAATAAATCCCTAAAGCTATTTACAATGTTGTATAAAGAATGGAAGTGGTCTGAGCTTTTTTTTGACCCTGTGGAAATAAGTTATACTTTGTGTGATTTGATATATATATATATCAGATTAGAGATCTTCGGTTATACAGGCATATACTTTTACTGATGACTTTAAAACCTTTTTATTGATAGCAAATATAATAATAAAAACTATGCATATATTTGCACTATGAAATATTTCACTAATTTTATATTTTTCAACATGTCAATAAGGTTGCATTAGTTCAGATACTTTATAGTATGTGACATGATGTACTGTATCTATTTCCTTTTTGCCATAGATAAATTCCTATACATGTATATACGTGCAGCACAATTAAACACTAATTTAAATATAAAGTTATTTAAGGACTTGCTTACAGAGAATCTATAATAGAACCCTTCTTACACGCATCATGAGGTGCAGCAGTGACAAAAAAATAACTTAAAAAAGATATACGGTTAAATACATTTTTTAGATATTCAACATGAGATATCGTATTTACCGAATATTATAAGCGTATGTACGCATATATACACATGTATATTTTTATATGACGAATTTCAGGAGTAACAAAAGGAAAACGAATAGCAACAAGAAAAAAAAAATCTCATTGCAACCTTTCTTGAAAATACTAGAATTTGAATTTGACTCAAAAGATTTAATTAAAAACTTTAACATTTATGCCCGTAATAACTGTAAATTCAATATACATATGCTAGAGACAAACTCTCTTTTTTTAAAATGATTAATAATAATAATTAAGAAATAAGAATATATTTAATTGGAAATAACCAAGTTAATTATCTCAATATTAATAAAACATCTTAAAATAAACTTATGTCTGCATCTTCATTCTTCTCCTCTGGGCTCTGAATGGGCTTCAAGACAACTGGCTGTGTAGTGAGGATTTCATCTATTTAGCAAGGCGGCATTTGTCATCATCATGGGCGGCTGGAACTGGTGTGGTCATATCTTGGTGGCTTGAGACAGAGAAAGGGTGGTGTGCTGGCTGGTTGTCTACCCCACGGTCATTTTACTGGACTCTCTGGTAGATTGCTTCATATTTCCCTCTGTTTGTATATGAACATAAATTTTATTAAATGTTCATTAAATCTTAAGAAATCATTAGTTCTTAAAAGAACTGTACAATGGATTTCTTCTTAGAAATTATCTGCTGTAGTCTACTCCATAAATTAATGTCAAGTAGCCAGATGATTTACCAATTCTGGAGCCAAGGTAGTGAATGACTTGCCCAGAATGACTGCCAAAGAAAAAGAATCTCACAGCACTGACTAAAACTATATCAATCCCACTAGCCCTCTGAGAAGTATGAATCAGCCAATCCTTTCAATTTATCTTAACATTTAGATTATAACATTCCTTACAATCTTTCCGATTAAATTCTACATTTTAAGTTTGATATAATGGTTTCCATCTTGGATGCCCAGACTACTTGATTACAGCTATTATTATTCAAAAGAATTTCTACTTTATATACAAAAAAAAAAATAACATTTTAATTATAGCATTATCAAACATTTTGCTTTTGATCTGATTTTTGCAAAAGCAATTAACATTATTTGCTTATGGAATAAAATTACAATCTTTAGAAAAGTAATTAAAAAAAATATACAAGTATGTGGAAAATAAAAAAAAAACAACTACATATAATGACATATCATAAAAAATATACAAAAAGGAAAAACACATGAGTTTATTATGCAATATTTTGTATGTCAATTTCATATTACTTTAAATTGGTGTGTGTGGGTATTTTAGTGCTCAGACCAACTTCCATTATTAATATAGCACATTTATATATTTGTTGTGCCTAATATGTACAAATCTATATATGTATCTGCTGTAATATTCTTTACAGCAGATTTTGTGCAAGGCCATTTGATAATGCCTGGCACAATATATATATATATATATATATTTTTTTAAATATATATATATATATATATATATATATATATATATATATATATATATATATATATATATATATATATATATATATATAAGAATAAGTCTTAATATAAATTTTAACTTAAAACCGAATTACTTCTTTTATATGAATCACAATAACTATGAAACAAGTTTTAAAAGTTTACCTTTTATTCGACCATCGCCACTTGAGAGAAAACCAAATGCTGCTAATCTATAATTTATTGTAATCACAATGACATCATTTAGACGAGCCATAATTTTTCCATTGTAAAATTGCATTCCTCCTGCACCAAGGAAAAAATATCCACCATGTATGTAAACCTATAATTTAAAATGTATGTATCGGTTTATATAATAACAATAAAAATAATAAATAGAATGATGATTATCTATTATAAACAGTCTTTCAAACAGCAGAAGTATTTTTGGTTAAGTATTTAACCCTCTTCAACAGCTGTTAAATTAAAAAAAAAAACATAATGAAAGCAAACATCAACTCAAATCCCAACAGGATTTCTGAATTTTAATGTTAATGGCTTGTCTATTAATTATATTCATTTTATTTCTATTTATGAATATATATATATATATATATATATTTATTTATTTATTTATTTATATATAGAAATGGTAAAATACCTTCACCTTTTCATGAGCATAACTTTACCTATGCAATTATACTCAAAACCATAAGAAAAACACATAACTCCACAGTTTAAAATAAATTTATATTAACAATTACAATAGCTTAGAGGAAAATAAAAGAAATAAAAATGCATATATATATATATATATACACACACACACCCGGGTCTCATTTTATGGGGATTTATTTAATGTGATTTTTAAAGTTATGCAATTCATGTTTCTTCTTAATATCTTTGTATGCGGTTTTCTTTTATGCGATAAAAATTATTAGATCAGAAATTAAGCTCTGATAATGTGCTATTACTTTAAATATTATAAATTTCGCGCATACATGTCATATTTAAAGTAATAGGGCATTATTGGAGTTCGACTTCCATCTAATAATTTCAATATTTTCAGTGCTTTATAATAGTACTGTAATAGATTTTATGCAATAAAGAAGTTTATAATTCACTTAAAATCAGGATTTCCCCATTTTATATACACACATTAAATTTTACAAGACTATAATGTAAATCTGTTCAAACATTATAGATGAAAAATACTATGTATGTTGTTGTTTTTGCATTTTAAATCACGTTTTATTTTTGCTTTTTAAAAAAAGAGTATGTAATCAATTAATCATTTACTGTCCACAAGTTTATTTTTAAAAGGTGAGTAACAGTGGAGGGCACAATTAAATTTGATAATTAAAATGTGATTTTTAATTGTAATTAACAATTTAAAAATTATGTAACGTGATCTAAATTAAGGTGATGTGAAATGATGAAATTTGATTTTTAAACGGAATTGAAAATTAAAAAATTAAAGACAAAAATAAGAATTTAATTTTTAATTGTTAGTTTTAATTAAATTTTTTCCAACAGTGGTGAATCAGTGTCTTTTTATTATCATAAGTCTAAGTTCTTATTTTTATTTTAAACTTTTAGTTTACTCTAACGGAGAGTAAAAAACATCCAAGAAAATGAATTTCTTTGCAAACAAAAATTTCAACTTTAGATCACTTACCGAAATGGGAAGGATCAACAGTGATTGGAAAACATTTTAGTTGTATTTCCTCTTGACTTCGTTTAAGAAGAAGCTACAGTACCTCGCATCACATCACATCATGGCGAATCTGATGTCCCAAATAGCAATAATGTTTAAAATACCGTACATCTATGAAAAAAATTTAAATTACGCATAAAAATATATTGTTTTGAATAAAATTAAATATTGTAGTTAATAAAAAAAGTAAAAAAAGTTTGTCTAGTATCATTTTTTTTCAAATTTGAAATTTTTTATTAGTCATGTTTTATTTTCTTATTTTTTTTTATGCGAATTTTAAAGTAATTTTACGTTGTTGCTTTGCTTTTATGCGATAATTGGAAAATTACAGTATGTATCCCCCATTTTTCAAGGTAAGTTAAGTCTATTTTTGTGTGATTTCTTTTGTGCGTGTTTTCTGAGGAACCTATCTACTGCATAAAATGAGACCCAGGTGTGTGTGTATATATATATATATATATATAGAGAGAGAGAGAGATTAAATAATAATTAATATTTAAATAAATCAAATTTTACATCTGTAAACATTGCTAGGGTTTAGACCAGGTACCATCTTAATAAACAGTATGAACATATGCAAAAGATAAGAATATCCACATTTAGATCTCTGCACAAAATTTATATTTTTTTTCTATTTACTGTTTTTATTTTATTCAATCAAGACTATTGCTATAGTCTTTTTTTAATAACATAAGTAATTTATTAGGTTAAAATTATTGATGAATTTTTTGTTTCATTAGTGCATGTCTCTGAACCTATTCTTTTCACCTCATGGTCAGTAATATATGTTTACTACGTGGATTAATGTGATGTAAGAATGGGACTTTAATGGTGATATTCATGCATTATCATCCATGACAAATATTCTGATTTACATGGTGCTTTTAAACTGATGTTTGCAAGTTTTAGTAATCATTTGCATTATATTTGTTTTAAGACCATTTCATATATATATTATGTTGGGGGTTATAAGTGACAACAAACTATTCACCACCTGACTATTAGTATTCAGTATTTAATACATTTTTAAAAATAGAAATATGTTAATAATTAAACAGATAAAGAAAGCTTATTTCTATAAGTATAAAACAACAATGTGGTTATGAATTGACTATTTTTTAAGTAAAATCGATATGACATTTATTACTGATTTTCGTCTTGTTTTTTCTCTCTTTATCTTATTAAAATAGACATCTTGACTTTAACTTGGGAAAAGAATTTAATATTCGTACATATTTTTGAGAGAAACTTATACAAATATTTAATAAAAATGCACTTGTAAAAGCATTTATTATTTAAAAATAATAAGATTTAAAAGATTTATTTGAAAAGAGTTATAAACACTGATATTTAATAATAACTTATAAAGCTACTTTGTTTAAAAAATCAAATTAAAACTTCCCTATTCGGTTTAGTGCGCCAGTAGAGATTCAGACACTCGATCATAAGGTCCATAGATCACATCCAGTCATTGGTTGCATATATTTGCATTTTTATATATTTAGATTTATCTGTTAATTAATGAAGCTTAATCAGGTGACAGAACGGGAGCAGGAGAATTTGGTTTGCTATTTTAATTATTTAAATTTAAATAAAAATTTAAAAATTTTAACTAATATAAATATAAGTAATCTTCAGCCTCCAGAATACAATTATTCTGAAAGTCTACTACAGTTAGAAATTTATAATTAAAAAAATTGAAATATATAAGCTACTATAATTTCAATAAGCATTATATATATAAATATAAAATACAACACCCATTATATAATATTAAGAGCGTGCTAATAGCTCTAAACAAGCTTTTTTTTTATTTATGATAAATGCTACTACAAGAGAAGGCATTCAAATTATTTTTATCTTCGATTGTCCCCATCCCCAGACCGGTTTCGACCTATGGGTCTCTTCAGTGAGGAGTTGGGACATTAGATTTAAAAAACCAACTCAAGCAAAGCATTTATCTAAAAGTTAATTGTTAGAAGATCTGAAACTTTTAGACATCTACATGTCTTTAAAGTCAGCTCTCCAACTGAAAAAATCATATGGGCCTGATATTAGTAGGCTTAGCCCTTTAATTTAGCTAAAGCCACAACAGCAAAATAATAATAGTAATAATAACAAGGCAGATGTTGGAGAGCTGACTTTAAAGACATGTAGATGTCTAAAAGTTTCAGATCTTCTTCTAACAATTAACTTATAGATAAATGCTTTGCTTGAGTTGGTTTTTTAAATCTAATGTCCCAACTCCTCACTGAAGAGACCCATAGGTCGAAACTGGTCTGGGGATGGGGACAATCCAAGATAAAAATGATTTGAATGCCTTCTGTTGTAGTAGCATTTATCATAAAAAAAAAGCTTGTTTAGAGCTATTAGCACGCTCTTAATATTACATATTTGTAAGTGCAAGCTATATATATGTCATGTGACATCTGACTTGTTATTATTACTATTATTATTTTGCTGTTGTGGCTTTAGCTAAATTAAAGGACTAAGCCTACTAATATATGGAGTATCTGAATTAAGTTCAGGACCATATGATTTTTTCAGTTGGAGAGCTGACTTTAAAGACATGTAGATGTCTAAAAGTTTCAGATCTTCTTCTAACAATTAACTTCTAGATAAATGCTTTGCTTGAGTTGGTTTTTTAAATCTAATGTCCCAACTCCTCACTGAAGAGACCCATAAGTCGAAACCGGTCTGGGGATGGGACAATACAAGATAAAAATGATTTGAATGCCTTCTCTTGTAGTAGCATTTATCATAAATAAATAAAAAAGCTTGTTTAGAGCTATTAGCACACTCTTAATATTACATATTTGTAAGTGCAAGCTATATATAAGTCATGTGACATCTGACTTGTTATTATTACTATTATTATTTTGCTGTTGTGGCTTTAGCTAAATTAAAGGGCTAAGCCTACTAATATATGGAGTATCTGAATTAAGTTCAGGCCCATATGATTTTTTCAGTTGGAGAGCTGACTTTAAAGACATGTAGATGTCTAAAAGTTTCAGATCTTCTTCTAACAATTAACTTTTAGATAAATGCTTTGCTTGAGTTGGTTTTTTAAATCTAATGTCCCAACTCCTCACTGAAGAGACCCATAGGTTGAAACCGGTCTGGGGATGGGGACAATCCAAGATAAAAATGATTTGAATGCCTTCTCTTGTAGTAGCATTTATCATAAATAAAAAAAAGCTTGTTTAGAGCTATTAGCACGCTCTTAATTTTATATATTTGTAAGTGCAAGCTATATATAAGTCATGTGACATCTGACTTGTTATTATTACTATTATTATTTTGCTGTTGTGGCTTTAGCTAAATTAAAGGGCTAAGCCTACTAATATATGGAGTATCTGAATTAAGTTCAGGCCCATATGATTTTTTCAGTTGGAGAGCTGACTTTAAAGACATGTAGATGTCTAAAAGTTTCAGATCTTCTTCTAACAATTAACTTTTAGATAAATGCTTTGCTTGAGTTGGTTTTTTTTTAAATCTAATGTCCCAACTTCTCACTGAAGAGACCCATAGGTCGAAACCGGTCTGGGGATGGGGACAATCCAAAATAAAAATGATTTGAATGCCTTCTCTTGTAGTAGCATTTATCATAAAAAAAAAAAAAAGCTTGTTTAGAGCTATTAGCATGCTCTTAATATTACATATTTGTAAGTGCAAGCTATATATATAAGTCATGTGACATCTGACTTGTTATTATTACTATTATTATTTTGCTGTTGTGGCTTTAGCTAAATTAAAGGGCTAAGCCTACTAATATATGGAGTATCTGAATTAAGTTCAGGCCCATATGATTTTTCAATTGGAGAGCTGACTTTAAAGACATGTAGATGTCTAAAAGTTTCAGATCTTCTTCTAACAATTAACTTTTAGATAAATGCTTTGCTTGAGTTGGTTTTTTAAATCTAATGTCCCAACTTCTCACTGAAGAGACCCATAGGTCAAAACCGGTCTGGGGATGAAGACAATCCAAGATAAAAATGATTTGAATGCCCTCTCTTGTAGTAGCATTTATCATAAATAAAAAAAAGCTTGTTTAGAAATATTAGCATGTTCTTAATATTACATATTTTAAGTGCAAGCTATATATAAGTCATGTGACATCTGTCTTGTTATTATTACTATTATTATTTTGCTGTTGTGGCTTTAGCTAAATTAAAGGGCTAAGCCTACTAATATATGAAGTATCTGAATTAAGTTCAGGCCCATATGATTTTTTCAGTTGGAGAGCTGACTTTAAAGACATGTAGATGTCTAAAAGTTTCAGATCTTCTTCTAACAATTAACTTTTAGATAAATGCTTTGCTTGAGTTGGTTTTTTTTTTAAATCTAATGTCCGAACTTTTCACTGAAGAGACCCATAGGTCGAAACCGGTCTGGGGATGGGGACAATCGAAAATAAAAATGATTTGAATGCCTTCTCTTGTAGTAGCATTTATCATAAATAAAAAAAAGCTTGTTTAGAGCTATTAGCATGCTCTTAATATTACATATTTGTAAGTGCAAGCTATATATATAAGTCATGTGACATCTGACTTGTTATTATTACTATTATTATTTTGCTGTTGTGGCTTTAGCTAAATTAAAGGGCTAAGCCTACTAATATATGGAGTATCTGAATTAAGTTCAGGCCCATATGATTTTTTAGTTGGAGAGCTGACTTTAAAGACATGTACATGTCTAAAAGTTTCAGATCTTCTAACAATTAACTTTTAGATAAATGCTTTGCTTGAGTTGGTTTTTTAAATCTAATGTCCCAACTTCTCACTGAAGAGACCCATAGGTCGAAACCAGTCTGGGGATGGGGACAATCGAAGATAAAAATGATTTGAATGCCTTCTTTTGTAGTAGCATTTATCATAAATAAGAAAAAAAAAAGCTTGTTTAGAGCTATTAGCACGCTCTTAATATTACATATTTGTAAGTGCAAGCTATATATAAGTCATGTGACATCTGACTTGTTATTATTACTATACCCATTATAAAATATATATATATAAGAAAAAACAAAAATTAACGGTAAATACAATATTATAGTTTAAATTATTTACTCGTCAGCTTTAACTGAATTTCAAATTGTTAAACTTAATGTTACATATATGTCCATAAGCTGTGTATGGCCGTATTTGCAGTTTGCCTATTAATAACATTGTTCTTATATTTATCAATTAGTATTGCCTCTTTAATTTTCCTCTTTTTGTGATTTCTTTCTTCCATTAATATTTTTATTTCATTGCTATTAAATGTAAACTTATAATTACAAGTTTTTTTTATGGTCAAAGAATACTGAACTCTTTGCTAATGAACTTTTAAAGGTTGGTTATGATAAAAACCAAATCTTTCAAACAGTAAATTCATTTAATAAAAGTGTTTGCAGTGTTACTGTATATAATAAAAAATGGATATCTATACCGTTTATAAATAACATGCAATCTAAATTATTTAAGAATATATTTAAAGAAAAGTATAATATTTCATTTTGTGTTCCTCCAAATTTTAATAGATTGATTAATCATTCTAAGAGTATAATTCCTAAATTGCAAAGAAGTAATATAATTTATCAAATTTCATGTGGATGTCAGAAATTTTACATTGGTGAATCAAGATCTTCTGTGGAAAAAATATTGAAGGAGCATCAATTATTATATAATTGAATTAAAAATAATGTAAATAGTCAATTTAATACAGCTTCAGTATTCTTTGACCATGAAAAAATTTGTAATTATAAGTTTACATTTAATAATAATGAAATAAAAATATTAATGGAAAAAAGAAATCATAAAAAGATGAAAATTAAAGAGGCAATTTTAATTGATAAATATAAGAATGATGTTATTAATAGGCAAACTGCAAATACGGCCATACACAGCTTATGGAAATATACATAATATTAAGTTTAAAAATTTGAAATTCAGTTAAAACTGATGAGGATTACCACGTAATCGAAAGCACTACAAAATAATTTAAACTATAATATTGTATTTACTGTTAATTTTTTTTTCTTATATATATATATATATACATAAATTAATACCAGAGTGGGTATATATATTGAACTGGGATCATTTAATAGAAGTTGTTTAATTGGTTTAAATCTTATTTGACATAATTTTACATTTTATATTTTTAATATTACATGAATGGACCGGCCCTTCAAGCAAAGAGAATACCATTGATAGCAGAGCCATCAATGATACCCATGGTCAGATTGAGCTATGCAAAGCATAACATGATCACATTTCCAGACCATGGCTCACCTTAACTGTTAGATTCAACCCCCTGCCATTCAAAGCATTTTATTTGTTTAGAGGTAAACCTAATGTGCCAGCTAATCATAATTAATAAATAGAATGCCTGGACAACAGGCTCACAATCCAGGACTTGAAATATTCCCACAACTAGCTCATATTCTGTCTCAGGATCTAGCACAATTTATTAACACATAAAATAACTCTACACTAACTTACTGGGGAGGCAATAACAAGACTAAAAAAGAAAATAGACAAAATAACTATTAAGACAAACATTAATATTTCATTATTTACATGCACACACACACACACACACACATATATATATATATATATATATATGTATGTGTATATATATATATATATATATATATATAATAACACAATAATTTTACATAAGAAAAATATAAATGACTTTAGGCTATAGTTATAATAGTCCATTAATTAAGGTTCATTTATTTGAAATGAAGAGACTACACTGTGATCAGAATGTTTTAAAATATCTTTACCTAGGTTTTCATGATTGTCAGTTTCCAAACAGTTGGATCATTGGTCTCCATTGATGGTTCCTGGGCTTGTTTTCCATTTTTTGTGTTGACAATGAGAGAAAGAGTTGTGGCAGTATGTACTTACAATCTAGGCATTGTTCTGGGCATTGCTTTAGGTGAGGTTCAGTTGTTTTTATTTTTCTTGAGGATTTTTGGGGCCTGAAGTACAGCTGAATATCCTAAAGTTGTCTAGCAATGCATGTTGCTAGATCTGTAGCTTTTGCATCGGTGTTGACCATAACAGTAATTGACTGGTTTACTATTGTGTTCTGAATATCTGGTTGTTTGGATTCTGCATTCTGTCTGAACAGATGAATGATCTAGCAAATTGCAGCCCCAACTGTATAGCAATAATACAAACCTGACTAATAACAAATTGACAACTGAAATAATTTGATCACAAAATGCAGACCTGATTGTACATCAGAAACCAGACAGAAAAACAATAGAGAGAGTGATTTTATATACTTTTTTCTCCCCTATTGTTTTAATTTTTTATTATTATTTAATTTTGATCTTAACTTGAAATCTGACTTTTAATTAATTTTACATTTCTTTAATTAATTGATTTTTGCATTTGTCTTAATCTTAATTCATTCAGATTTATCTAAATGATTTTGATAAGATAGTTTTTTTTAATTAATACAATTTAATCAGTAATCTTATAAACTAATTAATTATATTTTTCAAACTTTTACAAACATTTTATTTTTACAGACTAAATTTTAGTCTGATTTCACATTGGGTTATTTTATACATTATAAAAAGTTTTCTTTACAAAAGGAGAGAGGAAAAAAAGTTTTAATTTTTCTTTAATTCTATTATACATTTCTCCCCCTCCTGCTAAGAAGTTTTATTCTAAAAAAAAATGAAGCAGTATTGTTATTTTTTAAATTTTTGTTTAAAAAAAATCTTTAAGCCATTTATAATTTTATTTTTAAAAAAAATTACAAAACATGTAATGCTATTCAATATATATATATATATAATGAGTGTGCCAATAGCTCTTAATAAGCTTTTCAGAATATTCCTATCCCTGACTCATTTCATGCTTTTGGCATTCTTCAGTGAGATGGTAGGATATTCAAGCATTAGATTTAAAATGTCAAAAGCATGAAACCAGTCTGGGGATAAGAATATTATGAAAAGCTTGTTAAGAGCTATTAGCATGCTCATTATATATTTGTAATGTAAGCTTAGTAAATTAAACCATTAAGCATCACATGATCACATTTCCTATACTAGCACATTAATTGTTGATAAACAGAGAAAAACTCTCCATACAGTATTGCCACCTGTGCTAAACAGAGTAATCAATGGATGCCAGAAGGCTTGTGCATAAAATCCCTATCTAATGCCTATTCATCCAATATCCCCAGACTAGTTTCTGGCTGCTAGAGGGTTGCATTAGATCTTAAGATCTAGATGCAGTGCTCTCAGATCCAAAGCTCCTCACTGACGAAGGCCACAAGCCAGAAACTAGTCTGGGAATATTGGATGAGTAGGCATTAGATAGGGATTTTATGCACAAGCCTTCTGGCATCCATTGATTACTCTGTTTAGCACAGGTGGCAATACTGTATGGAGAGTTTTGCTTAGTAAATTAAGTCATATAATATATAAGACTTGATTTCTTTATGTATATACAACAAATAAATATATAATATATTAAAGTTATTTATTTACATTCTGTATATAAAGAAACTTAGTTTTATATGTGTTTCATCATAGAGAGTCATAAAGGTGGAATTCCTCTTTTAATGTTAAAAGAAGTTTGCCTTGACAACAGGTTGAGATTATTGATTGTTATGGATATTGGGACAAAAATATTCTTTCCAAATTGGCCAACTAGAGTGTCATCTGCTCATTTGTGCTAAGAATTCTTCAGAACTCATAATAAATTAATCCTAAAGAAACTGAATTTATGCCTGATATATATGAACGTTCTTCAGAATAAAATTTTTATATCATATTACTAATGTATTTTTTTATTTTACTTAACTTAGACTCCATGTGATTTTAATTGTTTTTTCCTTTTAATTTATAATTTAGTGATTTTAATGTAAATTGATAATATACATATATATATAGTGATTTTCAGCTTGTGTCTTAAAACTGAATGTCAAGTTTGCAATGATATAGTATTTAAAAAAGAAAAATGTCAACCATTTAATTTTCTTATAAGCAAACTTTGTCAATGAATAATACTTAAATGTTTATGTATCTTATTAGAAATTTTTACAAGGACTTTTATATTTTCATAACTTAAAAGTAATCTTAAAAATAAGCTCACAATGTTTAAATCCCTTAAATAGCTAGCTCTTTTATAATTTTAAGATCTTCAATTTTAAAGTTATTACTAACTTAAAATATGAGTAAGTTTGATTTTAAAATATTAAAGTAAAATACATCCTAGTTTAATTGTCAGAGTTTATTAAATTTCATTATTAGTGTAAAACTTTAAATGCAGGTTCAAATCTTAGACTAGATTACAAATATTTAAGTCCTTGTTAAAAAAATTGTATTATTTAATTTTAACTATAAGAAAAATAGCTTCATTAAATAACCTTAAAATTCAGTCAATTAAAGGAGATAAGTAATTCAAAGCCAATAGTTAATTTTTATAATTAAGTTCACAATCTTTAAATAAAGAATGCAATAATGTATGTGAGGATGCATGAATGTGAAATTTATTAATTGCTTCAAACATTTTGGTAAATTTAATGTTAAAATTATTTTTAAATGTTTTTATTTTACAAAGCCATAATTAACTAATATTCTGGGATCTTATTTTTAAAAAATGTTTAAAGAACATATTTGTTAAAATAATGTAACACTTATTGTGTAATATTTTATTTATTGTAATACATTTTAATTTTCTAAATAAAAAAGACATTTAAAAATAATGTATTCATCAATCAATTGGTTATTTAAATATTCAGTCTAGACTACCATCTCTAAAAAATTTTAGAATTGTATTAATTGATGGTTTTTCCAGTAATTTCTAGAAAAATCTTAACCTTTTCATTAATTAAGTCAGCTGGGTATAATTAAGTTGTCAATTTTCATCCATCAAAATTGATCACATGACTTGAATCATATAAGGGGAAATATGAACATATCTAACCCACACCTACCTACAAATTTCACTTATTTTCATCTTATATTTTGAGTATAATTATTTTCAATTGACTATTTTTTTTTTAATTTAAAAAATTGTTTTGCTAAAATAATCATTATCCAGGCTCTGTCTTAACTGTTAAAACTTTCCAGTGCTTAAAATTATTTAAAGAATGTGCATTATGGGAAATTCAACAACAAATGAAATAGAAACTAAATCATTATTTCCAAAATTGATTACTTTGATGGAGTTTAAAAAATGGAACTATTGTCATTCCTGTTTTATGAGAACTTTTGATAATTCTATTATCTGTTCTATATGTAGATATTATAAAAATTAATTCTAAGATATGCAGAATACTTTGGAAATCTCTAAAACATCTCAGATATTTAACTCTTTAAGCAAATTTTATCTTAAGAATATTATAAATATTTGTTATATTGAAAAAGAGGTTTTCTTTTGGAATAATTTCATCTAAGAATAAAAAAACTTTTTAAAGCAAAAATTGCAGACTCTTTTTGAAACATAAGATGTTTTATAAAATGCTTTATCTAAAATAAATATATTTTTGACAAAATAATAATTAAATTATTTCAAATTATTTTTATGTATTAGTTTTATTTATAAAATATATATATATATTGGACAATTATGCATATATTAAGAAATGTATTAGGAATGAGATGTTTTATTACCATTATCTTAAATATTTTATTTAAAAAATAACATTCACTTAATAAAACAGGCAAAACTCTCCATACAGTAGTGCCACTCAGTGCCAACCAGAGTAATCAATGGATGCCAGAAGGCTTGTGCATAAAATTTCTGTCTAGTGAATACTCATCCAATATCCCCAAACTAGTTTCTAGGCCTTCTGACATCCATTGATTAATTTGTCTTGCACTGAGGGGCACTACTGTAGGGAGAGTTTTGCTTGTTTTAATAACAATTATGAGCAAGCATAAGAAATAGTGATCAGGTGATGTTAAGTGGTTTAATTTACTTAATAACTGACCATTTGTTTAAGAAGTTATTATATTTAAATGACAATTATTATCAAAGTGAAAATGATTTATCACAAAAATATCTTTATTATTCTACATTAAACCAAAACAATGAAATATATTTCCCAATACATTGAATTTAAAGCTTATTAAATTGTCTACATTTTTTGAAAATCTATTATATAATATGTATTACTAAAATACAATATATTTCAAAGTTATTAATATTAAATTTGCTTTTAAAATGTATTATTCTTCATTTCCAGCATCATTGTTCTTCATTGGGGATAGAAATCAATTATAATCTGTACTATTAAAATATGCACCCTCCTGAAATATTAGGGTGAATATTAATCTCTGAATTTATCCTTTATCCATTCTAGAAAATTTACTATTTATTATCATTATATACTTCTGAGATAATTACTTTTAATTCTTATCATCATTAATTAGTTCTACAATATGTGCTTTTTAAAGAAATATGAATTTAATATATGATAATCTACTTAAATATTTAATGTGCATCTTATTTGTTATTCCATTCATTAAATATATTTATTATGTCTGAATGGCTATAAGTACCTGAAGTAATGTCTTCAAATGTTTTGCTTAATCCTATTTTGTGTATTATTGTGCATGAAAATTGAATATGATGTCTTACATTATCTCTGAGACCTGTAAGTCACTTTAGAACTTTATTTCAGTAATTGTATCCCATCTGTTGGTAAGAACATCATTATGAAGAACTTTCATTTATCTTTTAATTTTGGTAACAGGTATAATTGTTAACTTTAAATATTTGTGATATTGTAAAATGTTATATATTATTACTTTATGCAATTTTATTTTGTATTATCTTTATAGATTATTTATGAGGTCTATCTTTCAGAAGTTCTCAGAATATTGTTACCATGATACTATATTTTAAATGTATTATATTTGTTTCTATGATGAAATTATTTATTTTGAATGTACATGCAAATAATGAAAGAGATAGAAGCTGGTTTATAATTTGTCTGTTTTTATGCCACAATTTTTATTAAGCTGTTTTTAGCACTAGTTATAAATTTTTATTGGTTTTACTTATTAATTGCTTCTCATTTTAAAAGAGATTATAATCTTAGTATCTCTCTTGTTGATGTTTTATCTTTCTAATATATTTTAAAGAGATAATAGCTTAGTCTCTCTCTTAGAATGTTACATCTTCTAGTGAATTAATTTGTTCATGTATCTTATATTCAAGAATGTAATGCTTTATTGAACAAATTCCCTTTATTATTGTGATTTATTCTTGATGGTTCATTCACATTATTTTTATGTCTAGTGACAGAGTCCTAGTTTATTTATTGCCCTCAGACAACTGCTTTTTCTTGAGTTTAAGTCACCATTTTGTTTTTGGCTTATTATCCCTAATGTGGATTTTCTTTGTGATATATTTTTGTATAAATCCAAGGATAGTGTACTATCATGACTTTATTCTGGCAATTGATATTGTTGTAGGCATCAAGGAATGCAACCCTTACTTTAAATTATTCTTTTAGGCTAGTGAGTGTCATTTGTTTGTCTTGATGTATAGGTCTTGTGGATGTGACAATCCAGCACCTCAAGATGTAAATCCAATAAAATATTAATCTTTAAATTGTATATGTCACTTTAGTAAGTAATATATATCTTCTTCAACATTCATCATACTATATAGATTGGTAAGTTTATATTTTAATAAGGGTATTAAATATGTTCATTAGGGACTATATAATTGAATGATTGTTTGAAAATGAGAGAACTTATTTAAAATATCAATACTATAGAAGGTTTTGTTAATTATCAATATTATTTATTATCCATAAAGGTTTTGTTAATTATCAATATTATTTATTATCCATTCACTTATTTTAAATTGTAATTCATATTTTTTCTCTATTTTATATTTTGTCTGGAGAATTCATTTTGGTAACACTCTAACAGCTAAATTATTGATTTTTGAATATCTTTAATGCCAAAATAAATGTTATTTTTATTATTAATATAAGTTTTTTCACTTTTATCACCATATGCATTCTTTCAGAAATCTAAACATTATAAAGTTTAACACACAATTATATTTATTTGTCATACATTGAGAATACATGAATATTAATAATTTAACATAAAAGTTGCTTTATTTCAATTGCATTTTTGATGTTAAGAAAACATCCAAAAAATAAATTATTTTATTTGTTAGAAATAATAGCAATTATTTATTCATCTGATGCAAGATTACTTCAACCAATCTTATTTGTTTAAGAGATCACTGTGTTTATTTTACAGATTACTCTTCATTATTAAAACATCATTTAACATTATTTTAAAGATTACTTTGTTTTATTTAGAAAATCACTTAGATTATTCATTATAAATTCAAATAATAGAATTGCTTGTTTTTACTTCAAAAGAATGTTAAAAGAAAATTTATTAGTGTGATATTCTGGGTAGCCATAAAATCTCTTATCTACTCATTATATCATGAATGCTACCCTAGTATATTGTCTTTATTCCAAATTAAGAGTTTTTCATATTTAGTTTAAATTAAATTTATAATCGTAATTTAATGACACATTATCTTAAGCGTGGGAGCAATTATCATTGCTTTGTTATTTTACTAGGATTTCATTCTTTGATACATTTTATGCACAAGATTATTAGATAAAAATGTTTCATTTAACATCAAATCATTTTTAATAAAAAGTTAATGTGGCAAAACATAAAAAAACATATTTCTATTTAATAAAACATATTTAATGTTAAATCTGATTATGACAATAAGATACTCACTATAGTTATAAACTGGAGTAGTATTTGAAGATGTGTTGGGATGAGAATTTAAAGTAACCTAACCGTCTTAATGACATAGGCTATTAATATTAAAAACTATTATAGAGTATTTTAAAAGAGTGAGTATAAGAAGCCTCTTCCTCTTCATTTGCTCATATATTACCTTTATCTTAATAATTCTTATTTATTTACTCTTATTATTGCTTTTATTAAAGTGGTATATGTCATTTAATTTGCTCATATATTACCTTTATCTTAATAATTCTTATTTATTTACTCTTATTATTGCTTTTATTAAAGTGGTTTATGGCATTTGAACTCTAAGCCTAGGCAATTTAAGATTATTATTGTTGATTAACCCATATATTACAATTGTTATTATTTAGCCATGATTATTATTATTATTATTATTGGACTGGTAATGTTATTTATTCACTTTTATGATTAGCCTGTATTGTGTTGATAATATTATTTTTGGCCTGCACAATGTGCTTGGCTTTCGGTTGGTTTGATAGTTCTGATTGATCGTCTCTTATTATCGCATTGTGCGAATTATGGATCATCCTGGTAATATATATATATATATTAATTAATGAATTGTGGGAAAATTGATGTATGATGTATTACTTTTGTTTACATTTGTAACGGTTTTTTCTAATACAATTTGAGTCTAGTTGACAACGACTACATAGATAGTTGAAAGTACTTCTATTAAATTGGTATATATTTGTTTAAAATATTGTTACTGTATTAATTATTTAGTAATAATTTACTAAGGCTGTAACCTTAGAAATAAGCGTCTGAAAAATACGAAGGTAGGGACCTCTCTCTCGTATTTTTCAGACGCTTATTTCTAAGGTTACAACCTTAGTAAATTATTACTTAATATAATAATGGGCGTTTAATAAAATTTATAATTACAACTGTATTAATTATTGTATTGTTTGAATAATTATATATATATATATATATGGAGAGAGAGAGAAAGGGAGAGAGAAAGAAAAAAAGAAAAAATAATTTGTAGACTTTTAATGTAAATATTGATAACTTAATATGATATACATGTGATTTTTTTAGAATGAATATCAATTACGATGTTATCATGCAAATAACAAATCAATTAAAAACTGGCATTAAAAACTAAAATTATGATATCTAGTAATAGAATTTGTCCGACCCATTTTTACATAAAAAGTAAAATCACTTTTAGTTTATTATTCTACATTTTTATAAAGACCATAAGTCAGACATAATCTGGAAATAATACAACCTTCTAAATATTTTTAGAAGGAAATGAGTATGTCCTATAAAGATTGAATGGAATACGAAAATAGATTTTAAGATGTAAGTATATATAATGTAATTGGGATTTTTCATTTATTTTTAAAAAAAATTTCAGCTATGATGCAAACAATTAAAAACTAACATTGCAAACTGAAATCATCTAACAATATTTATCTGACCATTCTTTAATCCAAAAGCGAAACTACTTTTAATATATTATCCTGAATTGTATAAGGGCTATGGATCAGTTAGTTAATATTTCATAAGCATGAAATCTAAAAATATGACTACTTTCAAAATATTTTCTGTTATATAATCCTCTCTAGCTGAAAGGAAACTCTTTGATTCTTCTTTAAGGCTCTAAAGCTACTAAGCAGGTCAAATTTATTATGTTCACTCCATAGATTCTTGTTATTTCAACAATTAATATTGTGTAATTATTTATATCATAAATGAACATAAAGAAGCTATTCACTAAATGTATCAAATAGCTTGGTGAGTTTACTGAATTTTTACCTCTTGAGTTTAAAATCAAAAAACACCATATTTTTTCTTCTCAATTGCCTGATAATTTTTAAATGAAATATTGCTTAAGTTTTTTGAAGGTAATATGAATAGATGTGAATGATATTTTTTAAAATAAATATTTATAGTTGGACAAACAAAACTAATTTATAGTTTATATTCCAGGATGGTATAAATCTGCCAGCCAAAGAAGAAATTTGTGGATAATTCAGAAGTTATTAAGTAATGGAATAGATATCCATTCAATGATAAACTTTTATTTAGATATCTACAACTATAAACCATTCCATTAGATATCCATTCAAAGATAAAGTTTTATTTAGATATCTACAACTGTAAACCACTTGTAAGTAAAAGAAGATTGACATAGATTGGTAATAGAATTGTGTAATATTAAATGTGACATCACTGGATTTTGTGAAATTAAAAGATGAAGAGACAATTAATTTAAAAAGTGGATGTGTATTTTATTACAAAGGACAAATATTGAGAGCACAAATGTTTTGAGATTTATTATAAATAAAAAAAGTGGAAGAACAACATTGTAAAGATTGGTAGTACTTCAGGCAGAGTGTTAGATTAGTTATTCAATTAGTGAAAGATATTAAATTCAGATGATTCAGGTTTATATGCCTGCAATTTCTCATTGTAATTAATAAAATAGAGAATTTTTATATGGATGTTCAAAATGCTTTTCATCAAACCAAAGAATATTTTTAAATTGTTATGACAAATTTTAAAATTTGATAAATAATTGAAATATGAATGTGTTGTGGATAAATTTGTTTATGTTGATAGAAACAAAAGGGAACGCCTAGATTTGTGAAGTTTGCAGACAAAGAAAATTGTTAATTATAAATTCTTAATTTGGAAAAAAAATGCTAAATGGAATGGATATGAAAGCATTTAAATGATGTTACAACAGAAATGAAATATATTTTGACTAACAAAAAATATGTATTTTAAGAATGTAATTTTCCTAAGAGATCAGCACAATAAATGATCACCATTAGGAGACATTATAAAATCATATAAAATCAAAACTAGAGAGACAAAAATTATTAAAAAAGTAAGTATTAACATTTGATATTTCTAGTCTTCAGAAACAATCTAAATGAAATTAAATTAGAACTTGCAAATCTTTTTAGGATATCAACAGACTTTGAAAATGGTTCAGACTTGACTGAAATAAATAAAAAGATAACTCATAGTCTATAAGGAAATACAGTAAAAGATAGCGGATACAAAAAAACAGGGATTTACCAATAATTTTTTTACTGAGACTGAGCAATATAAAAAGTTTTAAAAATTATCCATTAAGAAGAATTTAATATCTAGAATTTGTATAAATTGGTATAAAAAAGAATTAATAATGATATGAGAAAATATAATTATAAATTGGCAAGATAAGCTATAGAAAAGAATAAAAGTCTCAAAAGTATAAACAACATCTTGGTATTGGAAAAAAAGTTGTTCCTGCAATAAAAAAAAATGGAACTATTAATAATAAAGGAGATGACATTATAAAATATGAGTTTTATAAAGAATTACAGTATATAGTAAAAAAGAAAAAAAAAACAGTATTCATTACAATTACTACATCTTCTAAATTTCTAAGAATTACAAATGAAGATATGAAATATGAAATAAAATCTATGAAGAAAAAAGCTCCAGAAAATGATGGAATTGTTATTGATATTTTTTAAAAAGGCAAATGAAATAAAACAAGGGTTGGCAAGGTATAAGACAAATGTCTACATTAAAGTGATGTACCATATTACAGGGAAAATGCAATAATAATCTTGATATTTAGGAAAGATAATTAAGATATTAGAAATTGCAGACCCTACAGTATTCTATCAGTTTCATACAAAATCTTTATCAAGATAATTACAGCTTATCTGCAGCAACCTTTGTATTTTAACCAGCCAAAAAACAAACGGAAATTAAAAGTGATTTTAATATAATAGATCACATCCAAATATTGAAAGAAGTTTGAGAAAGGCTAATGAGTATGAGTTTCCATTATGGCTTTTGATTCTATAAGCATATCCATAGTGATTAAACTTTGAATTATCAAGATATAGCCCCAGGATATGGTCACATTCTAAAGAACATTTAATAATATACAACAATAAGGATTACATTATATGATGTAACTGAGACGATTAACATTGAGAATGGGGTACAAAATGATCATTTTAATTCACTAAAACATTTTACATCAAATTTTACAAGAAGTATTTTGTAGATTACAATCCAAAAGTTTGAATGAATTAAATGGAAATTTTTTAAGACATTTAGAATCTGCAATTCACGTAGTTGTTTTTATAAATAATGTTTTAGATTCTCAGGAAATGTTGCTGAAGTTATTAAATGAATGTAAAAAAAATAGGACTAAATTAAATGCTAAAAAGACTAAACCAATATTTAATGCATTTTTTTTAAAGTCGACAGTAATAATTGATAAACATGAGTCAAAAGAAGTTAACAAGGAAAAATATCTAGGGAAAATTATTAATGCACATGGAAAACATAATGGATGAAATTAACCATAGAATAAGCTTCGATGGATACTTTTGCTACGAATAATTTAATATTAAAAAGGAATGGGACTATACATTTCCAAAAGAAAAGAATGTATTTTAACAATGCTTTTTTATGTATTTGAGACAAAAATTCGGAGGCTTCAACAAAGTATGAAGAATTATATGTTAGGATTAACAAGAGGAGATAGAAAAAAATACGTGTGAAAAGACAAACTATCATTAACACCTATAAAAAAAAATTAAGAGACTGAAATGAAGCTGGACTAGCTATAATATTAGAAGAGAGGATAATAAATCCACATATGAAGTCTTCAATTGGATCAGAAGATATTGTAAATGACCCAGAAATAGATCACACATGAAGTGGATGAATAAAATAAGCATGAACCAAGGAAACTGGAGTAAATTTGAATAAATCATTATGCAGTGAATCAATAAAGGTTAGAAAGAATAATATTTTTAAAATTTTAATAGTTTTTTTGTTATAAATATGAACACTTTATCAGTATAGGGGATTTGAACTCAGATTTTCAAGCACCCTTCAACTGTCCACATTATCTCACACAACTGATACACATGACCACACACATGTAGAAAAGATAAATAATTACCAATATACATATTTCATGCTAAACCAGCACTCATCAGTTGGTCCAGATTATCATCTCCACACATATATATAATCAATGTTCAGTTTACATAAAGATAGCAAATCGTCATACTTTAATAGACAGGCTTCAATCTACTCCAACCTCCAACTTTTCAGCCATCCATCAGTTTATATAAAGATAGAAAATCTTCATACTTTAATGGACAGGCTTTAATCTACTCTAACCTCCAACTTTTCAGCCATCCATATCATTGAAAATCTCATCATTAGATTTTCAATGATATGGATGGCTGAAAAGTGTCAAGGTTGTCATCCTACACATGTTGACCATTAACATGGGCTTTGAACATTCCATTATCAGATTTTCAATGAAATGGATGGCTGAAGTAGTTTGAAGCCTGTCCATTAAAGTATGAAAAGTGGCTTTCTTAATATAAAGCTTAGCACTGATTGTATATGTGTGTGGAGATAGTAATCTGGACCAACTGATTATTGCTGGTTTAGCATGAAATACGTTTATTGGTGATTATTTATCTTCTCAATGTGTGTGTGATCAGCTGGGTCAGCAATATGAGATGGCATGGAGAGCTGAGGGTCGTGTGAAAGTCTGAGTTTGAATCTCTTATATATTACATTATATATGTGCAAGTGTGTGTAAGTCTGTACAGTGTATTAAATTATATATTGAAACATAGTGTGTTAAAGATCTGCCCATTCCTCACATATGTATGTAAATGGATTATTCTCCAGTACATTCGGGGTCAGAAATGACTAAATGGTCAACATGGGTAGGATGTCAACCTTGGCACTAACATGGGCTTTGAAAATTCCATAATCAGATTTTCAATGAAATGGATAGCTGAAGAGTTGTGAGTTGGAGTAGTTTGAAGCCTGTCCATTAAAATATGAAAAGTGTCTATCTTAATATAAAGCTGAGCACTGATTTTATATATGTGTGGAGATAGTAATCTGGACCAACCGATATTGCTGGTTCAGCATGAAATACGAATATTAGTGATTATTTATCTTTTCAACGTATGTGTGGTCAGGTGGGTCAGCAATATGAGATGGCATGGAGAGTTGAGGGTCGTGTGAAAGTCTGAGTTCGAATCCCTTATATATTATATATGTGCAGGTGTGTGTAGGCCTATACAGTGTATTAAATTAAAACAATTCTTGCAAACCCAGTTATAATAATTCACAATTAAGAATTTGACTTTTATACAAGCTATCACATTTTAATCAAAAATAATGAGCTTGTAGAGGATGCACAAATAATTTCATTCATAATATAATATATAATCCTCGTAATGTATTAATTATGTAATTGATTGTGTTGTAGGCATATTTAATTCAATTGGTAAAATTTACATAAAATAGAATTAAGTTTTTATCTGACTAGAATATATTTGCTCATGTATTTATTAATGCTATAAAAGAAAATAAATTATTGTGAATATTGTAATTTCCGATTTTTTTTTCTTCACTATTGATAACTATGTAATATTAAATACGCTTAACGTATATAGTGAAATTAAAATTCAACGATTATATTAATATTTCTTAAGGCTAAGCGCTTTCAGAGCTTACACTCATATTCATAGCCTTTTAACGTAGTAATTTATGCAAATCTATGCAAGCTTATTTATATTGTCCATCTCTTTGAAATGGAAAAGCATGTGTCTCTCCTGTTTATTGCTTTCAAATCTCTTGATATATACCATGCTTCTTTAACCTTCCTTTTGATGTCATTTCTTTCAGTTGCAATTATCCTAGCATTTGCAGGTTCAAATACATGATTAGCCTCCTTTTGATGGTCCACAAATACTGAGCTGCCTTCGTTTCTTCTTAATACTCTTTTGTATAAGTATTTATGCTGAGCCACTCTGTTGTTTATAGTGGCCCGAGTCTCACCATAGTATACTGCACCGCATATGTGCGCCGAAATCAAATTAAATTTGACTTTGAATTTAAGTTTTATTTCTTTAAAAAATACAAACAATCTATGCTCATGTGATCTAGCTTAGGCTAGTAGTTTAAAACATTATTGTTAACTAGTAATATCAGCTATTACACCCTCTCTAATAAAAAAAAAAACATGTTTACATTATAATTTATCCGCAAAATATATTAAATCTATCATAAGTATTGCATATATAGAATACAACTGTTAAACAGACAATTAAATCAGCTAATGATAAATGCTGTCAATTATTTTTTTAAAAAAAATTAAAAGCCAAATCAAATTTAAAAAGATAAAACAAAACTCTAACTTGAACTGTAATCTATATCGACCACTTTACATGATTGATATTCGATATTGTATGCTATATTTTCTGAACAGCGTTTGAATTGTAATGATGTTTTAAATATTTTTACTGTCTGCATTAAACATTTGAAATTAAGTAACAATGTAAGAGACTGATGCATGACGACTTCAAATTATTCAGGTGTTGCTCTCACTTAAATTTTTTATAATGATTTGAGTTTTAAAAAATTCTTTTGATACAATAAATACCAGCTAATTTGTTTGCTCACTAGAACTTTATAAACACACACACACTTAAAAAATGAATAAATTAAATTTACCATCACAGCAGCATTACTGAGAAGTGGATAGGGGGCATATATGTCTAAAAATAAGCAGTCTTCTGAAGAAGATGAATCTGGTTCTAGATCATGTAACCATTTGAAGCCTGCTATTTCAGGCAAAATTAAGGGAGCTGACTGAATACAATGATTTCCATATTCAAAAGCTTCATATACCCCATTCCATTTCTTTTTTGGTTCAGAATCTTGAAATCTAATAGGAGGTTCAGCATAAGGAATACCACGAAACTCAGCAACCAGTTGGGTACTGCCTGATACATGTACCAACTTTCCTTTCAATATTCCAGTTACTGTTTCTACAGTTACATCTAAATAAATAGACAAACAATGCATAATGCTTGCTAAAATTTATATAAAATATTTTAAACTCCAAATATCTATATTTTTTCAACCACATTTCCCCTTTAAATGAAGAAAAGCTTGAATTAAAAGGAGGAATGTTGCTCAAAGAATATAGCTTTACGGCATTTAAAATATTATATATACACACACAAAATAATTATAATATACAAATGAATAAATATTTTTATATTTGAACTAGAGACTAGTGGTGGATGGAAATGTTCAAATAAACAAGATTCCTGGAAAGGCCAGATTTTAGTTAAAATATATACAGATTTGTTTTTTATTTTGTTATTATTTTGTATTAATATTATTATATTAAGAAAGTCTTTATTCTGATTTCATTTTTTTTAAAAAAAAGGAACATAATAACTTAATAACATATAGAAACTTCTGAAGTATCGACATCTGAACAATCTATGAGTAATAGGACAAATCATTTTTATTTCATTAAAAAATAAATCAAAACAAAGCAGCTTCCATTTAAAAAAAAAAAAAAAAAAGATTTATTTAATATTTATCATATGAAGAGATTCACAGAAATTATTATAATCTTTGATTACCTAAAATAGTAAGTTGAACATAATAGTTAAATTATCTTGACCAAATTGGAACCTTTTTATTTGCTTCAGTTGAAATTTAACCCAAACTCTGTAGCTGTTAAGCGTGTGACTTTTATTTCTAAGTTAAGATTCTTAATGTATTGTTATTATATTACACTTTGTAATATGTGAAAAACCAAATAATAAATTACATTGCAAAGAAAGTAGAAAAATGCCTTGTTAGAAGGGGAAGGGGAGTTAAAAATCTAAATTAGAACCTTGTTTAGTTTTCGTCGGTGGTCGAGAGGTCAGCACAGCTGCCTTACAAGCAGTTGTCCCGGGTTAGCAGGTTTGCTTCCCGGCCGATGCTATGAAACATAAAAAAAAAGGAAGTTTTAGTTAAAAAACTTGTTTATTTCATAACAAAAATGGATGGCAAAGCTAAATATAAAATTAAAATTTTGGAATTAATATTTTAGAAGATATAAATAAAAATGTAAATATTGGGAGTGAATTTTTCTTCTTTAAATGTTATTAAATGTAATAAAGAAAGAGAGAAGAGACAAACTGTTTTGTTCTCTGCTTCTTTTGTTTATAAACAAAATATATAATGTACTAAAATTTACATCTACAACATGTTTTGGAGAGAATAAAAGGGGGCGGTTTTAAAAATATATTGTTGTAATGAAGCAAATATCACATATCCCCTAGCAGGTGATTTATATGTTGTTTGAAAACCATATTCTTTGTGCAACATCACTTTGGTATTAGTCATCCTTATTATAATTCTAGGAGACCAGCAGTTCATTTTATATTGCTTTACATCAAAGTGCAATCTATTATTGAAACGGTGTTGCGGTGATCCATTTGGAAAAGAGAAACGATCGCTGATTAAAACTCTTTGTCTTCCATAAGCCATATTTCACTGACAGTTCTTATAAATATTTTTCACTACTTCAGTTACAACAGTCAGCATAATGAACTCATTTAAAAGAAATCCATCTACTATATGGGGTTAGATAACCAAAAGCCACACCAGGTGAAATGTAATGAAAATGCAGTCAGATCCAGAAATTAGTGCTGAAATTTGAAAAATCAGCTTGTTCGATGCCTCTCTAATACTGTGAAAGAAAAAAGAAATAGTTCCATATAAAGATCTGCATACATTAAATTTCATATAACATTACCGATGCTGCTGAATTTAATCCCTCTCTAACATCACCAGTATTCAAAGAGAAGATCAGTAAGGAAAAACTAAAGACAATAACAGTAAAATATTAAAAGAACGGTACCTGAAAAAAAAACATGGTTAGTGATTGTTTCCCTATTTAACGAGGTAAGATCTTATTATTATAAAAACCATAAGACCTTAAACTTGAACAATAGTTTAAATTTAAATTATATTTTGTTACTGTAATATGTTTGCGGGTAGTTGTGACTATATATATATATATATATATATATACTCAATTGTTTTATTTATTTGTTATTAATAAATTGTTACATATTTTGTTTTTATTAATCCATTTAGTTTGTATTTTTAATTCAATCCCAAAATATATGCTTGTTACACCCATATGCTAGTTAATATCAACAGCCCTGAGAAATCGTGTAATCCATTGGAGTACATACTGAGATGACGATAATAGTTTACGATGATCGTTCCTTTAATAACTTTTCCAAAAGTAAGCTTTCTTTTTGGAAGTTTGACATCTTTGAGTTTTTTTTTACTGAAACTGAAAAACTAACAAAATACTTTTAGGAGTAATTGTATTTTTAAATTATAAGTTATCATCATCACATTGTTTAATATTATTATATATTTGAATTACATTTTTATTTTATTAAACCATTCAACTTATTATTTATTTGAATCAAAGTTCATGGTGCATGTCATTGTATATCATTATATGTATCATTGGTTATAGGTTCAAACCTGTACTATGGAAGTTTTTGTGATTACAATACATTCATTAGAATCAAAATTGTATTCATATATACATATAAAATGATATAATTTTACAATACTGATTCATAAATTAACACTCGGAAAAATACTTGGAATTAAATTTTTATTTTATTAACCATTCAACTTATTATTTATTTGAACTAAAATTCACGATGCATGTCATTGCATATCATTATATGTATCATTGGTTATGGATTCAAATCCATACTGTGGAAGTTTTCACCATTACAATATATACATTAGAAATCAAAAGTTGTATTCACATATAAACATAAAATAATCCAATTTTACAATACTGATTCATAAAATAACAGAATAATAAATATGTGAGGGTTAGCTACATTACTGCACTATCCCTACTATCAAAGGCCATCAACCATGTTACAAATTAATATGATTCTATTTTAGTCTGCTAGTCAAGGTCTTATATAGATAGAATTATATATGTGAATATCAAATAACAGATTCAAATGAAGCTACAAAGTTGATATTAATCCTTATAATTATTATTATTCTAATTTGCTATACATATAATCGTTTGGATAACATGAAAATGGATGCATTTTTTTATCTGTAATATGAATTGACTTTGATATTAGAAGGTATTGCAATTATATAGCCAGTGCTCAAAATTTTAATATTTCTAATTTTGTATATATATATATATTAATGAGCGGTGATAAAAATAATTAGTACTTTGGTGTTATTCCTGCTATGACTTACTACTCCATGACGTTTTTGTCTGGTAATAATTATTCATGTTTTCATTTCTGATGTCATGTCATTCTAGAATCCTGGAATGACTAATCCATGTCACATATATACACGTTCCCAACTTTTCACATATATACATGTCACCAAGTTGTAAAATGAGCTGATCTGACTTTGTATCACCAAAATGGAGAGATATGTTCATTATGGAAAAAGGAAAAAACGCATTACAGTACTAAATAAAAACAAGTAGGTGTGAATTTTTAATACAGTACTTTTTGCAAGTTTTTATCTTGGCACTTTTTGCCATCATAAACACCCTGCACGTGTAATACCAAATTTCAAATAAATAAATAAAAAACACAAAGTTTTATCTCTTAGATCATTTGTAACTAATATGGTTTTATATTTAAAACTACATTTACAGTTTAGATTTTATATATTTATGATTATTTTATTTGTTAAAACTTTATATATATATATATGGTTTTTTTTTAAAAAATGTTTAAAATATAAAGTTAAACTTACAGTTCAACATTTTTAGATAAAATAAAAACTTTATCTCATAGTTCACAATTTTTTTAGATTAAAAGAAAAACATAAAACTAAAACTTTGTTACAGTTGCCATTTAAAAAAGGTTTCAGGGATCTTTTTCATATTTTCCTTTTTCCATAATGATTATCTCTTCATCATTGAAAGTAAGATATTGCTTTTTTTTTTTTAGATTTAAAGCTTGGTATTACGTATGCTGGGTGTTTATAACAGCACAAAGTGCCTTATTATGCCAGGAGGGGTAAGGATGGCTAGGTGGGAGGGGGAAGGATGGCTAAGTATGTAACAAAAAGTCACAAAATATTTAAATCGGACAATGTGTTTTTTTTCCCTTTTTCCATAATAAATATATCTCTCCATTATTTTTAGATTTGAACTTTGGTATTACACGTGGTATGGGTATTACTCTAGTGATATATTATTCTAAGTTTGCAATATGTTTAAAATAACGCCTCCATGAGACCTTCTGACAAATTTTATTGATTACGTTTGTCTGCACATCCCTTGAAGATATTATTTTAAACATATCGCAAACTTAGAATAATATATCGTTGGAGTAATACATCATTGCAGGAATTATACCAAAGTACCAAATAATTTTATTTAAAATCAAAATAAAAAGAAGCAATAATTATACCAATATTGATAATACAATATACAAAAAAACAATAGCAATAAAGCAAATGAGATCAGGTGATATAATTTAACATGCAGTACACAATCATATATAACAAAATTATGTTTTTTTTATTTGTCAATATGGGTTTTTGCTCGCATTTGTTGTTGATTATTTTTTATATACAATTTAGATCTGATATAGACTGCAATGTTCAATATTTAGAGTAAACACACACTAAATGAAGCTTAATATAGGAGTTTTTAATGTCAGAGGCTTAAACTATCTTGAAAAAATTGATCTTCTTACTAAATGGTATGACATTGTTAAACCACACATACTTGGTATTATAGAAACAAAAATTTACAGTGGATCGCAAATTAATCCATCAAACAAACTAAATAGCGAAGAATTTACAGATTTTCAAATACATTGATACATCATCAGCAGAAACAGGCATCATCATCGATAAAAACTGCCTGTTCAATTCATTTAAAATATTATATATTGATGCACACATATAAATTATCACTTTTCACCACAAAGCTATAACACTAAACATTGCAATTGTATATATCCCTCCAGACCCCACCATCATAAATAGATTAATCCTAATTCTGAACTCCAAATTAACATGAACACAAAAATTTTATCAATAAATGGCTTCATCATCTGTCATTTCCCATGATGAGTGGGAGAGGATTTCTGCCAGAGAGAGCTGTGTTATTTAATAATGGGAGATTTTCATCATTAATAGATCTAGTCTTCTATTCTCCACCATTGCATAATATGATGAACATTTTTCTAAAGAACTCTCCTCTATCTGATTATGCCATGGTCATAGTATCTCTGCAACTTAATTTCAATGTCAGATTAACAATAATTACTAGAAGAACCATCGGAGTTCTTCTTCCACCACACACTCCAGAATTGCTCTTCTCAGAAAAATATATCTATCTGCACAAAATAAAAAGTATATAAATGGACCCAGTCCAAGCATGGTGTGCATTTGTCAATATATTATTATTTAATATTAACCATCTTTCCAGGTCCACACCATCTCCAACTAAATTTTTAAATCTTATGGATGACACAAAAAAATTATTATATCACAGTCTAACTATGATCACCCCAGATTAGTAGCATTAAAAAAACATATCAGTCAATATCAGAACAGGTCACCCCTCTCCATTTCGAGTACCATCACCATAAAAATACAATCACATAGAGATTTCATGTTGGAGCAATTATTTTCTTTTTTTAAAGATAAATTTCAAAAAGATCTTCCCTTAAACTTCTATACAGCAGACCAGAAGAAGAAATTCAATTCACTTCTAATGACTTTGTACAAAAAATAGAGTCAATGCCAGATTCATGCCATCCTGGAATAGATGGGATTCCCAAGTACATATATTCACATCTCAATAAAATTACAGCTCAGTATATGTCTAACCTTACAAATTTTTTTAACTAAAGGCATATATAGAATACCATGTCTTTATCAAATATCGCTTGTACTGTTTATGAAAAAAAAAGAAATAGTTTCATCAATAACAAACTTACATCCAATTTTAATGTCCTCCCTTGGAATACAAATTATAGAATCAGTAATTAAAGACAAAATAGAGCCATATATTATACCAAAACTATCAAAAATGCAATTTGGTAAAAAGGAATTTTCAACTGGACAGGCAGCTTTTCTATTCAAAACAACTATAGAAACAGTAAGAAACAACAAAAAATACAGTCCTATAGTTGTTCAATTAGACATAGAAGCAGCATTTGACATGATACTAATAAATATACTACTGAAAATTCTAAAACAATACACAGTACCAAAAGCCTACCTAAATCTACTTGCTAACCTATTAATAAACCATGAAATATACATTACTCTAAATGGCAAAACTTCACCATCAATAGTACCTCATCAATCCATCCCACAAGGATCCCCTCTTAGTGTCTTGTTATTTACTGCCTACATAAATCCCCTAATTAAAATCATAGAAAATGAATTACCTGGAATTTATGTACCCTGCTTAAATACTAACATCTCACATATAGCTTACATGGATGATCTTGCAATTTTTTTGACATCTCAAAGACACATTCCCAAACTTCTAAAGATACTTTCCAATTATACAAATGAATATAAATTAACATTCAACATGGAGAAATCTTGTGCCTGGCAAATTTTCACTAGCAGAAGCATAACAAAACATTTTAAAGGTAAGCCTAACCCATTTCTTGGTTTCCATTTCTATCTGTGTCATTCACCAATGAAATCATTTATACAAAAAAGTCTTGCAAATAAAGTAAAAATTATAGTCAATTCACTAACAAAAAGCCTATCTTTCACTGTACACAAAGATAACACTCTTTAATATGTTAATCATGACAAAAATCACTTATTACACTCCAACAATACTTTTTACTAAAGCATTCACTAATAAAATAGACTCACTTTGCAGAAAACTCTTGTGGTGGGGGGGGGAGTAATCTCAATATCTGTAAAAAGGCAAAAAAATTACCTTTCACAAAATGGTCTGAAACTTGACTCAATTCATATCTTTAGAATCTAAAAAACATTAAACATAATCTCTGCATGTGCACAAAAATTCCCATATCTACAAATAGCCTGCAAAATCACCCCACAGATAAGCCACCTCCAATACAAGGATACCTGAAGACACTGCATGCATCATTAATATCTATAAAAAAACTTGAATTTTAATCCACCTCAAAATAAATTTAAGTACTGGGAAATACATTTGCTTTTGCATCCTTCACAAATTGATGTAAAAACTGTACTGAATATCACAAATAAATAACTATGCCATAAATTTAAATTCTGGTCACTTGAACCAAAATATTTTGATTTTCAACTTAAAATTAACCTTGACTCACATATAAAAGGAACTGTCAAAATGTAGACAAGTTATGTAACCTCTGCCACAGAGAGTCAGAAATACAAGATCATATTTTTTTTCTCATGTCTAGGACTAAATAGCATCCATTTAGTAATAAACACACTATTCAAAAATAAAAAAATAAATATCAATTGCCTATTTGACTCAGGAGTTTTGCTGAAATAAGAATCAGTATATTCATTCTCTATGCCTTATGGTGTACAAGATGTAAATTCATGCACAATAATAATCCAAGAAAGCACTCTAACACATTCAAAAATAAATTGGATAGTATACGTGAAAGAGATAAATGCATAACAAATCATACAACATTCATTGATACCTGGTCTCTACTGCAGTTACCTTCAAACTTATAAAAAATAGAAAAAAATAATAAAAGATTTAGAAATGTCAAATGAAAAAGATACCACTTGCCATCATTGAAAAAACATTATATGATAGTGAACTTTTGAACTTTGATCAGGATTTAAAACAACTAACTGTATATATGTAAACTTTTGTATCTCTTCCAGTTTTGCAAACAATTGTCTGTGTGTATAATAATCAAGAATGTGTAAAAAATTATGTAACCTTTTTTAAGTTACTGAATAAAGTCCTTTGAAAGATGATGATGATGATGATAATAATAATAATAATAATAATAATAATAATAATAATAATAATAATAATAATAATAATAATAATAATAATAATAATAATAATAATAATAATAATAATAATAATAATAATAATAATAATAATCCAATTCTCTTACTTATCATGTGGCATATTAAAAGTATGGTATAATCTGAAATATGTGGCAACAGGAAATATATTTAATCTTATGGCAGCAATCTAAATAATAGATTATCTCTATAAAATAATATTGTAATAATGTGATATTTCAGTATCATATTCTGAATAATAATTATCATTTAAGTAAACCATTTTTATTTATAATGTGCAAAATATGTTATATGTTCAATTTTGAGTTCTGTGGATCAAATCTTGTGGAAGTGAACAGATCAATAATAACACTGACAAATTTTTTTATTAAACAACTTTAACAAATTTATTCTATTTAACAAACCAACTTTATACAACAAATTTACAGTTTATTATATTAAAAACTAACAAATATAATACTAAAATTAAAACAAAATATATACAAAATTAAACAAAAAGAAAAGATTAGATTACAGATTACCAATACAAAATATCATCGATATGTAAACCTTCACTCTGGCTTATGAACTTTTATTTATCATATATAAATATTCAAATTCTATCATTTATCTTACAAAATAAATTAGGTTTATTACTAGTTAAATGAATAAGAAAATATTATTTTTTACTTCCAGTAAATATAAAATGATATATTTTGTATGATATTTTTATCAATCAAAATATATTTTAGGTTCATTCTAGGTTAATAAAATATAAAGTAACAAAAACAATGTTTGTTCATGTACTAAAATAATTTGCTTGGTACCACTCTAAGTTTTATTATATGTTTTATGTTTAAAAAACATAAAATATAAAAATTAAATAAAATATATAAGCATTCATAATACACTCCACATTCCTCATTCTGTATTTCTTTGTAAAATATGCATTATTTCAAAACAAATATTATTGATATATGAAAAATTGAAAAATATCAAAAAGCATTTGAAAATATATTAGGAACTGTTATGATTCCTTTATCATTTTCATTATCAGCATTAAACATTCAAGATCATTTGCATTTCTGCTTAATTCAAAACCTGTCTTGCTATTTATTTTAAAACAATTCATCATTCTAAGTTTATTCATTATTCTACTTTCAGAATACTAAACTCCATGATGCATTACTAATGAAATTAAGATAGTGATATAATGTATAGGATATGAAGAAATAACTAGAGTAATGACTCAGTAGTATAATAATAAATTCACTAATTCACATGGTAAGCAGTGTGAAATATTAGGTATGACTCAGTCTAATACCCATAGAAAATAAGGTCTTGACTTTTTAGCACTTACAGATCATGGAAATAAAATACAATAACACAGGGCTTTGTTAACTGTATCTGTACAATATCTACTTTGATTTAACATAGGTTAATCTCCCTAGCTTCTTGACATACCCTAAAAATATTCATATCCAGGGTTTCATTTTCTACTTCTCTGTTCACTATCATCTAAAAAATTCCATATAAATTTAAACAATCCACATCGTAAAATAAACTGAACGATTATTCCCAATAATAAACAAAGCTAACATATTGATTCATCAAACCGTTAATACTTTAAGAAATGCTTTCACACACTTAAGCTTAGCCACAAACACAAATGACTTCAATTAAAATATAATACTAATATTCACATATTTAAATGAATATATTATTTTATTTTACAAAAACATATAAAAATTGTGATCATTAATAAAGTTATAATGAACTTTACCATCAAAAATATATGCATATTTTTATTTTATAGCTTATATTATTTAATAAAAATCTGTATGTGTTATTAATTCACACATCTGTATATCCATTCATTATTTCAGCATAATATGAATATTTAAATTCCAAGCAATTCTTAAAAATATACACCATATAATATTTAAAACAATTTAAAATTACCTATGTGATTAAAATATCACATTTTTGATGTCTTCTGGTCCAATTATATAATAATATAAAAAAATATAAATTCCATTCACACAGTGCTCATTATATAATATTATACTTTAAAAAAAAAGTTTCCAAAGTTTAAAAAAAATTGTTAAACTATTTTAAAATTAAGATTATGGTAATCAAAATGTCTATTAATGCAACTTATCTAATATAATCTAAAAGTAAGTTTTAATTCTAATGTTAATATTCTCTTTTTTAAAAAAATTAACATATAAAAACTAATAGTAAAATTCAAAGTTACATATTTCTTCTCTTCTCAATTTCTGCTAATAAGTTTGGGGTTGCATGGTCACTAGGTAATAGTCATTGTTCAAAGTCTTTCTTTCTCCCAACTCTCCCCTCAGCACATAAAAATAACAATAAAAAAAATAATTGTCAACTTTTTAAAATCTGGAAAAATCATAAAAAATAGTATCCATCCTGTTGTGAAAACATGTTTACAGTCTTTATATCTGTCACTTTCCTCCAGGATTATAATAATTTATTTAATAACACTTAGAATATCTATTTCAGATAGGTACATCCATTCCCTCCATGATAGATGTATCATTCATGGTTATAATTATTAAACATGTAATTTCAGAATAAACAGACATCTTTCCATTTAAGACTTATATTTCAATAAAGCACAATAAAATAATATGGCAAATAAATGAATTCAGGGTTTTTTTTTTAAATATTAAAAAGATTATTTATTCCTGATAAAAATATATTTTCTTCCATTAACCATTTTTTCTTCTTCTATTAAAATATAGCAATTAAAATAGCAATTAGTCATATTTTACTGTTCATTTATTTTATATAGTATTTTTAGCAACTATATTTTTAATATAATTTATCCTTAAAATATCTTGCTTCACAAATCCACATATAAATTTGTTCTAAAGATAAATATTATTAAACTATAATTATTCAAAGATAATGATATAAATATTATAGAAAGAACTATATATTTTATAGCTCATTTCCAATGTCTTTTCAAATTCACAGGTAAATTGCATTTCCATCTTTTTCAATAATTTCTATTAAAATAATGTCTTTTAAAAATTTTAAACTTCATGAGTACAAACATAGTTATTATACTTAACATACCTCTAGATAATAATCATATATAACTTTGTACTCCACACAAACAAATATCCAAATTATCATATAACATTGGAAAATCCATACTTCCATAAACTCTTTGGTTTTTCATCTCTAATCCTCCCACACACAAGACTATTAAGTTTTTTCTCCATAAATTACTAATGAATTTCAATTAAGTTTCAGAATACTTTACTGATAGGAAATTTGGTGGATTTATTCACACATATTGTTGAACTAAATATTAATTTTCTTTATCTTTTTGACTTTTTTAAAAAAACTAATATTTTAAAATTTTTTAGTTAATTTACTATTAAGTTTTTTCTATATTACAAGCCTATAGTAATATAACTTTAAGACACACTAATAACAATCTCTCTCTCCCTCTAACTAATTATACATTGTATTTGTACCCATTTTTTAACAGATTTGATTGGACAAAATAAAATCAGACAAAAAACTAATTTACATATTACCCAATTAAGTAGTTTTAAAATTTGAAATAAAATAATGAGTCATCTTTTAAATAATAAATATAAGAAATATTTAATACCTAATTCATTTTATAACTCTATTTAACCAAACAAAAATATTTTTAAAACAATACAATTTATTAATTTTTACCAATTTATTACATTATAAGAACATATTTAATTTAATGTAGCAATTTTAGTCTACATTTATCAATTTAAAATATCTTTAAAAAATAACTAAAATATGACTTTTAACATTATTTTATCATGTTCAAATGTGTCCACTTTATGAATAATTTTAGAAAGTAACTTTTTATGAATTTATGCAAGCACTACACACATATTGCCAATCATGTGACATGTTTTTCCAGATAAATATTGCCATTTTTGAAACTTACTGTCTGCAATAAATTTAAATGAATATTTAATTAAAAAAATAATACATAATATAAAATATTAAATATAATGATGAAATTTAGCATTTTATATAACAATAAATAAAATTAAAATATTTGGTACACCATAAAATATTAAAAACGTTAATAAATAATTATTATACAATTTTAACTTATTTTAAAGATAAATTTAGTAATTTATTCAACTATATTTAATACTATCTTGCAAATTAATGTTTTCCAAATATTTATTTAGCAGGATATTAAACATATTTCCAAGTATAACTAATATCATTTATTTTAACCATAAAATATTAAATTATTCTGCTTTCTTTTTACAATTTTAACTTTTAACATAGTTTTAAAATATTATTTGACTACTTATCATTCATTTTAACAAGTTTTAAGTCTCTTTAAATATTATTATTACGATTATAACACTTATAATTATCTCAATTTAAAATTTTTAAAGAAATTGGCTTTTCTTAGCATATCTGGCCTTAACAAAAGGATACAATATATAGGTAATTATATAATAACTATTATTTAAATATTGTGTAAAAGTAATGAACTTAGCAAAAAAATAATGTTTTTTTTTATTTCATAAATGTTCTTGAAATAATAATAGAATATGTCAATCAAAAAGAAAAAAAAATCAGTGCTTAAAACTCTTTTACTTTGCTGCTATTTAATTTTATTGACCTCATTTAATTTTTTTTAATTAAAAAATCAATATTTTAAAAGAACTCAAATTTATAAAATTCTGAAGGAAAGATGGTTCAGCTATAATGATAGTTTTAGAAATTGTCTATAAAAGTCGATAGTTTCCTAACAACATCAAAGATAAAGATATCTCTAGTCATTTACGTGAAAACTATTCCACTTTCCCTTGTTTGTATCATAATAAATTGATGAAAATATTCAATTTATATATATTATTTAAAAAACCAAAAATGAGAGCAAAATACAAAAAGATAAATATTTGAGTAGATCACTATATATATATATATATATATATATATTGTAACGTTTATTTATATACGTTGCAAATATATTGGCATTTGGTAAAAGCTAAAAAATAAAAGTAAATTTAGATTTTTTTTTGACTAATTTTTTTTTAAAAAAAATAATGTACAATGAAAGTTAAATTATTCTTTCGTGTTTTTTTTATGTAATTAGAAATAAAAGTTAGAATTGGAGAGAACAAAAGACACAAATTACCAATCTAGATAAGAGAAAGTAAAAATATTTCAACTAATTAAAGATGGCAGAATTATGCTGAAAAAAATAGAGACTTTGTAACATAAATTTTGTAAAGAATATATAAGATTATCAACGGATATTTTGACAAACAAAAGATATGTGCAGAAGTCGGAAAACTGGGCCTCTAGAGAGTATAAAAGGCAGAGATCAGTTTGAAGAACGTCTTGGTTTAGCTGATATTCTTTTGGTTGGTTTTGGATTAGAGAATCCAGACCACTCTACGATGAAAAAGTTATTCATACGAGAGTAGACCGGAGCTTTAGCTGACATTATCACCGATGGACACCAGAGAAGCTTACGTGACTAGCCTATGGAACCAGCACCAAGATCAACTAATAATCAAAGGCCGTGAGCTCAATTCAACCCCGAAAAACTATGCATAGTTATTTACTACTGAATTCATAAAACTTACCGGTAAGTTATACTTCATTACTCCTGATTGTGACCAAATTAAACGTTTTCAAACAATTTCTAAAAGTATGTTTAAACAATCCTGATAGAGACATTAATTTTCTTGTACAAGAGACATTCATTTTTTAAGGAAATTTCTAGAAGAAATTTAGATATGAACAGTAATCGTAAAATTGTTTTTTATTAATTGATTCACGTCTGAGTGGTGTTCTCTCTAATTAACTTGATAAGTAATTTATTTCAAATATTTTTTTAGTCTATTAGAATAAAAATATTTCTAATACCAATTTTCATTTGTGCATTTTTAATAGTAGTTATTATTTTTTATTATTAAATCTATTAGTAGTTTAATAAGATTTAAAAATGTAATTTACCTTTGCCAATATGTTTGAATAAGCTCAGGAATAGTAATCTTAAAAAAATAATTCTCGTTACGGTATGATGTAATACCGATTAGTTTAAAAGTATTTTTTTTATATTTGCGAGATGTTATATGATGATTTCAGCAAATTCTTAGGAATTCTGGCGCCCAGACTAAATAAATTAAAAGCTGATTTCATCAATAGCACAATTCTCAACAATTACTAGGCCGAGTTGATCAGGAAATATAGCTGTGTTTTTAGGATAGAAATACAACTTTCTTCTTTTTTTGACATAGCTTGATCAACTCACGTGCAGTTTATATTACCATGTAAAGGCCTAGCAAAATGGAAAACATTATAATATATACTGTAACACTCACAGCATATGTAGCATAAAACCATATATATATGCATTACATATGTTTTAAATTAAATTATAATGAAAAAATAGCTTAAAATATATATTTTCTTTTTAGAATAAATTTGTTTTTATTAAAAATAAGGGTGGGGAAGACAAGCATTGGTGGCCTAGTGGTTAGCATAGCTGCCTTCCAAGCAGCTGGCCTGAGTTCGCTTCCCGGTCAATGCTTTAACATATGAAAAAAAAGAGAATCCTATTAGATAAAAATTTATAACCTGCTCTCTTCTTTTTATAATTCAAAAAAAGTAAATGTTATAATACAATAAATAAATAAATAAATGTAAAAGATTTTAAAATAAAACTTTCAATAAATAATAAAATTAATTAATGAAGGAAATCTTTTACCCTATCTAATCGGCAGGAATGTACTTAAATTTTGGAAAGATTCCTGGCTGATAAGATAGTAGATGAATCTAAGAAAGATTAGATAAATGAGTGTAAATTTAATTATAAACCAAAAGTGGACAATGGGAGAGATAGGTAAAAAAGTGATGGCTTGTCTAATGTTATGATTATTACTCCAATTTTGTGAGTGGTATAGTCAACAAGATCTTCAGAGAATCACTTATTTCTGTGTAAAATCTAAAAGTAAAAGCCATAAAAGCAATGATATGCATTGCTAAAGAACTCAGGAGTATTCATCTGTGCTTCATGCCCCACGTCCCTTTGCACCTTTAGTTTCTCTCACCTGTGATCACTGCCTTGACTGTAGTACAGATTCTGCCATATATTCTCTTTCCTATTGTCTATCAGAAGCATAGAAAGACACCATGGAAAGTCAACACTGAAGACCAAATGGCTAGGTAAGAGGAGAAACAGAAATGAAAGGAAATATGTTAATTGCCAAAAGATGATGTCATCTCCCAGTTAAAAAAAACTGAGATAAATATAATATTCTCAGTTGTAAATTAAGTGTCCAGACATTCTTAAGAGAAAATGGACTATGAAAATGAAGGACAATTAATGATAGTTAAATGCTGATAATTATTGTATGGTTATTTATATTTTATTTTCATTGTATTGAATATTTAATCGATTGTGTGTGTGTGTGTGTGTAGGAATAAAAAGTATTTATTTAAATGTTGTTTGGGCTAGCTTCTCTCTTTTAACTGCATCACCATGAATATAATATTATAATTATTCCTAAGTATTCATTAGTAATGCACTGAGTCCCCAGTTCAAGATGTTGGAGCTAGTCTGGGTAAATTTCGAACACTAGATTCCTTTGTCTGTCATCTGAGCATGCCAGTTATATAAAGTTTATATGTGTAGATGGCACCTAAGATCTCAAAACAAATAAAATGTCTTGGATGGTGGGTGCTGCCCCAGCAATATGGAGGGGTGCTATGGTCAGGAAAAGTGGTTGGGCTGTGCATTCATGTAGCCTCGATCTGACCATGGGACATTGATAAAGATAGGTAGTCAGTTAGCAAATGTAGACATTTAATGTAAGCAGTTAATAAATCATATGTAATAATTTTAATATAAGTTAAATAATTAAATAAATAATTATTATTTTTTTATAAAACTCCCATGAACGTTACTATATATATATATTTTTCAACGGGTGCTCTCCAAATCTGGATTTGGAGAAAATTTAAAGGGCAGTTGTTAGGTTCTTTATTTAATATTTAGATCATTGCATTGTCACTAGTCGGAGAGAGATAAAAATCTATAAATTTTATATCTTAAATATAAAAGAATATAATAAAAACCACTGCCAGAAATTAACACAAAAAAAATATTTATTTACGCACATATAAAATCATTCTAAATTCGAGGAATAAGTTTAACATTTAGATTTTTATCTTAATTTTTAATTTTACACTTAAAATAGCTGCTATAATGTTTAATATTTTATTTAGAGGGTCGAGTATGAATGGACTACATAGGTCTGCATTTGAAAGGAAAATATTCTTCCTGATTTAACCTTAGCAACAAATTTCGAATCAATGAATCATCTGATAATTCATGTATTCAATGGCATGATAGACAACAAAAATACTATATTGTCAGGAATGTATCTGAACAATAAATAAAAATAGAGAAGACATTACTAAAAGAATGTACATCTGTGGCAATAGATCAATAAACTAAAAACTCATAGGAATGGAGGTTTGATAACATCATAGGAAACAGAGGGTGTGGGGTTATCTATAATCCTGCGTAGAGATCTCATACTACATTTACTAATTACACAAATATATCCAATCATTGAACCAATTCAACTACGAAATAATAACCTAAATTACCTCCTTAATAAACTTTACAAAATATATACCATTGATTAATTTAACATTTATATAGTCGCAAGATTTATTTAAATGTTGGGTATAGATCGATTACAGATTCCACGGTCAAAAAATTTCAAAATAAAATAAATAAAATAAAAATTATTGATAGAAATGAGAGGGAAACTATAAGTAAATAGTATTCACCATAAGATATTGATTTCACAATACAAAGATCTGAATAAATAATTTTAGATATATAAGGTATCATTATTTATCGAATGTCTATATATTTTGATAAATATGAAAACAAAATCTAATTAATGAAAATATAATCTATAGACAACTTAAATGTAATGTTTAATAATTTCTACAATAAAATATTACTAATAAAAAATATTAAAGAAATGATTCTTTAACAATCGAAAGATATAAAATTAAATTATTAATTTGATTTAAAACTACAAAAAGTCAGATAAGAGTCATTTTAAATAAGTCGGTGTTTATTAATTTGTTCAACTTGAAAAGTTCTTGATTGATTTTAAGAATTGTTCCTTTCTATACTGTAGAGAACTCGGTTGTGTAATGTCGGATTCTTTAATTGAAAGATCGATCTAATGTTCAGGAGGTGGATTTGTGGTTCATGGTATCACATTTCATTTCAGAGATAAGTGGGAGAGAACGATAAAGTGTCTTTATTTCTCAAAAGTTGAAAAAATCTTCAACTCAATATTTTTCTTTTTATATCATCACAAGGTTCATGAACAATACTAATCTGTTTTTCGTTATGGTCGGGAATTATTTCATTTGTCAACTAAAATCTTTCTTCTCTTATCTACTTTATCTGATTTTAATTAAATTTAGATAATTAATAAAAATATTTTTTATAGATTACAGAATTAATTAATACCTGTTTTTATTTTATATTATTTTTATTAAAATATTTTTATATTTAATTTGTATTTTTATTTAAAAATAATTAAATTTTTTTTTTGTTTATGAAAAATATTTTTAAATTAATTGGAATGTATTTTAAATGTTTTAATTTTAGTAGTTTTTTTATTTGATTTAGTTTTATTTTATTTATTTTATATAAATATATATATATATAAGATTAAATATGTAAAAATCATATAATCATGAAGTTTAAATAAGTATAATTTTATTTACAGATAGAATTTAAATTATTATGGAAAGTTATAAAATGTATTTGGAATGTAGGTCATCTAAATTTGTGATTAAATGAGAAAATTATTGCTTTACTTCTGCTTATATTTTAATGAAATATAAATTATTGTTGCCCTTTTTAAAAAAATTTAATTAAAATATAAAATATCAACTCCACAAATAGAAAAGGATAACAAAGAGAAATGAATAGACAAGCACAGGACTTTATCACATGATCACCATTTCTTATGCTTACACAAGCTGCTAATACTAGAGTGTCTATACATCCTGGTTTTCCTGGGTTTGTCCCTGTTTCATCTCTCTTACCCCAGTGTCCCAACATATTCTTTTCGAACAGTTAATTGTCCTAGTTTTTTTAAGCACTCATTTTTATTTTTACTTTTATTTTTAAAATTTTAATTTTAATGTTATATTTCATTTTTATATTTATTTTAAATTAATATTTATTAAATATTTTATAACTTATTTTTTGATAGGTTAATAAGTAATTTTCTCAAAACGGAAGTGACTCCCCATTATTTACATGTTAATAATAAATTATTTCAATTTGTGATTTTGTTTTGATACATAATATATGTATACAAACAATTATGTTTTGCTTTTATTTATATACGAAATTAGTATATTGTTAGAAATGTAAATGTTAAACCATCAAACATGACATGATCATCATCTCTATACTAGCACATAAAAAAAATAAAAATAAATAAAAAGGTGGCTGCTGGAGGGTTGCATTAGATCCTAAGATCTAGGTGCAGTGCTCTCAGGTCCAAGGCTCCTCACTGATGATGGCCACAAGCCAGAAACAAGTCTGGGGATATTGGATGAGTAGGCACTAGATAGGGATTTTATGCACAAGCCTTCTGGCATCCATTGATTACTCTGTTTGGCACAGGGTGGCACTACTGTATGGGGAGTTTTGCCTTTGTTTAAATGTAAATGTTTTGTGATTTTTTAATTTCATATTAAATATACAGTAATCTGCAATGAAGTTTTTTTTTTTGGTCATGTGTCCTGGTTAAGCCCTGTGAAAATATGGACACCCTAGTTAATACAATATTGTGATGCAATGTGATGCACTGTGGCTTCTCCTTTTTCAGAGTCAGGAATCTCTCAACCATTATGCCCAGAGAAACCTGTTAGCCACTTTACCTTTCCTTTCCATTACACGCTAAGTTTTTTTCAATATTCTTCTCTATCCTGTTCTATCCCATTTCCACAACATAATCTTTTGCAACTCCATGGCATTAATATCTAAATTTCCCTTATCTTTCACCAAACCCAGCATAATACTCAAGAACACACTTTCAGTATAATTACTTTGTTTATATTTGTTTTTCCACAATTTCATTATTTGTATCCTTTGTGCTTACAGGCATTTACATTCAATTAACAGATGCCTAATATTTTCTATGCCTTCCTTATACAATTTTCAGACTAAATCACTGACATTTTTCCATTTATGTGTATATTCCCTTGATGCTAAAGATCCTATTTGAGCCTTAAACAGTAAACTACTTTCATTGCTATTATCGTAAATTAACTCACATCCAATATTCTGTTTACTTCTATTTACTTCTATATATATATTTAAAGTCTTTTTACTTTCCATAATAGTTCTCAATCTATCCAACTTCCTATGTTTTATTAATGCATCTATTCTTCTATCCCATTTCTTGCCATTATAACATTCAACAATTCTCCTAACACAATCATCCCTACTTTTGCATAATTAAACTGACATAAATTCTTTATCCAAAACTTCTGAGTACCATACTACCTTCCTCACTCATCTTGTTGCCTGTCCTTTACTCATAACCCAATTAAATACTATTTTGGATATTCTCTTATTAACCACAAATTGCAATCTACCAAACATTTTCATTTTGCTTTTTGCATGTCTCATATAAAAACTTGACCATCCCATTTCTCCTTGAATTGCCTCATTTACTGTCCACACATCTGCATTAATGCATGTCTTGCTACTTCTCTTTATACTTTTTTTAAATAATCTAACACATACCATTTCTCCTTGAATTGCCTCCTTTGCTGTCCACACATATGCATTAATGCATGTCTTGCTACTTCTCTTTGTATTTTTTTTTTAAATAATCTAACACCCCTTTTCTAACACATAACACATCATTATCATATGTTAACTCTGCTACTGCCACTTCCTTCCATGCAATTTTAGCTATATCAAAACCACTGTTAATTTATTTATCAATCCCTTTCTTTTCTTTGCTTCATTTATCTTTTTTTTCTCCCATTTATCCAAGAAATTTCTTTGATTACTTATGATGATTCCCAAATAGTTAGACCTATTTACCACACTTAACAAACTCTTCATGCAGTAGTGCCACTAGTGCAAGCCTTAGTAATCAATGGATTCAAGAAGGTTTGTATATAAAATCCCTATCTAGTACCTATTCATTCAATATTCCCAGACTAGTTTCTATCTTGTGGCTTTCATTAGTTAAGAACCTTGGATCTGGTAGCACTGCACCAACATCTTAGAACTTCTAAACAAAAAAAATTTTGACAAGAAGCAGTTGTTGATATCATATAAATATTCAGTTGACTAATTGATGTTAAAAATCTACTGCATTAAAAAAATTATAGGAAAACAAAAAAATATTTTTACAAAAAAATATAAACAAGTAAAAAATTAGACTGTAAATTTATATATGATTGAATAAAAGACAATGCCATATATGACAATAATGATTTTAGTCTCTTTTAATGAGTTATTTTTCTTTAATTCTTCAATGTATCACTGATAGTGACATCTAAGAAATATAATTAGAATTAAAAATATAAAAATGTTTTAAATTGGTAAAGTAATTTATAATATTTTTTTTAATTCATTTTTTAATATTATTGAATGCAACAAGAAATTAACAAGAGTGCAAGACCATAGTCAAACAATAAAGATATTTTTTTTAAAAATTAACTTGTATGAGCTTTTTTTGGAAAAGAATTTTAGAAAAAAATTGAAACAAATAAGTTTTTTTTTAAAGAAATTTAGGAAAGAAAACTATTAAATTTTATAACAATTGCCTTAATTTTTTTAAAGTTAAAAAATCTTTGTTAATGAATACTTTATATTGATGTACTTTTCATTCTATTATTAGTTTATTTAACCATATCACTTATATATTAGCATCTAAAGTCTTATACTTTTCATATGTTCGATCTGCTTAAAGCAAAAGGGAACAAACCATATAAATGAAATGGAGTAGATTAGATTGTTAATATCATATCCATTAATTGAAGACATGGTGCCTATATAATATTATATGACTGAGAATGTTATAAATATAATCACATATAAAATACAAATCTTTATCCATTAATGAACTTGTTAAGATAGATAAAACTGTTACTGATAAAAACCAACAGTCAGAAACTATTTGGTATCCATTACTTGTCCAAATAAATCTAACCCTGGGTGATAAATAGGTCTATTCTATACATTTTTGTCAATACAGATATTGACATATTAAGTTTATTTACGGAATAAAATAATACAGCTAAGCTGTCAATAATATATCACCAGAGTGGTGGGTTTAATGGGCTTTATCTTTTAGTTAAAACTAAAAACACTATAGTTTTTTTTTTCAGATGCTTAATTGGACTCAATTGAGATTCTTGAAGGCAGGAAATATAGAGTGTTCTTAAATGCATGATTTTCTATATTTACAATAATTATGATGATAGAATGACAGCCTGTTAAGCTAATTGCGCAGACGCTGTGAGAATGTTATTAATAAATGAATACCTTCGAACAACCACATGATATAAACATTTGAGTCGTAAGAGTAAGAGGATTCCTTTTTACTCTTATATAAATACTATATCATGTGGTTGTTCGAAGGTATTCATTTATTAATAACATTCTCACAGCGTCTGCGCAATTAGCTTAACAGGCTGTCATTCTATCGCACGCAAGACGTTATAAAATAAATGCTTATTCATGTATATAATTATGATGCCTATTTTAATGAAAGTTAAAAATTTACTGGTCAAGGAAACAATTAGTAATTAAAGACAGAAAGAGCTCAAATTCTTCTGGTTGTGGGTCTAGACTATTCTTTGATTGATCTTTTACTTATCTATCTACAATTATAGATTATTTTCAAACAAAATAAGATTTCAAAAACTGTAAGATATGCATAATATTAAATAGTATATTATAAGATTTTGTGAGAATAGAAGACAAGAAAGAGAAGCAAGTGCTTAATTTGGAAATGCACTAATATTGAAAACAGACATAGTTCTATTAATTATAAAAGACAGGAAGAAAATTTTGGCATCCGTGATATATTAATGTAAGACCAAATGCATATAATTGCGGTTTACTTTCCAAGAATTTTTTCATATGATAAAGAAGTAGAGATTTTTAAATAGATGTACAAAATGTTTTTGATCAGATCAAACAATATTTTAAAATTATCATGAGAAGTTTTAATATTAAAGTTTAGAAATGGTTACAAAATATAAGTACTATGATTAAATTTATTATGGAGTTAGAACTGAGAAAGGTCATAGAATTTTGTGGAATTAATATAAAAAGCTAAAGTTGTATATTTTGAATTACGTTTTTTGAAAAAAGTCTGATGCAGAAATGGAAAGGAATGTTAAGCAGAATTGAAGTACTCCTTAATAGAAAAGATGTATTTGAATATTCTAATTAGCTTAATTGATTCAATGCAAGAAGTGATCATCGATTAATGAGAAGTAAAATATCTTATGTAAAGCTAAATCAAAAAACGCAATTAAAAAAAATAATATTAACAATTGGTGTATCTAATTCTTTGAAGTACATAATAAGTTTTAACTAAATTATGCAGTGAAGAATAAAAATGCTTCAGGAAGTGATGAAATTATTATAGATAATTTCAAAGAAACAAAAAATATTAGCATTGTTGATAAAGTTATATATTAAATCAGTCGTGTGTAACTTTTTACACTTACAACCCCTATACTCAGACTGAAATTTTAATAACCATTGTAAGTTATTATCATCCTATAATAATCATATAAGGGTAGTAATAATAAAAATAATTTTACCACATAAAAATATATATCTTTATATTTCAGTACACACAATTTGATATAAGATCTATGGAAAAACTTCCTATTAACACAAATATATATAAATACTTGGTTCTTGGTAGATCTGTTGATTTGTAGCAATTAAAACTTTTAAGTCTGTTTGAACAAATGAAATGAGAGTAATATAAGCAACTGCTGTTATGATGTGCTGTTATATAAAGTGGATTGGAATATAAAGAAGGAAGTGTTTAAGCACAAATGTGATCAGACGCATAATAATGAATTGAGCAGTGGTCATATATTTTAATAGTATTTAGGTTTTTGTTTTTTCAATTAAAAATTTACTATCCAACATAAGAACTTCTCAAAATTTTCATAACTACTAACAATTTTTCTGCAACTTCCTGAAGGGTTCTGATCCACAAGTTATGCACTGCTGTATTAAAATTATTAAATTACTTGAATATCATAGTAGTTGATATTTTATTTAAGGAATGTGTGAAAAGAACTTAATGGAAACAGCAGATTTATCAGCTTTTTTTTTTTAGGTTTATTCAAGTTCTTTACTAAGATCGCTATAAATCCAAGAACTTTGGATATCAAAGCAATCAAAAGATTAGATTAAATTGAAAAGTTGTAGTATTACTAATATTATATCATATATATATATATATATATATATATAGTGTAACAGTCAGAATCGTCTATCTCGCTAACACACTGCAGAATTCAAACCCCAGACACGAAACTGAACATTCTAGGAGGGGTTGCCTTCGAGATATACTAAGTTCGAATCTAAAGTTCAAATTTTACAGCGCCATCTACGTGATAACGCATCTGATGCCACTACTAATATAACCTTTGACCGGTGCCTGGTGGTCAGGGAGAAACAAAAGACTCTATACTAAAAGAAGTTTGAGTGGCTAATTAACGTCTATGGATTTACAAAAGAAATGCAGAAAATATATATATAGACCGAGACAGTGATAGGAATCAATAAAATAAGAGATCAAATTTAGTTTTAAATAATTTCACAAAATTTATTTAAATAAAATATATATATAACGCCACTGTCTGCTTATATGAGACAGGGACGCATATTAAATAATTGTGGGCATTATATTTCAATAAATGACAAAAAGGTTTTAAAACAAAGTGATATATTCTATTCCTCGGGCTAATAGCATTATGATAATGTGCTTGACGAGATAGGAACGTGTGCGAGGTGCTTTGAGCAATTATACAAGTTTAAGAAAATATTTGAAAATTAAGTGTTCTAAAATATTTATTGATTTCGAGAATAAAATGGACTAAAGCTTACTAAGCAACAAAGTGGGAATGTGATCAAAGCATTTATTTGATAATAATATTAATAGAGTTGCATTGGGAGGTCAGTATTGCTGATAATGAATTTATTAAAGTTGGAGGATGTGACACCTTTAAGTCACGGATGCTTTGTAAAATAAATATAAAATAAAACAATAATGGAATATTTGGAATGATTATGGAGGGCATATCACCGCTAACCCGTAGGAAAGTATTTTATGAACAGCCGAATCTTAGCGACTGTGTGATGATTGCGTTTAATTCCCAGGTGTGTCATTTGGAAACACACTCTGCCTGGAAATCGCAAAAAGGGCGAAGAGAATGGCTTTAGCCGTGTAAAGAATCCTTGGAAAATAAAACAAAGCGGTCTCAACAACCAATTCATTTACCAGCAATACGAGATGAGTGTATACAAAACATACTGAATGGGTTTTACTTGGATTAAGAGAAATGCCCAATCAAATTCCCCGAAATTCATTTAAAAGAGTCCGCACATTCTCGACGTCAATGATGAACTTTGTAATTAAAGTAGAACACCGTAATTAAAATAGGAAAATGCATGCTTGCGGGTTTGAAAAGTAAGTATAGATTTATATACGCAATCATGCATTAGGGGACACATTTAGTCATTGACCTCGCACATACTCTCATATTAGATTAAAATCAATAAGATGTAGATTTTAAACTATTTGGTTATATTATATATTAAAGAATAGAATCGCCCTCGAATGAGTGATTTGCAAGACAACAAAATTGGAAATAATTTAGAAATTTAAAATATGCCTTCATAGTGGCATCTTATTTTCAACAAAAGGAATAATTCACTCAGTCAAAGATGATTCTGACACATTATCATAATAAAATAACAGAAAGCTTAATCAATAGAAAATATTAACCCAAGGATAGAGAGAAAAATATTGATTATATTTAAACATGTTAGAGAAATACATAATGAAGTTACGTGAAATACCAGAAAACAATTTAAAATAGCTGTAGCATGTTAGTTATCACAAGAGCTCTTGGGTTAATTTAGGGTTACCTCTGGAGAAGCATTTTGGGTAGATGTTTGGCAGGTTTTGTAACTTAACAGCAAAATCTGGAATGTTCATATTTTTGCAGCAGCAGCAGTTCCGGGGTTCCTTATGTGGTAGCTTCCGATGGTCTGGAGCAGCAGCTGGCTATTCCAAGGGGATATAGCCATCTTAATGCCTCTACTCTGTCATGTCAAGGTTAGCAAATTATTAGAATAGAACTCGGAATGATTACTCTTAGAAACATTAGAAAACAAACTCGAGATCAAAAGAAAACCCTTCTTTTTATAGTAGACGTTAACAATAGAACTGCCCTGGAGCATTACAAAAATATATCAGACTTATCAGCTGTAATTAAATCTATCTGAATGTCTAAAGGAATTCAACATTAATTAATTTCTTTTGTTAATTTCCCTGTCGACATTCGAATTACAAACTAGATTTAATTAAAAATTACTTTTATTAATTAAAGAAAACCTTAAGTGGACATCTGCTGTTTTTAGATAAACTTATATAATATTAACTAATTAAACTATTGTCCCTCATTTATTTAAACAGAAATATTTGGAATAACTTTTATTAAATTAAAGAAAATGATTTTACTTTTTAAATTGCAATATTTGAATCTATTTACTAAACGAATATTTACTAAATGAATTTTATTTTAAATCAAAATACATTACGACAGTAATATATTTGTAAATATATTCAAACAAAATAACTTTAACAATTTATAATTTTGATATGTTTTAAAATGCATATCATAGTGTGTGCGCAATTACGACTTATATAACTTAATTTTTAATAAATCAAAATTATGTGAACATGTACATAATCTATAACCTTTATTTATTTGGGAATGACTTATATATATAATATGAGCATTGTACTCGTGGTTTAAAATTAGGTGGGATTTTCGGTATATAAGCATATTGCAGACACACTACGATAGATTGGGGTTCAAACTAAGGTATGAGGGTAGGAAGTAGGTGAGAAAAGGTGAAATGAAAATCTGCAAAGCAGACCTTACTGTTTCAATATATATATATATTTAAATATAATTTCTTTTCATTTATATATATATATATATATATATATATATATAAATAAATGAAAAGAAATTATATTTAAAAAAACAATAATAATGAGTTTTCATTTTTCTTTGAATATGTAGATTAGAAAATAATGATGATGTGGACATCATTTCATAGATGCAGAATAATATCAAATTTTGAATAGATATCAGTGACTAGGATATTTGGTGATAGCAAGAAAATTAACAGAATAAAGGCATGTATTTGTGTCTAAGAATGGTTTTACCTTCCCAAAAGTTTTTAATAGAAATATTTTGGGGATTAAAATGTTTACAGAAGGAATGAAAATAAATAGGAATTAATTAAATCATCTAGATTTTGTAGTGATGTGATAGACTTCAAAATAAGATTTTGAAGCTTTAGGAAATATTATAAGAGCTATGAGGTGTAAGCAAGAAAGTTGGATTAAATACAAATGCTAAAAAATATAAATTATTTTTTTGTATTTCCTTTTAAAAAAATAATAATTATGAATTAGAAAAATTAACAAACTTTTTGGTCATATTTTTCATACAGATGGAAATATAATGGGTATATTTAATCATACAATTAAATTTGGGTGAGTTATTTTTGATAGAAATAACTTGAAATAAAATGCCTTTTTGCTTGAAAATAATTTTTTTTAAATAAATTTGTTTACCTTCTATTTTCTTATGAATCTGAGATTGAGACCCTTGATAGAAATGTAATATATACAATTCAGACAACAAAGGGAAGTATATCAAGGAGAATTAAAAGCAAAAATACATGAGTGAAGAAAGCCGATATTAATGATATCATAGAAAAAATTAAAATCTGAAGTGAAGTTGGTCTAGATTAATGAAATCCTAAATTGGATTCAAATGATTATAAAATTTCAAAATTGATAAGATAAAAAAGTTTATAGGAATGATACGAAAACATAAACTATGTATACAAGAAACAGAATTAAACATGAAGAGATCTCCATTCTACAATAAAGTATAATGTTTGCAAATGTTGACTATTAAAAAAATAAATTTAAAAAATGAAAATCCAATAAAATCGAAATAATGTGTTGTTTGTCTTTTACTGACCAACCCTACTTAAATGACTTTAGTAGGCAAAAATTTAACAGTAGCAATATCTATTTAATAATTTGAAAATAATTTAGTAATAATTTATTTTACTATAATGAAAACTAATAGGTAATAAATATATATTAAACATTAATTTAAAAGATCACATCACTTTTAAAATTTTAATTTTATTCAAAGTATATATTTTTAAATTTGATAAGTGCTATAGTATTTTTAACCTGTTATTTCACAGTTAATCTGGCATTATTAAAATTGTTGCCAGTTGTAAACATAAAAAAAAAACAATCTTGTACTATATACAATTTGATGAAAAAACGGCAATAAAATAATGTAACAAAACAACTTGATCGAGGAAAGGTATGCATTAACAGAAAAACTAGTAGTTAAAAAAATATATACTATTTGTTACAGCATAGTATTTGATTTATTCAAAATGTTTATCACTTGATTTATAAATTAAATAACATTTTATGTTTTTAATTTAATAAAATATTAAATGATTCGTATTTGAATTAAATAAACTTATGCAGAATTATCCAAAAATGGCTTTTAAAAAAAAATGTTTTGAATAAATTGCGCAATCCCTTATATTAAATGTTTCATATATATATTCTGTATAGTTTTCAACCACTGATTCAAGCTAAAAATAGCAAAATTTCTTGTTTATTCTTGCAAAATAATTCACACATTTGTAATATTTATTTGAGCTTTTAAATATCGTGTACCCATATATGAGAATTTACCTATAAAAAAAGACAAGCTATGTAATTGGTCTTACCTTTATCAACTGCCTCACTATCACAGCTTGTAGGTTCAACACTTTCAACAGCAGTTACAAAAGCTTGGTACTCCAGAACCCATACAGTAAATAAAGCCAAATAGAAAGTTTTATTTAACTTCATGATCTATAATACATGTATATGCTAAGATATATAGTATAAATTTAAAAGCAAAATCAAGATGATTATTTTAAAAAATTAATGAATATTTTAAAAATATTTTAATCTAGTGGCATTTTTAATGTAGTTTTCAATTTATCACTTAATCTTAATAACATTATTTATATATGTAAATATAGGGGATTTGAACCCAGACTTTCAAACACCCTTCAACTATCCACCCTATCTCATATCACTGATACACATGACCACACACATGTATAAAAGATAAATAATCACCAATGTACATATTTCATGCTGAACCAGCACTCAATTGGTCCAGATTATCACCTCCCACACATATATATATATATATATAATCAGTGCTCAGTTTATAGTTAGATAGTGAATCTTCATACTTTAATGGACTTGCTTCAACCTACTCCCACCTCCAACTCTTTAGCCATCCACACCATTGAAAATCTGATGATGAAAAGCCAATGTGTGTAGTCATCTGTATCAGTGGTATGACATAGGGTAGATAGTTGAAGGGTGTTTGAAAGTCTGTGTTCAAATCCCCTTTATTTACAATTAAACTCCAGGTATATGAAGCTTACCTACCTTTAAAATCTTACACATTAAGCCTGCATCCTGCCCACCCCTCTATGTATTTAAATGGATAAGGTCCTATAGACAAGAGTCACATTGACTTGAGGTCAACATGGGCATGGCAATAATATTGGAATCAGCAAGGGATTTGGGTTTTCCATCATAAGATTTTCAATGATATCAATGGCTAAAGAGTTGGAGGTTGGAGTAGGTTGAAGCCAGTCCATTAAAGTATGAAGATTTGATATCAATATAAACTGAGCACTGATTATATATGTGTGTGGGAGATGATAATCTGGACCAACTGATGATTGCTGGTTCAGCATGAAATATGTTTATTGGTGATTTCTTTTATCTTTTTTACATATGTATATTAGTCGCATGAGATAGTGTGGATAGTTGAAGGGTGCTTGAAAGTCTGTGTTCAAATCCCCTATATTTATAATTAATCCCCAGGTATAAGAAGAATGTCTGCATTTCAAATCTTATAAGTTATATGTATTTATGTGTTATGCACGAGGGGGATCTAATGAGATAATGGTAACACATTCATTTATTATACTTACAATATGAGATTTGAATCTAGTTTAGAATTAAAAAATTGTTTAGATTCTAAACAATCTGCTTTTTTCTCAGACTATCAACTTCTAGCTTAGGTACACAGATATACAGAAATGAAACAAAAAACAAACCCTATCTACCCAGTCACAAAAAATATTAATTTTATCTTTATTGGTTTTTTTTGCAAAGTGTTTGTGAATTCACTTTACCATCAGTTTGACATTATGTTGATTAAAATTATATCTGTGTTCTTTTTCTGAGATCTCAGAATACAGACATATATTGAGTTTTCTCTAGATCTTTTGTATAGTTTTGTGCTAACCTTATGGTAATGTTGGCTTAAGATTCCCAAATGTATTCCAGTCTGCATTCAAGCATTTGCAATATATTATAAAAGATTTTACAAGTAAAAAAAATTGAAAGGTTACAGGGCAGTAATGTATTTAAATTATTTATTTTTAATGTTTTATATTAAAGTTATCATGATTTATATATTTAGTTGTTACAAAATATTTATATGTAAACAAAGAAATGAATAGGAGGGATTTTTACATGCAACAACTAGAGAAATATGTTAGCAGTGGTATTGTAGGTAACTATAAATTAGTTCTGAAGCTAAACTACTTGTTCTAATAAATAACGATAGCTTTTTTATTGTTTTAGTAGATTAACGCAAAAATATATAAAATATGTATGGATTTAATATTAGATATTTTCCATATTACCAAAGAAATGGGTCAATGATCTGCAGAACATTAGTTTCAAGCACTGTGATTGAAAGTTGCATCATTTCAGATAAATTATATATATATATATATAATGATATAGATTGCAGAGGCTTCTACTATGTGGTGATGCTGAACTGAGATCAGACCCATGTAGCTATCTGGTTTGCTATGCTGAGTTTGAAGACATTACGTGTCTAAAAAATTCACGCTTGCAAGCTGAATAGAAATTGTTTCATAAACGCTCAGAGTTTGTATTCAGATCTAGTTTCTTTATTCCTGTCTTTCACTGACGATAGCAAATAGCTTGAAATCATGATCTGAAAGTGGAATTATAGTTAGAGATAGTGAATACTAACTACTCTGACGTTTATGTAAACAAAACACGCTTGATTGGCAGTCTTGGTAGGACGCCATCTGTGGACATAAATACAAGCGTTAGCAAGTTTTTTAACTTGCATTTTTGTTTATCATAAATGTACCTTTGAGGTCTTTCTTGCAATGATATAGATTGCAGAGGCTTCTACTATGTGGTGATGCTGAACTGAGATCAGACCCATGTAGCTATCTGGTTTGCTATGCTGAGTTTGAAGACATTACGTGTCTAAAAAATTCACGCTTGCAAGCTGAATAGAAATTGTTTCATAAACGCTCAGAGTTTGTATTCAGATCTAGTTTCTTTATTCCTGTCTTTCACTGACGATAGCAAATAGCTTGAAATCATGATCTGAAAGTGGAATTATAGTTAGAGATAGTGAATACTAACTACTCTGACGTTTATGTAAACAAAACACGCTTGATTGGCAGTCTTGGTAGGACGCCATCTGTGGACATAAATACAAGCGTTAGCAAGTTTTTTAACTTGCATTTTTGTTTATCATAAATGTACCTTTGAGGTCTTTCTTGCAATGATATAGATTGCAGAGGCTTCTACTATGTGGTGATGCTGAACTGAGATCAGACCCATGTAGCTATCTGGTTTGCTATGCTGAGTTTGAAGACATTACGTGTCTAAAAAATTCACGCTTGCAAGCTGAATAGAAATTGTTTCATAAACGCTCAGAGTTTGTATTCAGATCTAGTTTCTTTATTCCTGTCTTTCACTGACGATAGCAAATAGCTTGAAATCATGATCTGAAAGTGGAATTATAGTTAGAGATAGTGAATACTAACTACTCTGACGTTTATGTAAACAAAACACGCTTGATTGGCAGTCTTGGTAGGACGCCATCTGTGGACATAAATACAAGCGTTAGCAAGTTTTTTAACTTGCATTTTTGTTTATCATAAATGTACCTTTGAGGTCTTTCTTGCAATGATATAGATTGCAGAGGCTTCTACTATGTGGTGATGCTGAACTGAGATCAGACCCATGTAGCTATCTGGTTTGCTATGCTGAGTTTGAAGACATTACGTGTCTAAAAAATTCACGCTTGCAAGCTGAATAGAAATTGTTTCATAAACGCTCAGAGTTTGTATTCAGATCTAGTTTCTTTATTCCTGTCTTTCACTGACGATAGCAAATAGCTTGAAATCATGATCTGAAAGTGGAATTATAGTTAGAGATAGTGAATACTAACTACTCTGACGTTTATGTAAACAAAACACGCTTGATTGGCAGTCTTGGTAGGACGCCATCTGTGGACATAAATACAAGCGTTAGCAAGTTTTTTAACTTGCATTTTTGTTTATCATATATATATATATATATATATATATATATATATATTGTAATGGGTTGGTAATTGATCTTCCATCCCATTATTCCACTACATTGGTTTGCTCATATTTGTCATGAAACAAAAGAAATTGCCCTACAGGTTTTTTACACAACCATTTATTACTGACACAGAATTAAATAAAAGATAATGAATAATGCTCTTATGGCTTAAATATTATTTATAACAGAGCTAAACATGTCAAAAATAGTAACTGTTATAACCTGTATAAAATTATATAGCTCAATTCTTAGTTACATTATGCAATAACAATATTTCCAATACATAGCTATTTAGTTGTCTACTACACTAAAGTAAAACACTGATGACAGTCTCTATTAAAACCTAATTTATTCAGATAGCATTTTAGACAAAAGAAAACCAACAAGATCATCATCTCAGATATCTATTCATTGTACAAAAATAAACTACAATAAAACAGTGAAATTATATATCATTGTCCTTAAATATGATATAAAACCAAATTTAAATCAATAAATAACTAAGTTCTGGTATACTTTATTAATCAAATATTGCATATAATGTAAATTTCTGATAAAATTTAATGATATTCCCTAACTAAATAAACTAGTTTATAAATGGTTATGATAACATTTAGAGAATGTTTTATAAACATACAATATCTCTAATGATTAAATAAAATAAAACCATTAATCAAGTTTTATATTAAGTTTTATAAAATGTTAAATAATATTAACCTATCTATACTCTACTTTATATTCATATACAATTATTACTTAAGTTATATATTAAAATGAAATACTCTACAAGAACACATCAATAAGCCTGTTAGATAATCCTGCCTTTTTCTGCTTTTTTAATATCCAATCATATCATTGTACCCAACATACTGCAGATTTCTACTGAATATTTACAGAATCATAATCAACTAATCCTATCCATCTATTTAAATTCCCTGTAAATCAATTATTAAAAATGGATTTTATAACAATTAAACTATATAAAATAATTATTGGCATTTATTTAAGTTAAAGATAGATATTAAAATTTAATCGTTAATTAAATTTATGATCCACCTCAAAGAAGTTTGAAGATAATTAAAGCAGATCACTCTGATTAATGACAGGATAAAATCTATCAAGATATTTATAACTGAACAAAATAAGCTCTTAATAATTAACCATGAACTAATGAAATTATTTATACAACTGATATTAACTCACATAAAGCAAACAACCATTTCGGTGGAATGGGAATATAAAATTTATATCTAATTAGGCTTAACAATAATCATATAATAAAATATATATGTATATAACCCTATTTCGCTTATCATATTTCATTGCATAATCTGAAGTCTTTGTATTGATTTTCTTTTAAGTGTCCAAGTCTCACATTCATAAATAAGAACTAGTAAAACACATTTATTTAAAAATCTTTTTCAAACACATAGGCATATTTTCTTTTAATATTAACTTATTTCTACCAAAAGCACTCCAACCAAGTTTACTTCTATGATTAATTTCATCCATTATGTTTTCATCTGTAGTAATAATCTGACCAAGATAACTTATAATTGTTAATTTCTTATAACTCATAATTTTTTTTTTGTTGAGAAAATCCTTTTTAACATTTACATTTAGTCTTACATCATTAATTTCATCTGATAATTCTTGCAACATTTCCTGAATATCTAAGGTATTATTTGCAAAAACTACATCATCTTCAAAATCTAAATGACTTAAATCATCTCCATATATTTCAACTTCCTTAACTTTCCATTTTAATCCACAAAATACTTCTTGCAAGACTGCTGAAATTTTTTTTGGAGATATGAAGTCACTCTGTCATACATCCTTCTCAGTATTAATCTTTTTAGTATCATTAGGTAATCTAATTGTTGCTATTGCATTGTTATAAATATTTTTGAAAATATGACAATATTGTGGGTCTATACCTTGATGATCCAATGCTTTAATCATTGCAGAAATACTTATAGAATCAAATGCCTTTTTATAATCTGCAAATCCAATGCATAATGGCAACTCATATTCATTGGTTCTCCCTACATCTCTCAGTACTTGGATATTATTTATTGTACTAAAACCACTTTTAAATTCAGCTTGTTCTTTTGAATGGTTAAAATTCAAAATTCACTGTAGACAAGTTGTAATTATTTTGGTAAAAGTTTTTTATAGATGTGATAAATGATTGATAGATCTGTAATATCTTTTGTGTCATCTTTTTAAATATTAATATTAATACTGCATTCTTTCAATCATCTGATACACCTTTATTATTTAGACATTTGCTATATAACTTTGCCAAAAAATTCTATTTCTTCATTTGGTTTATTTAAGATATTGATTATAATTCCATCATTATATGGAACTTTTCCCTTCTTCATAAATTTAATTGCATGTCTCACTGCTTCATTTAAAATCCTGATCAATTCAAAAGATATAGTAGTTGTAGGAGATAGTGTTCTTTGTTCTTTATTGCTATATAATTCTTATTAGAACTCTTTTACATATTTTATGATGAAATCTCACCTTTTGGTAGTAGTTTCATATTTTTTTCTTATTGCAAAAATAAGTTTCCTACCAATACCAAGATGTTATTTTATATTCTTGAGACTTTCCTTCTCTTCTACAGCTTTATTTGCTAATTTACAATTACACTTTCTTATATTATTGTCAACTCTTTTTTGCACTATTTTACAAAATTCAAGCTATTCAATCTTTCTTAATGCATCACTTTAATATATTTTTATATTTCTTCTTTTCTTCATGAATTGTCTTATCTCAGTAGAAAGTTTACTGGTTAACTGCTGGGTTTTTGTACCAGATATCTTTGTTGCAGTTTTTAAAAGTATATCAGTTATCTTTCTATTGATTTCATTCAAATTTGAATCATATTCAAAATTCATTATTATTTGAAAACGATTTGCAAGTTCTAATTTAAATTCATTGCAATGTTTCTGAAGATTAGAAATATCAACTGGGAATATTGTTTTTACTTAATATTTTTTGTTTTTAGTTTCGCATTAACATTCATCTCACATCTCACTAATGGGTGATCACTTCCTGTGGTTAATTTATTAAGTATATTACAATCTTAAAATACATTGTTTCTGTTAGTCAAAATATACTCCAGCTCTTCTATATCTTCATTCAAATGCTTCGATGCCTATTTAATTTAACATTTTTCTCAAAAAAAAAAAAAAATCATGTTTTTTTTTCTTTTTGTGTAAACTCTGTATGTATTTGCTCTCTCATTTCTATTACTATAAGCACATTTACCTACAGCACTTTTACCTTTTAATTGTTGACCAATTTTAACATTAAAGTCTCTCATGACAAAGCCCTCAGAAATTTTCAAATGTAAATATGGGTCCCATTTAAGGATCCCATCTTTTTCTTGTATTCTGGCTTGTGTTCTTGAATTGAGAGTTCTACATGCAGTCATTATTACATCTGATTGGCTGTCACATAAGCATTTTTAAGGCGCTTCTGTCAAGGTTTTAGCCTTTCAGGTTATTATTAAATTTTCAAAATAAAATTTGTTAAAAATTTTACTGTAAAAGTTTTGAACCAATAAGGACATATTTTCACATACCAAGATGTGGTTCTTTTTTTTCTTAGCTATACAATGATGTCTGTAGAGCTTGATCACCGGAACAATCAGCTATTTCCTGAGATTATTGAAAAAAGTTAGATTCTGAATAAAAAGGTAAATAAAATATTGAAGTTGATCGCTAATGAAGACATGGAAATTCCATGAATAGCAAAAAAAAAAACCTATAACTTAATGAGATTAGACTGGAACACTTGCTTAAAATATCATATTTTGATCATATCATAAAACTTAATTCAATTAAAAATGCGGAATGGTTGGCTAGATTGATAATAAAATAAAATAAATCAATAATAAACTCCTTTTTTTTTTTTATCATGCGTCATAGCATCGGCCGGGAAGTGAACCCGCTAACCCGGGACGACTGCTTGTAAGGCAGCTGTGTTGATGTGTCATTGAGCAGGCCGTACTGAGAAAAAAATGCTATTTATAATTTCATCAGCAATCGACATGATTGGATCGGTATTATATAAGTAATATGATTAGACGCAAAACTTAATTAATAATAGTTATCATGTTGTGATCTTTTTTTTCCTTTCAGTTTAAGAAAGTGATTTTAATTATAAAAATTTCCTTCATTTTTATCAGTTAAAGTTGTAAAAAAAAAAACAGATCATGCTTTATATCTTTTAGTTCGAAATATCCGCCCTAACTTTATTTTTTTTATTTTACTTGGAGTTTAATATTTATTAATGAAATAGATTTAAAAATAAAAACAACTAAATTCTACATTGATGTGTAACTTTTTAATTTTTTTACATAAGTTTATTTACCAGACTTAATAGTTAAAAGCGAAATGTAAATAATTTTGATATCTTACCTTTTGTGGTTTCTAATATATATATATGAAAATAGTTTAAAAATAATCTTTCTGAAATTATTAATACATTTTAAACATTACTAATGTAATTGCAAACATTTAGTCTGATAAGAATACACTTTGAACTTAATGCGAAGCTTTTAGAAGTAATATTAAAATTTATGTAAATATTTCCAAAACCAACTGGTACGGTTTTTTAAAAAAAGAAAAGAAAAAGAAAAAAAAAGGAAAATTAAAAACAAGTTTACGTAGTTTTCAGTGGAAATTATTATAAAGGAGTATTGCACGTTTGCATTATAAACCATTCGCAGTAAAACAGGTTATTAATATAAGCACAATTTACATAAAATAACGATCCATCACGAGACCACATATCTGTACAAATATACAAGGGCAACAGTTCTTTATAGCAATTATGTTATGTTATTTTATTTTTGAACTAAAATGCTCAAAAGCATTTAATTATCTGGAAATAATTAATATATTATTGTTATTGAAATAGATATTTGAGGTATTATTATTACAATTAACTTCGAATTCATTAATGTTGTCTGAGAGTTGGGCCCATACTGGCAAAAGGCAGAAAGAATTTGTTTTCATTTTTATCTCAATAATTTATTAAGAATGTACAACGTTACAAAGTGTAAATGGGAATAATAAAATATAAGACTTAGTTATATATTTTGAAGACAATTTACTAAACTTTAGCAGGTTTTTTTTTTCAAGTCTAAGAATAGGTAAAAAAACATTGTTTAGTTGAATCGTCATAAAATGATACATTTAAAGAGTACTAATGAAAGAATTTTATGTCTTTAAAGATATTCGATTTTTTAAAAGTATTTTCAAATATCAATCTTTTCTCTGTTTAATGTTTCAGATGTCGATTACTCGAAGTTGTTGTGTTCATACTATAGTACGGCCGGCCAAAACAATATTCCTGATCAATTAAAAATAACACATAATTCTGAAAATAAATATATTTATTATACGTTTTTATAATACAAATATATACAAAGGTTTGGGTATAATAATTCGCTACAGCTAATATTTAGAAAATTAAAACAGGCAAAACTCTCTATATGTATTGCCACTCGGTGCAAGCCAGAGTAATCAACGGATGCCAGAAGGCTTGGGCATAAAATCCCCATCTAGTGCCTACTCATCCAACATCCCCAGACTAGTTTTTGGCTGGTAACCTTCTCCAGTGAGGAGCCTTGGATCTGAGTGCACTGCATCTAGATTTTAGGATCTAATGCAACCCTCCAGCAGCCACCTTTTATGTCTTACTTAATTACAAAACTATGAGACTTAAAATGAAAACACTATAATATCTTCAATCCAAGCTCATCAGCTTATATAGTCATATAAGTCTGAACTCAGTTCAGTACCTATACATTTTGGTGTCTTTGGTTCTCCAATAACCATAGCCACCACTATCCTATTAGGCAGGATTGATTTTAAGCCAATAAACATTGTATGATCACTATTTCTTATGCTTGCTCTTAACTGTTATTAAAACAGGCAAAACTCTCTATATGTATTGCCACTCAGTGCAAGCCAGAGTAATCAATGGATGCCAGAAGGCTTGTGCATAAAATTCCCATTTAGTGCCTACTCATCCAATATCCCCAGACTAGTTTCTGGCTTATGGCCTTCATCAGTGAAGAGCCTTGGATCTGAAAGCACTGCATCTGGATCTTAAGATCTAATGCAACCCTCCAGCAGCCACCTTTTATCTCTACTTAACTACAAAACTATGAGACAAATTGAAAACACTATAATATTTTCAATCCAAGCTCATCAGCCTATATAGTCATATATGTCTGAACTCAATTCAGTACCTATACATTTTAGTATTTTTGATTCTCCACAAGCCAGAAACTAATCTGGGGATATTGGATGAGTATGACTAGATGGGGATTTTATGCACAAGCCTTCTGGCATCCATTGATTACTCTGGCTTGCACTGAGTGGCAAAATGTATAGAGAGTTTTGCCTGTTTAATAACAGTTAAGAGCAAGCATAAGAAATAGTGATCATGTGATGTTTATTGACTAATATTTAGGACTCAATGCTGTGACTTTTCTTCAGAATCCTAGCACTTCCAGACTACTATGGCTAGCCTCAGCAGGTATGGTTATGACTATATCTAGAATATTCTTTCACCAGGTACTGTTGACAACATACAAACTGCTGTTCAATGTCTTACAGTTGTCTGGTATTGTCTGTCATTCCTCTCCACTGGATTTTAATATATAGCAAGATCCCCTCTTATTGGAAATAAAATAAATTCACTGATCTTTCAATTGGCCTTCATTGACTATTTATTTACATTTATTGTTATTTCATTGGTTACTCCTATTATAAGTTGAATTTCATCTTGGGATAATATTATCCATTATTTGAAGATAAGCATAGATAAGAGAGTGTGTTACCAATATTTCCTCCCCTGGCAAAAGTTATCTTTGAAGTACATCATTGTTAAGAAGATTTGGTGAATGTCTAAATCATCTTTTTGCTTTATCTTTTGGATTGGGTTTTATCATTCTTGATTCTGGTTTCATTATCAGGTCTGGTTACTTCACCCTATTCTTTATCTGGCTGGAATCTTTATAGGATCTGGTTTCTTCATCCAGCCTGGTGAACTCTTCATTGTTGCATATTATTTCATAGTCTGACTACAATTGATCTCTGTGCCTGTGATGGCATTGCCCTTCAATTCAATGTATGCTAACCTTTTATATTCATGATTGTTCCTGTAATTCATTTTATGGTTTTATTGAATGCACAGTATAGGACTTGAGAACTTACTTGCATATCAGTGATTTTCTGTTTTCATGATCAGATTTGTTCTAAAGAACAGACTCAGTTTATTATCAAACATATCTGGTTTAATCACTTTGTAAGCTGGTTCAGTTTAATCTCTGCATAGCCTAAATAAGTGAATCAGTCTCTATCTCATAAATTTGCTGTGCACTCCATCAAAAAAACAAGAGGCAAATGAATAGTTTTACTTTGAATAATAACTTTAACTCTTATTAACCTGGATTAATATTTGCTGATCTTGGTAATTAGTAATCATTCTACTGCTAGGTTACAGCAGCTAATTATTTTATATTAATCATAGCTCAAGTGTTTTTGATACAATGGACATTATAGATCCAGTTTCAAATTGCATTGTTATTGATGTATCATTAATTGCAGTTTGAGCTTTGAATTATGAATCAGTCATATCTCAGTGCATTTCACATTATTTATCCAAGTATTGATCGTATTTGATTTTTTACATATTTTTTCTAAATGAATTCTTTGTTTTTAAACAAGTTCTTACACAGTATTATACTTATATGAATATTGAGCACACATGTTTTGGTTTATCACCTCTACAGCAAATTTTTGCATTAGCTTTGCCAATTAAAAGTTTTTTTTTTTCAGTTTTTATCTGTTGATACCTTATTATTGCTTTGGTCAACTGGGTATTCATCTGATTCAATTTCTTGAACTGATAAATTTAATACTGGTGTCAATTTTTGGGCCACCTGATTCATGTAGATTGACCTAGAATCACCTGGGAGACTGCAGAATCAATTTGATATTTAACTGCATTAACATCTTGACTTTGAGAGTATGGAATTTTATTCCATAAATAAAAAATTTTCAGTGCTTCATCAAAAAAATTTTAATTACATTTCAGTGCTAACTTTCTGAGTTCTGTGGCAAATTACGTATTGCTTACCTTCTGCCCTGAGTACAGAGGTTGAAGTTGTATCTCTGTAATATGGATAAGAGCTTGGAAAAAAATAAGCTGCCAGGAGAAATATTGCTATATTGATATCTAACTGAGAATGATAAATAGCAGCTGACTGGGATCATAAGATTTCATATGTTGAGAAACCACAAATAAATTTGACTTGAATTGGCTTGCCTTAATAAATAAATTAACTTGTTTACATATGCTGGCCAATTCTCTTTATTGCCAAAACTGAAATCCCTCACATAAACCAATTTTCCTTATTTGGATATTTTCCATGGTATTGAAACAAAGTTTTTTTCCAACTTTCATTATGTAAGATAAGCAACCATTAGTATTTGTTTTTTTATTATTCACAAAAATGGTTCTTCCAAATAAATGACAAAGTTCTAAACTCACAAAGATAGATTTCTGTCATGAGAGTGTCAATTCCATTGTATTTATACTATAATATTGACAGTAATAATATTCCCAATTTCTTAAAAATAACACACAGCTCTAAAAATAATTATAAGAATATTTATTATTTATATATTTATAATACAAATATTTAATACAAATAAATACAAATGTTTAGACACAACAGTCTGGTGCTGTTAATATATCTAAAAAGGAACTATGAATTTCCCTTTAAAGTCTTCATGTACAAGTATGGTGAGGACTGAAGGTAGAGGTTATATGTTTATGTCATTGGCTGCTTGTTTACTTTTATTATTATTCCATTGATCAGTTTCTTTGTAAGATAAATCCAATCTTGATAATATTGTGTCCATTAATTATATGTAAGTTTAGATGAATTGGGATGAGTTCAGAACACAAATGGATACTTTAAAACATATTGTTACTATCTGCAATGTAAATAAAATTATTAAAAAAACTTTTTAAAAAGACTTTTAGGGATTTGAAACATTTTGCCAAAATGGCAAATAGTGGTGCAAATTTCATACTATTTCAAATATATACATATATCCACCAAACACTTTTGAAGCTTATTATTTAATATGCATTACATGTTAAGATTAATATTATTTATTCAGTTCTACATTTCAAGTATGTGCTTGTAAATATTATTAAATCTATTTCATATAATAAATGTACAAAAAATTATTACATAAAGGAAATAGTTCAATACAAAAATATAAACAAAACAAAAATATATTTTATTTTAGTAACTGTGATCTTATATTCTATAATTTGCAAAATATCATAATTTTAATACAAAACTTTTTATACTGCCAATCAAAAATATTTTATCTATCATAACTTTAAGTTCAACGTAAAGTATAAATCTACAGGTTATTAATTAAAATTATTATAAAAATTTAAAATTCATCACATCTTTATATATATATATATAATCAATAAAGCTAGTTCTTCCACTATAATTGTTTAGTATTTAAAAAATGTTTTTTTTTCAATAAGTTAATTTCTATAGCAAACTAACTTATTAGGGCTTGACATTTACATATTAGTGCATTCTATATGTTTTTTATAAGGGCTTTCATAAGTTTTAATTACTTTAAAAGTTATTTTTAATATGTCATTGTAGTACTTTGAGCCTGTATGGAGTTGTAGATAACTATAAATTGCCTAGTTTAGGGATAAGTATAAAAGGGTTAAGGTTGAAAGAATATTAAGAGTTAAAATTATTTTAGTAAAGATAATAGTATGTTTAGAAATCAATTTTACCATTAACTTTAAAACTAACTTTGAATTTCTAATCCTCATTATTAATATTTAAATTAGTTGCTTTTAGAAATGTATTTTATTTAAATTGTTTGCTTATAAAAAATGTATTTTTCTAAATTCTAACTGTAATAAAGATTAATTTAGCTAAATCTGTTTAAGCTAATTTATTAAAGAAGATAAAGAATTAATTTATTAGTAAAAGCTATTAATTTCAAATAAAGCAGGCATTAGTCAGCAAGTGTGAGTGTGTTTGGTTATAAATTTTAATTTAATTTCCTGATTGCAAATATTAAAAGTTATTCTTAAATATTTTATTTTAAATTTTTTTATTTAAAATCTATTCTGGAGACCTCATCTTTATTAAATATTGTATAAGATTGTTTAAAATAATAATGTGAATTAATGTTTTATTTAAAATAATGTAATTTATTATACAACATTTTATTTTATTTTTATTGTAATAATTTTTAGTTTCATAAATAATTGTCTTAAAATGTAATATTTTAAATTAAAGTTAAAACAAATATGTAAATAAATTTACTTTTAGTGATATCTCCCAAATCTTTAGACTAATAGATTTACATCAAGGAGGAGTCAATTTTATGTGTCAGTTTCAATGATCAAAGTTAGTCATGTGATTAATAATGTAAATAGATGAGAGTTGCACACATGTGCTTACTTAATACTTTAATACTTTCTTCTCAACTTTTGAAATTTACTGGGAAAAATTATTTGATTAGTAATTAATTTTATTTAGTTTAATTACTTATAACAAACTTTTATTTGCTCCAAAAGTTAAAACATGTACTGCTAATTAATCTTCTCTAGGCATCAAAGTTCTAAGTTGAAATGACTAAAAGAAGATTAAAATCTACATAGCAGATAAAAATAATGGATGTTTTTTCTAAATATTTCATAATAATTGTCAAATGATTCCTATAGAAGATATATACTCTGAGGGAATTATCCATGATTCAGCATTATTATGTAAAATCTTTTATTGATTCGTATTTTCTCATTAGTAGCATTCATGTTATTGGTTGAATGTTTTATATAATGGAATATTAAGACTGCTAAATACTTTATGCCACTGTTGGTATTTTAAAGCCATTCTTAATAGTGTAAAAATATTTTCCCCATAGTATTATAATATGGTGAGAATAAGAAGTTTGCTAAAAGTCTTTAAAGCACTTGAATCTTCTTCAGCAACATATGTTTTTTTAAATGCTTTTATTTTAGAATTTTTATTAAAAAATGGTTTTCATTGGAATTGTTCATTTTTTGTATGAATAAACTATTTAATTCCAGATAGAAGAACCTGCTTAATGATAATGGAATTTTACCACTTTCATATCTCAATTTTGAAATAACATTTTATTTGCTTATCATTAGTGTAGCTGTGGGATGGAAATCACTTGCTTGCAAAACTTTATCTTATATTTATTTCAGATTAGAGTCAGGAAAAATATTTTCTAATTCATTGAAATTAAGATTATGAACTTACTCTACCATTCTGATAATTTATTACATGACTCTGTATTCTTAAAAATAATATTATAAAATATCATCAGTGTATTTATTCAAAGTAATTACTATTATTCTTAAATTATTCACTTGTACTAAATAACTGGAACAAATGCCATGTCCTATATGAACAAAACATAAATGCTTCTGAATTATGAATTTTTATTAAATTTTATCATATGTTCACTTGTTTCACTATAAGTCTGCTCTACTATATCTCATCATCATCATCATCATCATCATCATCATCATCATCATCATTATCATTATTATTATTATTATTATTATTATTATTATTATTATTATTATTATTATTATTATTATTATTATTATTATTATATAGTAGGTAGACATTATCTTTGAAATAATTCTATGTCTCCTCACTCCTTTCACTAGGATACCATTCATTTGATTAACTACTTATAAGTAAATAAAGACAGAGAAATTTAATACTAAGAACACTTCTAATAAACCTGAGATCTAAATATCATTATTTAATAATAAAAAAAAATTATATTTTCTGTAAAGAAATTATTTTGAAAAGAAGATCAACATGGGACAAATAGACAAATAAAATTTAAAAACATGATTATTTTTATCAAAATATTGAACTGTACATCTGATCATGGCAATCATATGTTGGAATAGGTGTATTATTATAAACTGGGGAGTGGGGATAAAAGAAATTTTATTTTGAGAAAGAGATTATATTACAACCTAACTACTCTGTAGTGTATGCCATAAATATTAAGAGCTTTTGTAGTTTGTAAGAATGAGTTGAGGCTTTTCCTCCTCTTAAAATCTATTATAATCAAAATTAGAGTATTTATAATGTTTAATAAATATTCTCATTGTCATTATTACCCATATGGCTCTTTTTATTATTGGCACAGATCACTAATAGAGAATTCTCAGCTTAGCCTAATGTTTATCAAATTGTAATATTATAGCCTAATAATTATTTAATGTCTAACTTTAATATTTCTTTTGAGGTTACAATCTTGGCTATGTTTTTGCATTCCTATGTTTTTGTTATTGGTGTATACCCTTTTCTCATTCCCTGTTATAATATATATTGTATTAATTAAATGTATATTTATCTAACTTTACAGAATCAATAATAAGCTATAATGAGGTTTGTTTGTTTTTTACATAGAGAGGATTTAATTCAGAATCTATTTAAAAGCTAATTCTAGCAATCTTTTATAGGGTCAAAAATTAATAGAAAAAAAAGATTTAGGATTTCAAAGTTGTTTTTTTTTTTACTTTTGATTTGAATAAAAAAAAATTCAATATACTAAATCTGCTATATTATTTAAATAATACTTCTTTGTTTTAACAATGCATTTTTTATCCCATATTAAATAAAATGTCAGCTTTTCACATTTATTTTCTTGGAATATATACAATGTTACTAATTAATGTGTTTTTCTTTTTAATAAATAGGAGAAAGGAGATGGTTCTTGAAGAAGATTACTTCAGTCAAAACATTATTAATAAAATGGATGTATTACAAAAATTAAGTTTGAAGAGTTAAAACAAAGGTAATAACAAAATGAAAATATTCATGTCAATTTAAATAGAATACATTCATGAAAATAATGAAATGCTATTTAATAAATAGATTCTTTTTTTTCTCTTATTTGGATACATTAAAATTACATATTTTGTAATATCTAACTTTGGAAAATTTAATCTTTTATAATGTACTGTAACTGTATATAAAATGCTGTTACATTATTTTAAAATGAAAATAAAAAGATCTTAAATAAAAATTGATTTATTAAAAAGAAAAAAACTTAACTTAAAAACTGAAAATTAAAAGTTCTTTAACGTATATATATCGCACAGATGGGAAACTTTAAAAACTATTTTAAAAATAAAAGTATTTCAAAGTTTTATTTTTTTTTTGTAAAAAAGTAAAGATGTAAAGACTTGATATTTTTGAAAATAGAAATAGTGTTGATTTCTATAATCTTAGAAAATGGAAATGATTGTTTTATTAATTAAATGATTGTTCTAAAGCACACTAGCCCTTGGGGCACTTGAATAATTAAATGGTCAGATAAGAGAATAAAAAGAAATTAAATGACCAATTCAAGCACGAAATGACAGCATGGACCGTAAATTAAACATGAGAGGATTAGTGATGTCTTGCTCGTTGAATCCGAAGATTTGATGATAAGAGGCTAATAAAAATATAAAAGCCAAATGATTATTATAATTGGAATCTTAGAGCTGACTATGAATATACCATTATAACTAGCTATGTTGCAGATTTTCACGATGTAGAAGTCTGCAATAAATTTAATTTTCCAGACAACCAGCTGAGGCCTCTGGATGACAGTTCCTGACCAAATGCATGGCAAGTAGTGGTTTCATTTCAAAGAAGGACAAACAATCTACGAAAGTCATCATGAAGATGGACCTCTAAATCTGCTCAATCCATAAAGTATGAACTCTTGTGTTTATCTAATAGGAACTTTTTCTACATTTGCAATTAATAGCTGAAAATAAGAACTATTATCTGGCCTAAAGAATTCAAAATCAATTATTAGTATTTTTTATGCATCTGTTTAAGCAATCATTTCCATTTCTTTTTTTTGTGTGTGTGTGTTAAGTGTTAATTAAAATGTATCAAATTAAAGTTGGGTGTAGATAGCTGCATGGACAAAAATTAACAACTATGTTTAAATTTGTTTATGATTATTTTAAGGGGTTAATTGCAGGCTATTTGTTTCATAGTTATGACAATGCTTGTGGAGGGATATATGGGTGTTTATATCAATGTAATGTGAAGTGTGTTTAGCATACAGGGCAACATGCCCAACTGAATGCATGACCCCAAAGAGGCAGTCATATTGTTGCAATGGTCGCAGACATATTTCCTGCACCATTGACCCCTTCTAGCTCTATGGACAGGGATTTATAAGTCAGCAGAAAAGACCACTCTCCCCCATATGTAGCACTCTTTAATTAATTTATATACATGATTCCTTAGCCAGACAGATGCCCATTCCTGTACAGGATGAGGATCATGTCCTTAAAATAATATCACATTGTCGGATGCACATTCCTGTCAGCATGATTTTATGCTAGCATCTTCATATTGTATTGGTTGTGACTATATATCTGGAAGCAGGTGTTGGTTTAGCTATGAACTTTTAGTCTGAGATTGAATGAGTGTCTTGATAAGTTTTTTTTTAAGTGAGAAATCTATGTAGCCTATTTATACTCAACATGCTCAAGTAAAATATTATTAAAATGTCCATCTGTGTGGTCTATTTAAAATAGTAATTTAAATTTAAAAATTAATGTTAAAATCTAAATATAAATTTTATTCCTCAATTTTAAATGTGCATTAATAAAATCTGTTGTGTTATTAGTACTGGCAGTGATCTAGTTTATTTTTTTAATAAATATAGTTTAAAACCTCTGCTACTCCATGAGCTATTGGCAAGGGCAAATGGTCGATAAAATAAAAGTTGGATTTTTAACAGCACATATCTGCCTACTCTATAAATTTTTTAGGTTCAAATGTTCTAGTGGTGCCCTGGACAGCAGATACAGTAAGACTCTATTGATCACCCACACCATGACCATTATAGTACACTATATAATCTTTTCTTTTCCATATTTTTTTCAGTTGTATTTTTTAATAAAAAAAATTATTTTCTGTTTATCTTTTTTTTTACAATTTTTCATTAAAACATAAAACCAAAAAATTAAATCAATCTTAAAAAAATAAAATATCATCTCTATAAATAAAAAGAAAATTCAATAAACAGAAGTAAACCATCAAAACAAAAGATTTGTTTCAGCCTTCAAACTTAAATAAAAAAGTATTTTAATCAAAACAATTTTACAGAAAATCTCTATTATTAATGCAGCTTTCATTAAAATAATATATTAAAATGATTAAAACATTATTTGAAATATTAGTATTCAGTTTTTAATTACAAAAAAAATTAACAAAAAATAAAAATTAATGGCATGTATTTTCATTTAGACATCAGTAAAATTACAATTGAGCAATTTTCTGTTAAAAAGCTAATATATTAGGATTAAATTTAAATATAAATATCACATACTTATTAATAAAACAAATATTTAATGATTTAAGAAAAATGAAGTATTAAAAAAATAAACATATTCAGTAGAAACTTAGGTACATGAACATATTTTCATTTCTGTTCGAAATCATAACATTCTTTTTAGTATATTTATACCATTTTATTGTTTTATTTTTAATAGTAGCTGCCATGTAAATATTCTGGTTAAATTAAAATCTTAGCATTAACATAAAGCAAACATGTTTTTTTTAATTTGCATCAAAAGGCTGATATGAATTCCTGGCATTAAGAACAATCATTCACAATCGCAGCATCGATGAAATGCTTGCATAAAAAAAACCAATGTAAATATTATTATAGTATAGTTTTCTGCTTATTATTATCTATTTTTATAGCTAAACAAAAATATATCTTTAAAAAATAAAAGCAAGTCATTGTTTCAGATATCTGATTTAAAAAAATATTAAATAATAAAAAGAGTAGAAACTCATAAATTTTATATATGCTCACTTGTCTAAACAACTTTATGTCTCAGTTGGCCATTTTATTGTTTAAACACTGACATGATGCATACATTATTTTATACTTGTAGCATTTATTATAAACTACTGAATAAAAAATGTTTAAAATGGTTGCAGAGTTTTGTAATTAATGTCATAGCATTTTTAAAATTTGTAAATAATATCTCTATATTACTCTCTATATTTTTTCATCACTATATTATTCTATTTTTTGTATTAAGATATATAATTTTTAAATTAAATTGTGTCAGTTTTGGAAGTGCATATATTTAAAATATGTATCTAATGGGATTCAATATTATTCACTGATTCAAGTATCTTTATAAAATCTTAGGATTAAATATTTATGCATAAAAGATGACTATACCAATGTGATTTAGTAAAAAGATTATTGAGTTTTTTTCAGGATTTTTTGAAATATCACCCCTGAATCAATGCATGTGTTACATTATAACATAGTTTAGCATCTACATTCCATATTATAAATATAGTTGAGTTAAATTTTTTAAAGCTAACTCCAATGTCAATTCATTACATAGAGACCATGACATAGTGAAGTCACAACACACACTATTTCAATTTATTTGAAAGTTTGTGATGAATACATTTTAATAATAATTATATGATAAACTATTTCCATAATTAATTATTTAATTACAATGACTTTAGAAAAACTTCAACTTTATTTAAACTTTTTAAATATGTTCAACTGTTAGTAACAGCATACACAATGTTTTGAGTGCTACTATTTTTCAGATATTACTGGTCTGCCAAATAATAGTACTATCATGGACATTGAAGCTGTACCTTTAGAATTATGAATATAGAATTTAAAATGATTCTCTAACCAGCTTAGATTATTCTACTATAGGCAACAATCGCTAAAAATTTCATATATGTATGAGGATCTTTTGATTTATCCAATTTTTTCTTAGAGCAAAAAATAATTAATGATTTCCAGTCATTATGAATTATAATACTGATTTATGGATTTATTTGATATTGTCATGTAAGATGCATCTTGGATTTTTTTCTTTGTATTTTTGTCTTTCCATCCAATGTTTTTTTTTTAATTTTCCCAATTGAACATATGTTCATTGCCAAATACATGGTTCACTAATTTAGATACATCTGCTTTTTCTTTTATAATCATGAGATTGTGCTTTTTCAATTGCTTTTCCATGGTGTGTAATGTACATTCATCCACATCCACAAAGTATTTCCTAGATGATTTTTTTTGTTTTTTCAACAATTCAAGTTTAATTTTTGTATATGCTAAAATTCTTTATAGTGTACTATGGCTTTGAAAAGCTGTTCTGATACTATATTGATCGCAATTTTTTTTACTTTGTCTGTTATTCCTGGTATGTATAGATTCATTATAGTACCAACAATTGTTTTTATATTTTGGTGTTTCTTTCTGTTGCCTATTTAATGTTTTCTTAATGACATCTAGTAGATAGCCATTTTTATTAAAAAAAATATTTGTTCTATGCAAACCCCCCCCCCCTTTCAATCACTGATTCTGAACAAACTTCTTTTGCTTTGTTTTTTAGTGATAGTAAAATTCTATGTTTGTGTTCTGGTGTAGTTGGATGTATAAGCTAAATATTTTACTGTGTGTGTGGATTTTTTGTAAACTATAGTTTTGATTTTGCTATTAGAGACTCTTGGCACAGAAACATCTAACAATGATAATTTTGTTGAGAAATTCTTAAATGGACAATAAAAACAAACATAAAAAACAATTATTGATACTGTAGTGTATCCATATATACCAGAACTAGCAAACAATCTAAAGAAAATCTGCAATCAATATAAGATCAGATCAGTTTTACAAAGTCATATCACACTGTGAGGAATCCTGATATCTATAAAACCTAAAATTAAATGCTAAAATGAAATTCTGTATCTATAAAATAACATGTAAATGTAGAAGTATGCATATTGGTAAAACCAGTCGTGCTATTGAAAAGCAATTGAAAAAGCACAATTGGTGATTAAAAAATAAAAGTTGTATCTAAAGAGGCATATAGCCTAATTGGTTAGAATCTCATCTTAAATTTAATATTTATAAACCTAAAAGTCCAGATTCAATTCCTATGTTAGTATTGTCACTAGTCAGATCAGCAACAATTAAAGAAGAAAAAATAATAATATATGCAAATGCTATGTTTTATATTAATTGCATCCAAATACTAACAATAGAATGTATTTGAAAGGTTTATATAAAGTTTAAATTTATCTAAAGACATTTAGCATTTAAAATTAGTGTGATTTTCATTACACCACTCTCATGCAAGATAGGGAGTGCTTTCTATTTTTTTTAACACCTTGTGGAAAGGTGATCAAAGACATATGAAAAAGATGTATGATCCCCAAAATGTACCTTTTATGCTGAACTAGAACTAGTCAGTTGGCCTAGATCACAATTCCTTATGCATACCTTTATATTTGCTCAGTATATATAGATAGCCAAGTACTACAGTTTAATTAATACATGTAAAACATACTGCCCTCACAACTTTGATACAAATCACTTAATGAAAGTTTATTAATAATTTTTATTACTCATTTATTAGACTAGATATTATTCAATAATGGATAATATTTCTGTAGTGTAATTTTCATTACACTATTCTCGTGCAAGGTAGAGATCTGCTTTTAACACGACCTAGTGGAAGGATGTAATCATAAACACATGTGAAACAGATCCAGTTCCTACCTTGCATGAGAGTGGTGTAGTGAAAATTACACTGCAGAAATATTATCTATTATTGGATAACCTCTAGCCTAATAAATGACTAATAAAAATTATTAATATTTAGCATCTAATATTATATAATGGAAATAATCCAAAATTAACTATTTCAATTTCAATAAACAAAAAAATAAAGACTTTAAAGTTTTAAAATAAAACAAATTTTATGAGTTTGGTATCTTATTTTTTCAAGTTTCAAATGAAATTTCATTTAATTTATTATTTATATTTTCTTTATAATTTAAATAAATTGAAAGTTCATGCCTTTTTTTTTTTTTTTTGCTCCCAAAAATCTGATATAGTTCAATATTTTATTTAATATAATTAATAATTCCTTTCTTATATAGTTTCTTCATTACAAATGTTTGGTTCTACAAATAATTTTATTTCTTTTCTTACAGCTTTTATTGCCCAACAGGGTCATCAGAACTACAAATATTTAAATACATATGATCACATAGAAATGATGTATTATAATTATATTTTTATATTATTATAATTATATTTAATTAAATTATAAACATTAGGAATACTAAATAAGAAAAGCTTATGCATAAAAATTTAGTATAATCTTATGCTAACCCGCTTTAAATATATTGGTCTCAATATAATATTCATAGTAATGACTGGTGGACAGGAGAGTTGCAGATATAAGTATAATGTAAATTTATGTAAATATATACAAATGAGTTAAATGGTCCACTTTTTAGAGAGGGTAAGCAGAATTTCTTTTTATTTATCAAATTCAGGTTATTAGAAATTAGTCATGCCTCCTTAATTTTCTGCTTAGAATCATTTCTCTTGGTGCACATGATGTTATGAACATAATATTAAGACCAAGATATCAAAAGTGGCTTAGCATAAGATTATAATAAATTTTTACATTTACACTTTTCTTATTTACCCTTCCTACCACTTATAATTTAATTACAATTTGTCTAAGAAAAGTTAATCAACTTATATATAATTATATTTAATTAAAATGTGAATTATGCATGTTTAAACATAATTACAGTATATCATTTCTACTTGCCATATGTACACCTCAAATAAAGACAGTTGGATAATTAATATATTAATACTGTAAAATAAAATGAAATAATTTGCGAGAACAATGTGTTTGCATTGAAGAAAGTGTATAAGATCACAGTTATTAATTGTATTTGTTTATAAATAATGCATACAAGATAAAGGAAAATAATAATAATAATAACAATATTTCATTAATAAAATGATTTCTAAGTGGCAACTCTACAAAAGCTAAAAGAATTTATAAACTACTTTCCTTAAGTGATAAAATAAAAGCTATCAGTTGAGTAGAGAAAAGAAAGATGCCATATGCTGAAGTGAGGTTTACATTAAAAAAAAGAATAGTATATTAAAAGAAATAATAAACAAAGAAAGTGATATCCCACAATTTTGAGCACTTCTGAAATGTCTTAGAATTTGTGAACTTAATATTTTATTGATGGCCTTTTACTGTGTCAGAAAAGTTTACAACTGTATGAAAAGTTTAGCAGTTGATTTGGAGTGGATAATCTTAAAAATGTACTCAAATTTGGAATGGGTATGTAAAATCATCTGAAGTTGATGCAGATTTAAAACATTCAAATATGTGGAGAGATCATGCCTTTTGATATTGAAGCTATTATGCTTCTTTTAAATAAAAAAGAATTGAAAAGAAATGATTATTTTAGAATAAATATTTAAAAGCAATAAAACAGGTTGTTGGGGGGGGGGAGACAATAAAAACATAATGATAAAATTCTGCATGTTATGTGATTAAACTGAGTGTTATATACAAACCTAAAAATCTCCATGTTCTCAAAAATTGGAGACAAAAATCACATATACATGTTCTGGCAGCACTATAAAAAAAGTCTGATTTATAGCCATTATATTTAGTGAAAATTTTTATTATTATTTTATCTCTGAAGTCAAAAATATGTGAGCAGCTTCTTCTCTTTCTACTTTTTCTACCCAATATTTTTAGGTTTTGGCAATTCACAATATATATTCTTTAGTACAGTGGTCTTCAACCCTTGGTCCACGGACCAGTGCCGAGCCACAAAAGTTTTCTTCCAGGCTGCAGTAATCTGACAGTAAAGTTTGTAATAACAAAATAATAATAGTTTAAACTTTTAATTAATATAAACAAATTTTATTTATTTTTTCATCTCATTTTTACCCAATTAAAAAAAAGAAACAGAACGAAAACAAAATTTAATCAATCATACATAAATTAATTTTTTTTTTTTTTTTGTTATCACAGATGTTTATGGGCGGGGGGGGTAGAATTAAATTTTTTATTACTTTTCTAAAAAAATTCAAAATTCAAAAAAAAAAGTTTTTTATTAAACAAACTCCGTATATATATAATTTCATCTTGTGTATTTAACATTGTTGTTTTGATCAATTATAACAATTATGCTCATCTAAGGCTAAGCAGTTTACATCTTTAAGTAAATTTATCTATAGACTTCTGCCAGTCCACGAAACCTTATTCTTATTTTTGCCGGTCCATGAAACCTTATACTTATTTTTACCGGTCTGCAGGTGTGAAAAGGTTGAAGACCACTGCTTTAGTATATACATAATCTGATATTTGAGACAAATCTGTTTCTTAAGTCGTTTTTCAATGGTTGGCTTATTTCATTGTTATATGCTTTTCTACATTTACACTGTACTTTGTAAATGAAATTTTAATTTTTTAATATTTCAAGTTAAGGTTTTGTAAAAATTAATATTTTTTGCAGTATGCTGTGACCTTAGAAAACTGATTGCAGATTTTTTAAGTGTGTCTATTATTTCTGATATATATGGATATACCACAGTATCTATAATTGATTTTCACTTTGATGTTTCTTTTTGTTGTCTATTTAAAGTTTTATACTGATAACTGATGGATAACCATTCTTCATGAATGTTTGTTCTATATTTGATTTTTTCCAAATCATTGGTTTCTGAACAAATTTTTATTCATACCAGAGTAGTAGTATAACTTCTCTTTTGTGTTTTTGTTATGATTGGATGTACATACTTAAGTATTTTTTTTGTATGCATGGATTTTCTGTAGATTGTAGTTTTGATTTTTCCCTTAGAGAGATTGATCAAAAAATATCTGAAGATGCTAATTTTTGTTGTTGATTTATGTGAAGAAGATATGTTACTTATATGTATCCAAAATATGTGTACTCATGCTTTGCCATGTGCCATACAACAAATACACCATCATTATAGTAAATCAGATTTAGTAATAGTTGGGATAGTATTTACAGCTATAGTTTCAAGTTTTTTTATATAAAGTTGTTCATCATAGGTGCAATTTATAACCATTAGTTGATTTTGTTGATAAAATTTTATGTTGTATTGAAAATATATTGCTATGATGCAAAATGTTACGAATTCTTTTGTACAACTTTTATAGAATTATCCAGGTAAGTAGAAGAACATATATTCAGTGATTACAAATTTAAATATCATGAGTTCTATTCTCATGCTAATACAATCAATAGGCAGATAAAAGCACATACAAAAGAAAAATAATAGTACTATTCGAAATGTTGTATTACATACAAATCTGTATGTTATTTCTAACAACTGAATACATTTAGAAAGTATAAATAAAATTTAAATTTTTCTAAAAATATTTAATGATTAATCTAAATGATAAAAGTATTCCAATTTATAATTAGAAATTAAAAGAACTTAATTAAAAAATATTATTGTTTAGTAATTCTTTATGATCTAAATTGTCAGTACAGTATAAACTTTTAGATTTTCATTCAGGTAAGGATATTCATTTGTAAAATTTCTTTTTGCTTATTTTATATTTTTCTTAATAAAATTAAAAAAAAAACCATATAGTTGTAGATACATTGTTGATAATATCCAATTTTGGCATTTAACAAATATTTTCTTGTTCAATAAACTTTTGTAGAAATTCAAATTTTTAATTCAAAACTCTAGACGTGATGGGATTGATGAAAGGTGAGGAATGAAAATGACAATATATAAAGGTGACACACCAAAAAAGTTATCTTGGTTAAACATTATTTTAGAGGCAATCAATAATATTTGTGGTATCAAGTTTTTAAATCATATTGCCAAGAAAATGTTATTTTTTATGTTAATCATTATGATTTAAGTTTTTCGCTACTTCTATAATTGCTAGAGTGATATATTTCTTGTGGCTCCTTTGTTCTCTTCACTTAATTGATTGATTTTTAACTTCGGTTGAATTAAACACTCAACTGATTTCAAATTTACTCTTATTAATGTTAAGATATCTACTTAATTAAAAATAGTTTAACAGTTTATAATTAAAAAAAATCAAGTTATCAAACTCGTTCAAAACAAATGTCTTAAAAAGTTTTAAAGTGTTTATAAAGTTGAAAAGTACACGTTTTTGTATTAACTTTTTCTCTAATTGTTTGGTATGTTTTTAGGGAAGTCATAGAGTATTCACTATCCAAATTGTTGGTTGAATATAAAACTTTCAGCCAATTGATCAAATTGAGATTTAATCAAAATTCCTTAGACGGTAATTTGCCACTTTACCATTATTTTATATCACCTAGTGCATACATTTTCTTCACAGAAAACAGGTTAATATCTATCACATGATCACCATCTCATGCTAGCACATAACTGTTAGTAAACATGCAAAAAATCTCCATATAGTAGTGCCACCTTGTGCTAACCAGAGTAATCAATGGATGCCAGAAGGCTGCCACCTTGTGCTAACCAGAGTAATCAATGGATGCCAGAAGGCTTTAGGGATTTTATGCACAAGCCTTCTGGCATCCATTGATTACTCTGGTTAGCACAAGGTGGCACTACTATATGGAGAGTTTTTGCCAGGTTAATATCTACTGACAATAATTTTCTATTGGTTAACATTTTTCTGACATGGTTTGCAGTAATATCAAAATACTATACAAAACTACAGCATGAATGCCTTAACTGCAGGACTTTATTTATTACATTCGATGAACGTTATAACAAATAATTCATAGAAATAATTCGACAAAAGGAAAAAAGTAAGGGCGTAAAAAAAACTTTATTTTTAGTTATGTAAAGACAGTTCCGTGATTAAAAGCATTGAATTATATCAGATTATGAACTGAAAATTGAATATAATTTAAATTGAAAGATGTTTAAATGTAGAAAAATCTCTCGACTAGATGTTATTCAGTTTAGACAAAAATTATTCTACATTTCAGAATCAACTCTGAATTAATATTATTAACTTAATAAGAAATCCAACCAGGTTGAGAAAAAAAGAAGTTATATATTAGTGTTATATTTTTTCTAAATATTGTAATCATTTTTAATATGTTAATATTAATGTACTTGCAATGGTTCACATATTCGAAGAGATACGGGATATTAGCACTAGTCTCCGATAGTTCTTTGTGTAAAATAATATAATTAAATGATGAATTTCAATTTGAAAGTTTCTAGATAAAAAATTTTAGCAAAGTAAAATAAAAAAATATCTTAGTTCAGTCAATGACGGAATTGTTGGGCTCAACCTGTTTTTTTAGTTGACCCAACGTTATACGACAATCTGAGCAATTAACGATACAATTTATTGAGTTAAACCTTTAAATTAAATATCTAGTATCATCTAAATTTGTTTTTGTGTTTAGAGCTGCGGTTCTAGTTGTACAATTAATGCTTACTTGAACTTGCAAATCTAAATTTAAAAATAAATAGATTGTGACTCACCTCCACCGTTAAAGAATAATAAATAAAATAGTAATAATTATTTATTATAAAATTGCCGTTAGATTTTATGCAAGGGACAGATAGAATTTTAATTTTTTTTTTTTTATGGATTTAATTTATTGTCAAAGGTTATTTTTCTCATCAAAAAGTATTGCCAACCAACCGGTTTACTAAAATATTATTAATATTAATTATGTGCATCTTAATTAAATGTAAAAGGCTTTAAAAATATATATGATAAAATATTGGATAGAAAAATATCAAAAAAATATCAAACTATTCTTGCCGATGGTCAAGGTTATTCTGTTAGTTCATATATATATAGTTTTAATATTAGGAGAGAGCTACAGTGTTCGCATATCTTTCTGTCATTTATCCAGCCTGATTCAAATTCAGGTCAGATGAAGCTTAAAATTATTACGAGGTATATATATATATATTTTTTTTCTGATAGCTGTAATAATCTACAAATAAATATCTAGATATCCTTAATAAAAATGGTAAAATGTTTTCTCAAACTCTGGACATTTAGAAATTGATAATCTGATAAATAATTTATTCTCCTTCGCTTTTATTCCGAACAAAACATGAAGAAGATATTGTCCTGCAGCAGGTGTTTAAAATATCGTTTAAGCAGATCAAAGTCATTAATGAAAAATAAAAAGGTAAACCAAAAAAATACTGCGTCATTTTTTTTCTATTAGCAATATTGAAAAGAAGTTTACAAAAATTTAACTAAGTCTGAATCTAAAACAAATTTTTTATTAATATTCGATTACAATTCCTTCACATTTTTTATTAATAAAAGAATGTGTTTTTTTTTATTTTTGAAAAATGACTATTAAAAAGTCTGTCTTCAAATAATTGTTTTTGGATGTCTGTTTAAATTAGCTGAAGATTATTCTTGATGAAGTGATATCAATTTTTAAATTAATCTGTTGATTGCAAATACGAATAGTATTAAATAGAGAAGAACTTTTCCAGACTTTAAGTAAAATAATTTGAAACCTCTTATGACTTTGAAAAAATCAAAAGATTTAATGGTACTTGTAAATTTTCAACTACAGTCGTCGTCCCCCTAAACAGGCAAAACTCTCCATACAGTAGTGTCACCCTGTGCCAACCAATTTCATTCTCATAGTTGTGTACTTAACTAGAGATAAAAGGTGGCTGCTGGAGGATGCATTAGATCCTAAGATCTGGGTGCAGTGTTCTCAGATCCAAGGCTCCTCACTGACAAAGGCCAAGGGCCAGAAACTAGTCTGGGGATATTGAATGAGTAGGCACTAGATGGGGATTTTGTGCACAAGTCTTCTGGCATTTCATTGATAACTCTGGTTGGTACAGAGTGGCACTACCATATGGAGAGTTTTGCCTGTTTTTCCCCAAAGCGTATTTAATATTTACATTTTATTTTTTATTAGTTATTTTAAAAAAACAAATCATTATGGAAAAATTAATTACAATATTTACAGTTTATTTTTGGGTTAACTTATTTACAGAAAAATGGAATATATATATATATATTACACTTTATTCATGTTGGCGGCATGCAATCATATTGTGATCATTAATGCACACTTTTCAGGAGGGCAGTAACTCGCACCTTTACAAATAGTCCACTGCATCACATTCTGTAACAGGATGATCCCAAATTTTAATCATTATGACAATTTACCAAAAAAGACTACTAACAAAAAGAAATTTGATGAATTGTACCAAAATACTGTCAATGTTAAGAGCTCTCACTTCCCATCTTATAAGTTAAAAAAAATTGAAATAAAGCTTCTTAATGAAATTTATCAGAATTTATTTCTTTTTTAAAATTTAACAATTATTTTATTAATTTTGTTTTAATTTAACAACACATCTTCTATAGATTACAGGCCTTCGAAACTGTACATTTATCAAAAATAAAGGCTACCATCTTGGTTTAATTGAAAACCTCACAAGCACAGATTTAATTAAGAGAGAAAACTTTTACTTTTTGCTAATCTTGTTGACTCACAATTAAAAGTGTTTTAAATGTAATACATTTTATCATTTTTATTTTACAATTTTTTATTAGTTATTTATCTAACTTTGAAATATGAATTTTTTCTACAGTACAGATTTTTTTTATATCTGCACTTATATATGTAATATATAGGGGGATTGTACTCAAACTTTCACACGACCCTCAACCATCCATGCTATCTCATACCACTAATACACCTGATCACTATACATGTCGAAAAGATAAATAATCACTATCCGTATTTTGTGCTAAGCCAGCACTTGTCAGTTGGTCCTGATTATCATCTTCGCACCTATATACAATCAAAGCTCAGCTTATATTAAGATAGCAATCTTCGTACTTTAATGTTCAGGCTTCAAACCACTCCACCCCACAACTCTTCAGCCATCCATTTCATTGAAAACCTGATGATGGAATGCTAAATCCCACTTTAGTGCCAACCTTCTCATCCTACTCATGTTGACCACAATTCAATCTGACCCCTCATATTCAGGACACAATCCATTTACAAAGATATATGAAGTATAGGCAGACCTTACAACACTTTATTTTGAAATATGAATTTTTTCTTCTACAGTACAGGCATTTTCATATGTGCACTTATACTTATAATATATAAAGGGTTTGAACTCAGCTTTTCACATGACCCACAACCATCCATGCTATCTCATACCTCTGATACACCTGATCACACTCATGTTAAAAAGATAAGTTCAGATATGAAAAAGTCCGTACTATAGAAAAAATTCATATTTCAAAATGAAGTGCTGTAAGATCTGCCCATCCCTCATATATGTATGTAAATGGATTAGGTCCAGTACATGAGAGAGCAGAGTGGCTTGTGGTCAACATGGGTAGGATAAGAAGGTTGGCACTAAGGTGGGCTTTGAGCATTCCATCATCAGATTTTCAATGAAGAATGGGTGGCTGAAGAGTTATGGGATGGAGTGGTTTGAAGCCTGTCCATTAAAGTATGAAGATTGGCTATCTTAATATAAGCTGAGCTTTGATTATATATGTGTGTGTAGATGATAATCTGGACCAAATGACAAGTGTTGGCTTAGCACGAAATACGTATATTGGAGACTATTTATCTTTTCTACATGTGTGTGATCAGGTATATCAGTGGTATAATATAGTATGGGTGGTTGATGGTAGTGTGAAAGTCTGAGTTTAAACCCTTTTATCTATCTTTCTAAATTATTAAGATCATTAATATAATTGTTAAATCACTTCTTTGTTGTTGTTGTTTTTTTTATTAAATTGCTGATTATGACATTGGATTGCACAACTCAACTGAGTCACTTCTGGACCTTGAACATGAAATAATATCCTGAGATAAATCATTTGATTATTTACTAATCTTAGCTCTAATATAGCTTTTATACTAATACAATCTCATTTGGTATTCTTTTAAATACAATTTTTTTAATAAATATTTTCTCTAAATATTCTGACCATCTATATACTTTTCTGAGCAGTTTTAAAATTATTTAAATATGAAGCTAAAATTTCTTAATAAAAGCAAATTAAAAGCTTCTGGTATAGTGTGAATTCTTATAAATTTCATGTACTAGATAAACAAGTGTAAATATAGATTTTTCCTCTGGTTATGAAAATTAAGTCTGTTGTTTAGCACCATCATTAGTATTAACATTTATATAATTATGGCATATTCAGTTTTTTCCTTGTTATTTTATTAACTTCACTTATTATTTATTTTATATGATGTAAATAAATTATTCTTATTATTTACTAAAATAAAAGTTCTGAATTTTACCTACTTTAATTAATCAAGGGATAATAATTATAATTGTATTAAAAGGGATAAACTTCAACTAAGATGCAGTTTGACATTATCATTCTAAACACATTTTAGCTAATTAATAATTAAACCATTTTCTTTTAAATTTTCATCATGCCTTGAGGAAATAAATGTATAAAGTTTTTAATTTAATTTAATTTAAACTTTTACAAATTTGGATTTAATTAATTTTCAGCAGAATCGCTATCTCTTGGGCATCACACCTCTATCTGCCCCATTTATACTGTTACAAATGCAAGCTATATATAAGTCATGTGACATCTGACTTTATATATATATATATAACTATTAGAAACCAATTAACACTTAGACAATCCCAATATAGATAACAATCAAGAATTTCAAACTGTTGTCAAGGCAACTTTCTTTAAGCAATAGAGGTGGAATATAGATAACAATTGTTATCTATATTGGGATTCTCACCTCTATTGCTTAAAGGAAGTTATCTATATTGTGATTGTCTAAGTGTTGATTTGTTTCTAATGGTTACTTATAACCCATTTAGCCTTGAGCATTATTACACTATATATATATATATATATATATTGTACCCTTTTTAATAGGTCAGAAATAGTCAAGTACAATAGATTACTAAAAATTTTAAATTTTAGAGTATGTTCTTTTGATATGTTAATCATATTTTGTTAATAATATTATAGGGTATAATTTGAAGCTAAATAAAATACGTAGTATATAAAATTATAGTGAATCATTTAAGAATAGTTATGTAAAGCTTAAAATATGGTTGCATATGATTGCAAAAGCTGGCCATATTAAATAACTCAGCTATAAATAGTTAAAAGTATATTTAAATGTTAAATTTTAATGTTTTAAACTTGTATTTAATAAATGCTATATTTAAGGTTATGAATTATATTTGATAATTAATTAATATAGTATATTTTAAAAGTAATTTTGTGATAGTAAAATTGTATTTAATTCTATATTTTAAATTATTTTTCCAAATTTTTATAATTATTTTATATAATATAATAAAGTGTTGCAATTTTATTATTTTAGACCGAGAAATAGATTGAAAATCGTCTGCCTTAATTTTATATTGATCACGTGACTTTTAATACATGGTTAAACACACACACGCTTGTTTGAATAAATAACAAAGTTTGAAATATTTAAAAGTTGTATCATAGGATTGAATAGAATTATTTACTTATCATAAAAGCTCATAGCAAATATTCAGTTAACTGTCGGTATTGCATGTTTAAACAATGCAGTAAAAACGAATACAGATATAATAAAAATTAAATATTTTATTTAAATAAAACTAGATAAATTGAATATTAAAAGTGGGATAAATATTAAATTATATTTTAAAAGTTATTTTAAATGTTTAAATAATTTTGATAAAGTAATAATTGATTGAAAAGTTATATTTTAAATAATATTTTTAAGTTTTATTACATCCTAATTTTTATTTTTAAAATTGAATTTTGTAAAACTAAATTATATGTAAATTTGATCTCAAACTAAAAGTGAGAATCAACCAATCAAATGACGTTTTTCCTGGAGTATAAAATACCATTGCACGGGAGTGGGGGGGAGGTCAGATTAAAATATATTAGAAGATATAAAGGTGATATTAAATTTTAAATTTTTTTATTTAGTCAATTTTGTATTCTCGTACAATTTTATTTGCAAAACTAATTGATATTTTAAAAAGTATTTGCAAAAGAGAGTTAAACTATAATATATTTAGTAACTTCATTAAAAATGTTTTGCTAAAGTTTTAAAGTTCCTTTTACCGGTGGTATTTTATCAAAGTCTAACTTAGAACGTCGCGATAATAAATGGATATGTCAAGAAGTAAAGTATATTCAGTTTATAATATTTTAAAAATGTATATAATATTTGTTGATACAGTTTCATTAATAATGAACAGGAGGATTGTTCTAATGGATAAAATAGTAATGTGGACATTATAAGAAGCCCAGATAGAAAGATGTTTTACCGTCTAAAGGTAAAGATGCATTATTTTATATGGAAGATAAACTTGTCTAAAATTAAGTAATAATAAGACAATTGTACTTTATGATAATTGATAAAATTTCATGTTAAAAAAAAATAAAATGTTATCCTTTCTGAAGGAAACATTTTTAAAGAATGTGAATCACGGAAAATATTTGCTAAAGCGTTTGATATATAAAACTTACGGTCTTAAAAGGGTTAAACGCATTTTAGAAAGGATTTTTAACAAACTTGAAGTTTTTAAACTAATGAGAAAAGTACTAAATGGAAGTAAATGTACTAAATAAGAAACTTATGGGAGAAATGAATACATAAATAAATAAAAGGATGGAGCCATGGAAATAAAGATTGCGCAATAAGTTTATCCGAATATTTTTTAGTTAAGTCGAAGGATGCATCACCTAACCAACATAGAAATATGCCAGAACAGAATTTTCGAATTATTATTTTGAATAGTGTATTTTATTATGATTCCAATAATTATCTTTCTAGTTTATAGAATCCATAAACTATTTATCTATAAACTTTGCTAAACGGATTGATAATTATTTTGGTAAAGGTTTACTATAACGGTCTATGGGTGTTTGCCTTCTGTTGTTTAAAATTTAAACTAAATTGTTGAGAATCTTACGAGTATGTTATTATATTACAAATAAATTAAAATTTAATCAAATGTAAAAGATAATAATAAAAACATTTACCGTTTTAAACATAATTATGTCCTATACACACTAGGAAGTTGGAGAAAAAAGCGTATTGCTGTATCTACTCCGGAGGGCAAATTCATGCAGGTACGATGAAAACAAAGCTCTGCTAGTGCCAGATTGGAATTTCAGCTTACGCTTTGCTCTCATCCACATGTTTTCAATATTCTGGTTGTGTATGTCTTGGTCTTCGGGATGCACAAAGTTGTCCTGATGGACGACAACCAAATGCATATACACACCATTGTTGAGACTGCTGATGTTATTGTACACAGCCCAGCCATCTGAAATAATGTGCGTACCTGGTAAAATGAACCACTGTATTAGGCCCTCCAGTGTATCAGCCATCTTGTCTGCAACTTCTGTCAAGAAGCACTTTCTTGATGCTCTCTCTATACCGCCAGAATAGCAGCAACACTCAAAATTTCACCATCAGGTACTAAGCATGTAGCAGACATTTTTTCCAACTATAAAACTGTACATGTGTGCGTGTAATTCTTGCCGTTGAACACATAGGGTGTCTTCTTTTTTTTTTTGCAACATGTGCTATAAATGTAGTTATTTTAAATTCTTAAGTTGTAGACAGTTTAAATTCTTAACTTTCAAACAAATTAAAATTAATTCTTTTAATTAATGACGTATAATTAATCCAACATTCAAAAGGTTTTTTTATTATTATTATCTTTTACATTTGATTAAATTTTAATTTATTTGTAATATAATAACATACACATATGATTCTCAAGCAATTTAGTTTAAATTTTAAACAATAGAGGGCAAACACCCATAGACCGTTATAGTAAACCTTTACCATTATTTTTGTTTAATTTCAAGATTCAAAAAGACGTCCGTATTATTTCTTTTACTGTGTATTTTTTTTTAATCCGCCCGACCGACAAATTGTCTTGTTCATAGTCATTGGGGGAAGGTAAAAAATGCTCTTGAAGAAATAAAGCATTTTGAAGAGAACATTCAAAAAAAAAAAAACTTTTGAAAAAGAAAAACTTTGAGAAAAAAAATGTGAACCTAGGAAAAATATACATTTCATCTGAAATTTACATAAATATGTTTTTTTATATTTATTTATTGTTTATTTTAAAATGTAAATTTTTGATTAATAAGTATAGGAACATGAATATTAATTATTTATGGTATATAATCCTATAGTATAATATTTAATAACTTAATTTAGAATATTTTAAATAGAAGCATGAATGTGTATTTTATGTATAAGATGTTATATTTAGTTGGAGAACAGAAGACTGCAAAAGTGATACAGATGATCTAATGTCACTTGGTAACAATTAATGAATTATTGATTTTTTTTTTCTTTTTATAGATTGCTTATGTAACAATGTATGATGTATGAATGTTAAATATGCATTATACAACATATTTTAAAACATTATGAGATCAGGAGTTAATTTGGAATATGCATACTATGATTTGATAATGATAATATAACCCAGCATGATAGTAAATATTTATATGATTTTTTTAAAGAACTTTCATATTACTGGATGATCAAAATATTATGTGTTTAATTTAGAATACTAAAGTAAAGTAAACTTTTCTTATGGTTTAGTAAGATTGCTCTAAGTACAGTTGAATCTTATTTATTATTTGAATATGTAAGCTAGTAAATTTGTCGATATAAAAACCTGGTAGATCTTTAGGAAATAAGAATAGGATAGTGACCTGGTATTAGTAATATGATAAACATGAATCCAGGAGATTATTAAGTTAGGATATTTGGGATATGAATAGTATTTCATAATATTTGTAAAGGTGCAATGCAGTTAACATAGCCCTGCAATTGTATGCTTATTTTGGCCAGTGTTTATTTTCTTGGAGCATTGATGATCAATAAAGCTGAATGAATAGCTTGACATCATTTATAGTATTTGAGGATATTAGACAAGAAAAGGTCTTCCCTCTGTTTTTTTTATAATTACACTGTGCCATGATGTATATTTTGGTATGAGTTGTGTGTTAACTCTAGTTTTTCTTTCCCATCCTATAAATCTATTCGCTATCTATTTTCAAAAAGTAGCTACATCATACAGTATAATATGTTTAAAAGAAAATAATAGATGATTTAGAGTTGGAGATATGCAATTGTTTGGAATGAGATGAGTTCATTTGCTTGTAGGAAGAAATAGAATTTGTATGAATTGGAATTGGAAATCCAATGGACTTCAAATGAAAGAATCATAAAATATGTTATAAAGTTATATTTATTTTGGAAAATAAATATAAGATCTTAAGAATAAAATATGTAAAGCAAAGTTGTTTTTTGAAATATTAAATCATATTAAAGTATTTATTTCAATTTTTAAAAAAAAAGTGTACTGCATACTTTTAATATAATTCTATAAAGTAAAAACGATCTACATAATAAGTTAGGTACAATTTAAATTTATTCAATAATAGAAAATGTATTAGTAATTATAATTCTATAGTAGTATAATATTGTTATAATGGAATAAATTATAGTTGATAAATCCAGTGTAGTGAACAATAGTATCCATAATTTGGAAATAAATTATCAATAGATATTTTACATAATATCGATAATATTGCTAAAGTGAAATTGTCTAGTAAAAAGAGGATATCCATGTTTTCGATTAGTATTATTTTATGTTTATCCGTATTATGTTTTCTATAAATTTTTTAAAAAAGAAGCATACTGAATAAATGATAGCTAAAGGTTATAAAATATATTTTGAGTAAGCATTAAATAAGTACAAATTTTTTATATAAGATTGATCAAACAGGGATTAATAATATTGTATCTTTTTTTTTATTTAAGTCAGAGTAAAGACTTAACAAGGTTCGAATATAAAGAATGTATAATGGTACCACTCTTTCAGATGTTTAAAATGTACATATTGTAAATAAATTGTTATGTTGTTAATGTTATAATAAACTTTATTAAAATTTTGTTTTCCTCAAAATTTGTGTGTTAGTTTTTTTTTTTTTTTCCATCTTCATGAAGTTGAACACAGAGTTAATAAAAGTAAACCCAATATTTTTTTGCACAGAAATAAATAAAGAATTATTTTAAGAAGTGGATTATTTATTAAGTAATCACATTTACATTATCTTACGGTCATAAGTTAATTATCATAATAATACATTGGATTATATGCTATCAATTGCCACACACTTTTATTTATCAGATTATCATATGCTACCACGTATTTATTATATTATTACATGAAGATAAAATATTATATTAAATTATTTTATTGTTTTATTATGGTAATAAAATTATAGTATAAGAAAGGATATACAGAGTTAATTATACAATGAAGAGTATTACTATTACTTTGTTATTATTAGTTTAGTGTAGTAGATTATGACGTAAAATCCCTTTTCATATTTTACTATCATAATTTTAATTAACGTAAAGTAAATTTCATGAACCTGAGATTTAGTGAGCTAGATTATTATAAATAGAAGATTAAGATTTAATTATCAGTTTAATCTTAATGAGTAGGAATTATTTAAAGTTGTAAAAATACTATAAGTTTATTTATTTGAAATAGTAATGGGGGATAGTGTTCTTATGTCATTGAGGTAATATCTTGTAGGATGTTGGCTCGATGTAATCTATCTTGTCACCTGTGTTTTCACTTCCAAGTCTCATAAAAATATTAAATATTTATTCAATTTATTTTTATAAAATGAACCTTATTCATATTTTAAATTTGAGCTAGTGAAATATTTAACTTTAATGCTGAATATTTTATTTATTAATTATTAACTGAGCTACAACCCATTTTACTTTATATCATATACTATCTGGAAGTGAGAATGATGCTTGGCATGGGTAGATATATATATATATATATATATATATATATATATTATATATATATATATATATATTGTAAATATCGATAAGTCTATCTATATTTTAAAAATTGTCATTTGTTATTAAAAAAAAAATCTCTTTGAGTTGATGTTTACATATGAAGTATTATTATTGTTTATATTTATTAGGTATAGTTATTGTTTGAAGTTATTATTTTATTTATATGTTGATAGTACATCGTTATGAATATTTAATTATTATAAATAGATAGAGAATATAAATTGAAGATTATATAAAAAATTATTTTATTTGAGTGATTATTAAAAAATGAATATTATTATTTATGTATATTTTAAAGTGTCAAATAAATTTTCAATTGAATGTTTTTATATATATATATGGAATATATATATATTTTTAATGTTAATTGTTTAAAAGAAAACATGTATAACAAGGTTCAAAATTTGTGGAAAAAAAAAAATAAAAAATATTATTATTGTTATTGGAATAGTTATAAAAAAACAAGAGGATAAAATTTTGTGTATTTATTTCTTTGAAATATTCTTGAATATTGGAATAAGAGATATTTTTATGGTAAATAATAAATTTGGTGTAATTGGGATATATATGAGGTCATTTTTCATTTATTCAAGGAATTTAAAATGAAACAATAAAAAATTTCAATATATGTATTTCTCGTTGGGAAATTTGATATAGTATCAGAATCTATAATGGTCAATCTAATAATAATCTGGAGAATAAAATTAATATATTGGATTAACTTCAATTTATTTATTTATTTTCAAGGAAAGAAATTTTAGAAGGATAAAAATTTATCAAGAATTGACAATTCTTAGAATATTCTTCCTTATAGAATGATTCTAATAGTAAACGGATAAAGAAATAACATGAATAAATTGATTTGAAGGAAATAATAAGTGATTGAAAGGTAGTTAATAATTTTATATGTATAAATGATATAAAAATATATTTTGAGATTGATATTTTTGTTCTTTTATTTTTCATTATAAAAATATAGTGTTATAAATATTTAATTCAAGATCTTGTTTTCTAAGAATAAATGTTTATTCAAAATTAATACTTAAGTAATTTAAAATTTTAAATATATATATTTGTGTATGTAATATTTTTTTTATTATTTTAAATATCTGAAAAATATAAGTATGGATTGTATTTATATTCATATCTACTTGTTACATAGATATGTCTTTATATATTTATATATATATTATTGAGGTATATATGTATGTTTATTATTTGGGTTTGTATTTAAAATTGTATTACTAAAATTAAATATATATAATAAAGGATGTATATTTGTTTTATAATATTTTGTAATTTATTTGAGGGTTTTATTCTTATTCTTTATGTCATTTGAAATTAATTGATTTTTTATATATATATATATATATATATATATATATATATATATATATATATATATATATATATATATATATATATATATATATATAAGTGTCCAATCAATTTAAAGTATGACATAGTTTTATATTTTGATTTACAGCACTATTACTATAAAATTAAAAATAATATGTTTTTTATATATTAAATGCTTTTATTGATTGTGCACTAATAAGAAAAAGAAATGTTTTTTCAACCACAACTAAGTTAAGCCCTTGTTGCAAAAAATATGGATTGACTTAATTAATTTCTGGACCCCAAAGCTTTTATCTCAAGTTAAATCTAAAAACCCCAATTGTGGTTGGAAACAGTTTTTTTTCTTTTTAGTGCATAGTCAATAAAATTATTTAATATTTAAAAAAAAATTGTCTCTAATATTAAACATTCATTTGTAATGTGGGTGTTTTGATGAGTTTTTCACCCCAATAATTATTGTATCTAAATGTCCTAATATTTTCATAATGTAGATGAAATTAAAAAAAAATGTCTTGAATTTTATAAGAATAATTTTTAAAAGTTTATCTTACAGCATTTTAATATGATTCCAATAAATAAACACAGGTTTTGTATGCCCTTAGTGTATTAATTCTAATTCATCAGTGTTAATGATTTTTGTATCAACATAGTCTTTATGGATTAGATATATGTTATTCAATCAAATTATTATGTATTATAAATGATAAATCTATAATATAGAAAGCCACATAAAATATATTGTAGCAACAAATCCAATGTAGCCCAGATTTATTATACTATAACAATGCAGAAGGGGAAAATATGTTTAATAAAAATTCATGTGAACAGAGTAATAAATATACAAACTGTCATTTACATGTATACATGTACATGCATATCACTTGAGAAATAAAAATGTAAACAGTCTAAAGGTTGAAAAAATTAATTCATTTATATTATTAAAGATTATTAAATTAATTGATAATGTGTGATAACACATTCAAAAACAAAAAGAATGAAAGCAGAATTAAACATGGATCCATCAACCCTACAATTAGTACAGCCAATGGAATCAAAGCCAATTGTTCAAGAATCTATATAAAAGTTTTTACAAGAAAAACCAGACATAGTTACAATTGAAATGTCATATGCATTGATGAATAAATTTGAAGAAATGCAACAAAAAAGACATACTGAATTTATGAAAGAAATTCAACTGAGATGTGAAAAATGGATTTAAAAAATGGATGAAAATTTTGAAGTGGCACATAAAGAGAAAAAAACTAAAGAAGATGCAGATGATACCAATCCTAGTGAAATTATGCAAAATTATGCAAATCTTATAGATGTATTTAGAGAAGTTATCAGCAACATAACAGATTTTGAAATGTTGGAGAAGATAAAACATTTATAATAGAAACATAACATGTAGACCAAAGTGTGGTAATGCAAGACATCAATGAAGTATTGAGTTTGAATTTAGTTCACATTTGTAATGATGATAATTAAGAGAAAGTTTCATTTTAGGCATCCACAAAAAAATAAGTACTGGTGTAAATGAGTGCCAGAGTTCACTGTTTATGGGCTCTTTTGAGTTTTTAACCTTTAAACAATAAGATGAATTCTGATACATAAATATTAGAAACAAGAGAAAGGAGACAGTAAAAGATCCATTTCAGAATGAAGATAATACTATATTTTTCAGGTCATCTCAAAGAATATATCTACCAAAGAAACAAATATCTGGAGAGAAATAAAACTTAATTTAAAAACAATAAAGGATGGCTTATTTTCTGTTAACCCTGGACCTGTTAAGAAAAAAAGGTTTTAAGAAGAAATGAAATTGTATAATGAGTTAAAAATAAAGTATATGACAATCCTCAAAGTGACAAAAAAGAGAAACTTCCAACTTGCAAGAAAGCAAGAGTGACTATTACTGATATTAAAAAAAATTAAATTATTAATTTAGATGTGGAAAATAACTAAGAAACATGTGACCAGGATAGTTATTTATTTATTTATGCAGAGACTGAAAAAAAATTTTTTATTGTTTGTTTAGTCATATTCTCTTTCTAGAGATGCCTTGGGATTTAATAATGCATATGAGAAACTGTTTTCATGTGATGAAGTGCAGCATATATTGTCTCAGATATTACCTCAACATTTTTTTCTTTTCCAAGTAAGTTACTTACTCACCTGTAAGACTCAGAGGAAGCAAGATGCAGTTTGAATGTTTGTGGAATTCATCAGCTTTTAAGATTCAAAAGAGAGCAAGGCTCACTTAATTTTCACATGCTATTTATCAGGCTCTAAGACTCATAGGAAGCCTGGATTTGCATTCAAGTGTCATATCCTTCAGCCTCTAGGGCTCAAAAAGAAAGCCAAAATATAATTTATTTTGATGTGTTTGGGGCAGTTCATTAAAAGTCAAACTGGGATAATCCTTCTAGTGTCCATAATGTTATATGGTGTATATGGTAAAGTTTTGAAGAGCCTAGAGTTGAAATTCTATGCATTTTTATAACATTCAGTATCAAGAAAATTTTTGTACATTATGAACATGTATTTTTAAAACATAAAATAAAATGATTAGAGAAATGAATAAGCTTTGTAGTGAGAATACGAATGAGAAATGAAAAGTATCATTGTTCCATTGTCTCATCTTAAAAACGAGATTTGTAGCTATAACAAATCTTATCTAGCTCATATTTATTATACTATAAAAATGCAGAGAGAGAAAAAAATGATTTTAATAAAAAACTCATGTGAACTGACTAATAAATATACAAACTGCTATTTATGTCAATAAAAAATAAAGTCATATATCACATGACCCCATTTCTTTTTTAAGCTTATAAAATATAAACAAAGAGCTTTGCTAATTGCTCAACAAGCTTTGTGATAAATTAGCAAGAGAAAACATTTAAAATATCTCTATCAGAAACCACACCCAAATCCCAGACCAATGGTTTCATGCTTTGGCACTCCTCAGTGATGCACAATGGTAGTTTCAGACATTAGATCTAAAAATACCAGCCAAAGCCAGCATTTATCTAACAGTTAACCATTGAATAGAAAATCTGAAATTTTCAGATGCTTAAATGTCTTCAAACCCAGCTATCTAACTCAAATAGCTGTATGGGGCTGAGAGATCTTCAGTCAAACCATATATTAGTAGTCTTAGCAATATAACATCACTTAAGACTTAAAGCAAAGACTATAAATAGTCAATGCACATATATTCATGTCGCATTATTAAAGATTACTAAGTATTATTTGATAATATGTAAGAAACTAAATGATAATAACATTGTAAAAACAGAAGGAAAAATGCTTTTGATATGTAAGAGAATTTTGAATTGTGTAATTTAGAAAAAGTTTAAAGGTTTAAACTTTGTTTAAACTGCCTTTCAAGTGGAAGTTTTAAATAAACAACATATCCATTTTTATAAAAAAAAAAAAATTAGATAGTGAATTTGATAAAAATATTAAAATTGATAATATTTTAGAAGTTGTAATTAAATATTTAAAAGTCAGCAGTGAATTTGTCCTTTTCCTATGTTGTGAAATGTAAATAGAGAGAAGAGAAAAAAATGTTTTTTTTTCTTCTTTTATGTATAAACATTAGAATGTGATGTACTAAAATTTGTATACCTAACATATTTTGACGAGAGTAAAAGGAGTGTTTTCAAAAAATATATTGTTTATAATAATTCAAAGGGGTCATATGTCCTCTTGCTGGTGACATATATATTGTTTGAAATCCATATTGTTTGAACAATATCAATTTGGATAATTAGGTTCAAAATAAGCAACTAAGCATTCATATTACTACCAGTTTTATTCTAGAAGCTTAACAGTTTTCATTCCATATTCCTTTGCATTAGAGTCCAGTCTACTATTGAAGCCATGGTGCCATGATCCATGCTGCCATGATCCATGCTGAAGAGAGAAACAAACATTAATTAAAACTCTTTTTACACACATATCCTAGTTAATATCAACAGCCCTGAAAAGTTTTGTAATTCATTGGGGGACATGCTTGGATGGCAGTAATAACTGATAATGATCATTTGTTTAAATAAACTTTTTCCAAAAGTAAACCTTCTTTTTAGAAAGTTTGGCTCCTTTGAATTTCTTTTTATTGAAACTGAAAATCAAATAAAATACTTATGGGATAACTTGTATTTTTAAATTATAAATCATCATGTTTTTGAATTAAAATTTTTATTTGAATTTTATTAAACATTTAACTTATTATTTATATAAATCAATGGTACACATTTTGATGGTCTCATTATATGTGTGTATATCTTTAATTGTTTATAGTTGGTATCTAGGTTCAAACCCATCTTCTATCTACCTGTTTCAAAAGTTTTTATTATATATATATATATATATATTGTATCGTTTTCCGTTTTACTAGACCACTATACGCCCCAAATGTATATTTGAGCGTGAGTTGATCAAACTGTATCAAGGAAAAAAAAGAAAGTTGTATTTCTATTCTTAACACAGCTATTTTTCCTGATCGACTCCGGCCTATTTATTGATTACGAATTTGTACCATAGACATAAATCAACTTTTAATTTTATTTCCTATGGGCGCCAGGATTCCTAAGAATCCGCTGAAATATGCCGCCAGCACCTCTCGCAAATTGTAAAACAAAGAAAAATAAAAAGATCCTTTTATAATATTTTTATTTTGTACGGTAATGAGAATTAATGATTTTTTTTTACGATTGTTAGCCCTGGCGTATTGAAACATATTGGCAAAGGTAACTTACACTTAAATCCTATTTCACTAAAATAAATCTAATAACAAAAATAATAACTTCTATTAATAACGCACAATAAAAAAAAATGTTGATAAAAATATAATCTCTTTTATTCTAACAAACCAAAACATTTCTCGGTTAAATATTGTTTAATACTTTGGAGAGAACACATTTAATTTAGGTGGAAAATATATATATAAAATATCAATATCATTTAAAATAAGCAAAAAGTTCTTGTTAATTAAGAGTCTCTCATATAGAAATATAAAGTCACTATCGGGATTCTTTTTATAGCTATATTTTCACGAGTAGTTCTTTTTTTTTTTTAACTAGTTAACTTGGTCACAATCAGGATTATTATTCTTAACTTACCGGTAAGCTTTGTGAATTCACGAATGTTGTAGCTAACTATGCATAGTTTTTTTGTAATAATGAGCTCGGCCGTTTGGTTCTTGCTTGTTCTTGTGGTCCATTTCCCAGTTGGTCACGAAGGCTTTTCCTGGGGTACATCATTAGGTCTGATGTTTTCAGGAGCTCCGGTTCACTGCGACATTGCCGAATTCCTTCGGTGACGAGTGATCTTGGACATATTAAATGTTATCCAAGACCAACTAGCGAAATAAAACGAACAAGACGCTCCTTCAACCGGATCCCTCCTTTTTATATCCAGTTTTAGGGCTTCTGCGCATGCTCGTACCATGCCTTTCTAATCTTATACAGTTTTTTAAAATTTTATGTACTAAAGTCTCTATTTTCTTATCAAGTTTTCGGCCATGTTTAATTAGCTAGAAATATTTTTCTTTTAGCTTATCTTTTTACTTGCTTTTGGAATTCTTTTTTGTTCTCTCCAATTACGTTATTACTAATTAAAAAAATATCGAAGAATAATTTAACTTTCATTGTACGCTCTTAACAAAAATTATACTAATCAAAAAAAAATCGAAATTTACTTTTTTAGCTTTCACCAAATGCCAATATATTTGTAACATATATAAATAAATGTTACAATACCACCAGCGCCGGGAGATGAGAATAAAATAGGGGTTTACACTAATTTTATTCTTAAGTTTTTTAAATTCGTATTTTTTTTTTCTGTAGTAGCGTGCTGATATATTGTGTAGACTCATTCACAAGCGACGTTCGGCTTTAATGCCCACTTTTAGGTCTAACACGGCGGGAATGGAAAATATTTCAACATTCATCTGTGTCCTATTCGCTTTAGTGTACTATTACTAATAAGAAGCCCAAGTTATAAGCACAAACGAGCGTTGCTCATCGTTCTGAGTCTTACAGGCCCGTGGCAACTTGGTCCAACTTGATCCGCCTTCCCCTTTATTGGGATCTCTGCTAGAAATAGTCTGACGAGCATTTAAAGACGGTCTTATGTTCATATACTGCGGATAAGGACTCGGGGCTATGTTATTCCCCTCTTCAGTAACCGCCTACCCGGTCAAATACTTGTGACTTACGTCTACATCAGCCACGATCGTGTTTTTTAGACATATATAAAAAAATATACATATATTTTTTTTTTCTGGAAGTCATATTAAAAAAATATCTTCTTTCATATTTTAATAATCTGGGTTTACTTAGTTTTTTTTTTTCTTATAATTTTTTTTTTTTTTCAAAAAAATCATAATTTATTTTCCGGCTACAGACATTAAATACTCAATTTTATGCCGTTTTTAGATTTTCTCAGGTCGTGGTTTTTAAATCGAAGCCCGAGTTGGGTCGCCATTGTATCGTTTTCCGTTTTACTAGACCACTATACGCCCCAAATGTATATTTGAGCGTGAGTTGATCAAACTGTATCAAGGAAAAAAAAAGAAAGTTGTATTTCTATTCTTAACACAGCTATTTTTCCTGATCGACTCCGGCCTATTAATTGATTACGAATTTGTACCATAGACATAAATCAACTTTTAATTTTATTTCCTATGGGCGCCAGGATTCCTAAGAATCCGCTGAAATATGCCGCCAGCACCTCTCGCAAATTGTAAAACAAAGAAAAATAAAAAGATCCTTTTATAATATTTTTATTTTGTACGGTAATGAGAATTAATGATTTTTTTTACGATTGTTAGCCCTGGCGTATTGAAACATATTGGCAAAGGTAACTTACACTTAAATCCTATTTCACTAAAATAAATCTAATAACAAAAATAATAACTTCTATTAATAACGCACAATAAAAAAAAATGTTGATAAAAATATAATCTCTTTTATTCTAACAAACCAAAACATTTCTCGGTTAAATATTGTTTAATACTTTGGAGAGAACACATTTAATTTAGGTGGAAAATATATATATAAAATATCAATATCATTTAAAATAAGCAAAAAGTTCTTGTTAATTAAGAGTCTCTCATATAGAAATATAAAGTCACTATCGGGATTCTTTTTATAGCTATATTTTCACGAGTAGTTTTTTTTTTTTTAACTAGTTAACTTGGTCACAATCAGGATTATTATTCTTAACTTACCGGTAAGCTTTGTGAATTCACGAATGTTGTAGCTAACTATGCATAGTTTTTTTTGTAATAATGAGCTCGGCCGTTTGGTTCTTGCTTGTTCTTGTGGTCCATTTCCCAGTTGGTCACGAAGGCTTTTCCTGGGGTACATCATTAGGTCTGATGTTTTCAGGAGCTCCGGTTCACTGCGACATTGCCGAATTCCTTCGGTGACGAGTGATCTTGGACATATTAAATGTTATCCAAGACCAACTAGCGAAATAAAACGAACAAGACGCTCCTTCAACCGGATCCCTCCTTTTTATATCCAGTTTTAGGGCTTCTGCGCATGCTCGTACCATGCCTTTCTAATCTTATACAGTTTTTTAAAATTTTATGTACTAAAGTCTCTATTTTCTTATCAAGTTTTCGGCCATGTTTAATTAGCTAGAAATATTTTTCTTTTAGCTTATCTTTTTACTTGCTTTTGGAATTCTTTTTTGTTCTCTCCAATTACGTTATTACTAATTAAAAAAAATATCGAAGAATAATTTAACTTTCATTGTACGCTCTTAACAAAAATTATACTAATCAAAAAAAAATCGAAATTTACTTTTTTAGCTTTCACCAAATGCCAATATATTTGTAACATATATAAATAAATGTTACAGTATCGTTTACCGTTTTACTAGACCACTATACGCCCCAAATGTATATTTGAGCGTGAGTTGATCAAACTGTATCAAGGAAAAAAAAAGAAAGTTGTATTTCTATTCTTAACACAGCTATTTTTCCTGATCGACTCCGGCCTATTAATTGATTACGAATTTGTACCGTAGACATAAATCAACTTTTAATTTTATTTCCTATGGGCGCCAGGATTCCTAAGAATCCGCTGAAATATGCCGCCAGCACCTCTCGCAAATTGTAAAACGAAGAAAAATAAAAAGATCCTTTTATAATATTTTTATTTTGTACGGTAATTCTACCGTAATGAGAATTAATGATTTTTTTTACGATTGTTAGCCCTGGCGTATTGAAACATATTGGCAAAGGTAACTTACACTTAAATCCTATTTCACTAAAATAAATCTAATAACAAAAATAATAACTTCTATTAATAACGCACAATAAAAAAAATGTTGATAAAAATATAATCTCTTTTATTCTAACAAAATAAAACATTTCTAGGTTAAATATTGTTTAATATTTTGGAGAGAACACATTTAATTTAGGTGGAAAATATATAGAAAATATCAATATCATTTAAAATAAGCAAAAAGTTCTTGGTTAATTAAGAGTCTCTCATATAGAAATATAAAGTCACTATCGGGATTCTTTTTATAGCTATATTTTCACGAGTAGTTTTTTTAACTAGTTAACTTGGTCACAATCAGGATTATTATTCTTAACTTACCGGTAAGCTTTGTGAATTCACGAAGGTTGTAGCTAACTATGCATAGTTTTTTTGTAATAATGAGCTCGGCCGTTTGGTTCTTGCTTGTTCTTGTGGTCCATTTCCCAGTTGGTCACGAAGGCTTTTCCTGGTGTACATCATTAGGTCTGATGTTTTCAGGGGCTCCGGTTCACTGCGACATTGCCGAATTCCTTCGGTGACGAGTGATCTTGGACATATTAAATGTTATCCAAGACCAACTAGCGAAATAAAACGAACAAGACGCTCCTTCAACCGGATCCCTCCTTTTTATATCCAGTTTTAGGGCTTCTGCGCATGCTCGTACCATGCCTTTCTAATCTTATACAGTTTTTTAAAATTTTAGGTACTAAAGTCTCTATTTTCTTATCAAGTTTTCGGCCATGTTTAATTAGCTAGAAATATTTTTCTTTTAGCTTATCTTTTTACTTGCTTTTGGAATTCTTTTTTGTTCTCTCCAATTACGTTATTACTAATTAAAAAAAAATATCGAAGAATAATTTAACTTTCATTGTACGCTCTTAACAAAATTTATACTAATCAAAAAAAAATCGAAATTTACTTTTTTAGCTTTTACCAAATGCCAATATATTTGTAACATATATAAATAAATGTTACAATACCACCAGTGCCAGGAGATGAGAATAAAATAGGGGTTTACACTAATTTTATTCTTAAGTTTTTTTCAAATTCATATATTTTTTTTTTTGTGTGTGTGGGTGTGTAGTAGCGTGCTGATATGTTGTGTAGACTCATTCACAAGCGACGTTCGGCTTTAATGCCCACTTTTAGGTCTAACACGGCGGGAATGGAAAATATTTCAACATTCATCTGTGTCCTATCCGCTTTAGTGTACTATTACTAATAAGAAGCCCAAGTTATAAGCACAAACGAGCGTTGCTCATCGTTCTGAGTCTTACAGGCCCGTGGCAACTTGGTCCAACTTGATCCACCTTCCCCTTTATTGGGATCTCTGCTAGAAATAGTCTGACGAGCATTTAAAGATGGTCTTATGTTCATATACTGCGGATAAGGACTCGGGGCTATGTTATTCCCCTCTTCAGTAACCGCCTACCCGGTCAAATACTTGTGACTTACGTCTACATCAGCCACGATCGTGTTTTTTAGACATATATAAAAAAAATATACATATTTTTTTTTCTGGAAGTCATATTAAAAAAATATCTTCTTTCATATTTTAATAATCTGGGTTTAATTAGTTAGTTTTTTTTCTTATAATTTTTTTTTTTTAAAAAATCATAATTTATTTTCCAGCTACAGACATTAAATACTCAATTTTATGCCGTTTTTAGATTTTCTCAGGTCGTGGTTTTTAAATCGAAGCCCGAGTTGGGTCGCCATTGTATCGTTTACCGTTTTACTAGACCACTATATGCCCCAAATGTATATTTGAGCGTGAGTTGATCAAACTGTATCAAGGAAAAAAAAAGAAAGTTGTATTTCTATTCTTAACACAGCTATTTTTCCTGATCGACTCCGGCCTATTAATTGATTACGAATTTGTACCGTAGACATAAATCAACTTTTAATTTTATTTCCTATGGGCGCCAGGATTCCTAAGAATCCGCTGAAATATGCCGCCAGCACCTCTCGCAAATTGTAAAACGAAGAAAAATAAAAAGATCCTTTTATAATATTTTTATTTTGTACGGTAATTCTACCGTAATGAGAATTAATGATTTTTTTTACGATTGTTAGCCCTGGCGTATTGAAACATATTGGCAAAGGTAACTTACACTTAAATCCTATTTCACTAAAATAAATCTAATAACAAAAATAATAACTTCTATTAATAACGCACAATAAAAAAAATGTTGATAAAAATATAATCTCTTTTATTCTAACAAAATAAAACATTTCTAGGTTAAATATTGTTTAATATTTTGGAGAGAACACATTTAATCTAGGTGGAAAATATACAGAAAATATCAATATCATTTAAAATAAGCAAAAAGTTCTTGGTTAATTAAGAGTCTCTCATATAGAAATATAAAGTCACTATCGGGATTCTTTTTTATAGCTATATTTTCACGAGTAGTTTTTAACTAGTTAACTTGGTCACAATCAGGATTATTATTCTTAACTTACCGGTAAGCTTTGTGAATTCACGAAGGTTGTAGCTAACTATGCATAGTTTTTTTGTAATAATGAGCTCGGCCGTTTGGTTCTTGCTTGTTCTTGTGGTCCATTTCCCAGTTGGTCACGAAGGCTTTTCCTGGTGTACATCATTAGGTCTGATGTTTTCAGGGGCTCCGGTTCACTGCGACATTGCCGAATTCCTTCGGTGACGAGTGATCTTGGACATATTAAATGTTATCCAAGACCAACTAGCGAAATAAAACGAACAAGACGCTCCTTCAACCGGATCCCTCCTTTTTATATCCAGTTTTAGGGCTTCTGCGCATGCTCGTACCATGCCTTTCTAATCTTATACAGTTTTTTAAAATTTTAGGTACTAAAGTCTCTATTTTCTTATCAAGTTTTCGGCCATGTTTAATTAGCTAGAAATATTTTTCTTTTAGCTTATCTTTTTACTTGCTTTTGGAATTCTTTTTTGTTCTCTCCAATTACGTTATTACTAATTAAAAAAAAATATCGAAGAATAATTTAACTTTCATTGTACGCTCTTAACAAAATTTATACTAATCAAAAAAAAATCGAAATTTACTTTTTTAGCTTTTACCAAATGCCAATATATTTGTAACATATATAAATAAATGTTACAATATCAAAGGTTCATGTTCATGAATTCACTTATTCAATGCACATTTTGATTCACCAATTTAACTGGATCCACATTTACACAGCACTTAATATTTACTATTAAATTTGTTTATTTTATCATCAGCATATTTCCATTAGTAATTAATAATTAAATAAAACATTGAAAATGAGAAGAAACCAATAGCATAATCATATTACATTTTCTATTATATATGTGATAATAAAATGCATGCTTTCTCTTCAATACTTTTCTTGCTCCATCTATATATAAATTTATATAATGTATGTAAAATATCTTTCCTAATATATCCTACATGAAATAATTCATTAGCATATATTTCAATATTGAATAATTTATCATTTTGAAATTTACATAATGTATTTCTAAATAAAAATATTCCCTAAATTCAGCTTTTTATGCGTATGAGGGACATATGTCTTTGGATGTACAATACCTTAATTGATAATGGTTTTATGAACTGTTTATAATTGATTATGTTACATTCTTTCCATAAAATTAAATCAAAGGATTGTATTTTATATAAACTATTTTCAGAAGTGCAAATTCATTTCAAGTCAATCTTTGTATTTGATTTGGTTAAAAGATGTTTACTATAATGGATGATCCAACAATAAGCCTTATCAACATATCTAAAATTACTTTTTTTTCATATGTCAAAGCATTGGCTGAGAAGCAAACCCATAACAACTGTCTGCAAGCAACCGCTTGCTTGAAAAGCAGCTGTGCTGACCTCTTGGTTACCAATGCTTGATGATTACTTTTAATATCTAATTGAAAAAACTTTTTTATATCCTTTTCATAATATGCCAAGATATAACTGCTTACAATAGATGAAACTGGCAACCCTATGGACTATCATTCATCCATTTTATACAATTGAGTTTCAAATTTTCCAATAAAATTTGGTATATCAATAAATGATAATAAATTTTTAATGAGCAAACATTTAAACTTGCATCCTCTTTTAATACACAACAATTGATCAAAAAAATGAATAGATATTTCTTTTTTATTTATAGATCCATACAATTCTCTTTGAGCCAAGATAAATAATCTATCTTCTTCAGCCAAAATCTGTTTATCAATTTTTTTGAGAAAATCAAATGAAGATGAACTTGTATATTTATCAAATTCTAATTCATCTTGCAAAAACTTTCCAACATAAACAACTACATAATAAAATGTACAATCTCCAGAATCCAACAAAATATCTATAATTTTAAAATTAATAAATCTTAATTTATAGCAACTTAACTTGAGCTTATTAAACAAATTAAACACAACATGATTACCTTCAAGCTGTTTACACAGATGCAAACCTCTCCATACAGTAGTACCATTCAGTACTTTGTCTTCTACTGAGTGGTGGTAGTATGTGTTAACTTGAGCTCTGGTATTTATAATCATAACAGAAATGATTTACCTATCATTCCCACCAATCAATTGCTTCCTGTGGAAACCACAAAAAATATTATTTAAAAAGCAATTCCCTTTACCCTACATTCATGAAATAGTTACATATCTATTAGCATTACACTCTCATTTGAATTTTCAGCTAAAATTAAATAGAGAAGAATTACAAATGCACATTAAAATATTTTTTACCTAATTATATACACAATTAATTTAATTAATGTACAAGAAATAAAAAAATGGGAAGATTGGCTTGAATTCATTTATGTAAATATAATCCTTAAAATTAAATGAGACAAAAGTCTTCAATCAGAAAAATTGCTATTTGATGCTCATTTAAAATTGCATTTGTAGAACCATCTGATGAGATATTTCATTAATTTTTTTAAAAACTATAAAATTGCATTAATGTATTTTTGAATAGCCAATAAGATCAAAGTATTTTAGACCTGCCTCCACATGTTTGATTAATTTAGTTTTTTGAAACTATTTTCCACACTATGTGAGTTTACTTTGAAAAAAAAATTGGAATAACAAAAAAGGTGATATTTTGCATAATTTACTAAAGATATAATTATTTTTATATAACAATTGCATAATAATTATTAAAAACTAAAATTATATATGATTACACTTTTATTTTATATGTATATGTTTTATTTTTAAAAATAGAAGTTAAATTTAAGATAACTCAAATAAAGAAAATCACAGCTGGTAACAATGGCCATGACTTTGATACTGATTGAAGATGTCATTCTTAATACTGTGGCAGAATCTTTTGAGATATTTTAAAAATTATAAAGCAATTTTAATATTTTAAAATATTATTTTATAGATTTATCAAAAAATCATATTTATTAATTTTCATTTCAGCAATAACTTTCAATCAAACCACTAGACATTATATGATCACCATTTTTTGCTTACACAAACTGTGTACACAGTGATGAAAGTCTCTACATAGTAGCACCATTCAGTGCAAGCCACTAGATAAAGGTTTTATGCACATATCTTTCTGCATCCATTGATTACTCTGGCTTGCACTGAGTGGTGCTATTGTAGTGGAGAGTTTTGCCTCTAGGTAAACTTTCATCAAAAAAGATTTCATTGATTTTCTGGAATTTCATACTTGACTGTTTTCTTGATCACAATCAAAATATCATTTCTGGTTATTATGTACACTGTTTACTATATATATATATATATATAATTTTTAAAAAAATTTCATTCAGAAACATATATTTCTAATACATCAGATTCAATTTATTGAATTCTAAGTTATAATAATGATTTTAGTGCCATAAACAAATATTAAATAGTCATAAAAGGTATTAAAATGTCACCCTGCAAAAGTATTGATGTTTGTTATAGTGTAGTTATATTAATAATGGATTGACATAAAATAACTACTTTTTTGATAAAATTATTATATATGAATAATAATTATACTCATGCACATTTTATTCTTTTCTTAATATCTAAGGTATTGGTTATAGTTTCAACAGTATATCTCTCAATACAAAATTAGTTGCAAAAATAAGTAAAGTTAGATACAAGCTATGTAGAAATAAAAATATTTAACAACTAAATACTTTTTGTTTTGGAAATTTATAAGAAGTTTGAGCATAAAAAGTCATAGAGTTGAGAGCAAACTATGGACTTTAAGTTCTAGGGTTTTTCACTCTTCTATGGTACCAAAAACAAGCAAACCTACATCATTCTGAGTTCCCCAGCATCACTCATCCAAGTACTAACAGAATTGTAGGTTTTTGTAGCGAGTGGACAAGTTATCCATTCAGTCTTTCTATTTTGCCAGTTAGGCTGAGTTTTTCCAGAGATATATCAATATCTACATTGCTGAAAGTGATTTAATTTTTCTACAAGTAAGATTTAAGAAAATAATTGACTTCATTTTTCTACCAGATCTTTTATATTCAAACAATGATGATGATGATAATAATAATAATAATAATAATAATAATAATAATAATAATAATAATAATAATAATAATAATAATAATAATAACAACAACTTATAATAATAATGTTTTTCTAAATAATATTTGACATTTTTAATCAACTAGTTTTTTAAAAATCTTATTTTATTTTTACTTAATTCTCATCTAAATAAAAAAATTATTTTCCCCAACATTTTGATCATTTTCATATAATTTTCGTCAATATAACTAATATCATTTCTGTTTTAATACGAAAAATGTGAAATGTGGAGAAAAAGACACAATTTTAATATATATTCCTTAAAAAACTTAAGGGAAAAGACATGTTGTCCTGTATAGTTGTAGAATAACAGAGTTCTGAGCTTGAGATCCAACTGTCTTGGTTCAGCTATGATATTTCAGATTCTCGAACCTCTTATGAATTATCCGAAAGACAATCATTTAATTTTTTAATGACCACATGAAATGATTGAAATGTAGAATAAATAATGAAATATTTATTTATATAGCTAAATTCAATGAAAATAAAACAAGATTTTTTAAAAAAACTGTTTTAACAAGTGTTATAGATTTTATATAAAAACTGGATTAAATTTGAACAGAGAATTGAATTTCGGATTTTGGAATGTTTCATATATATATATTTGGTTCGGAATTATCCTATTTAATCTTTTTTTTTTTTTTAGCAAATACTTTTCTCAAGTCAGTATTCTTCAAAAATAATACTTTTTGCAGTTTAAATTTTAATTAAATCTTGACTATTCCAAATATATATAACTACGTTTACCATTACTTTAAATAATTTAACAAATTTGAGAATTGTCTCTTTTTTCCATATTCAAAACATTTATTTTTACTTATTTGTTACATTTAATATAGGGTATATGAGCACAGACTTTCAGATAATCCATCACTCTCCACTCTATCTAATAACACTGATACACTCAAGCACATATCTGCTGAAAAGAGAAATACGTATATTGGTGATTATTTATCTTTTCAGCAGATATGTGCTTGAGTGTATCAGTGTTATTAGATAGAGTGGAGAGTGATTGATCATCTGAAAGTCTGTGCTCATATACCCTATATTACATATATAGACACAGGTATGTAATAAGCCTGTGTTTCAGTTATTATTTGTTACATTTGAACTTTCAAGATAATTTTTATAATTATATACAATAATGAACTATTAGTATAATTACTCACGAGTTAAATCGCCCGGAGTAAACAATCAACCATGCAAATATAAGTATGTTAACATGCCAATAATATAAATAAGTTCGTATGAGCAAAATTTGCCTAAGGTCATTCTACAAAATAACTTTTACAACTATGTTTTTTGATGATTTAACTTTTACAACTATGTTTTGAAGGAATTGTTCAAAATTACTAAACAATGTCTTTATTATTATGTTCTTGCAATTTTATTAATGTCTATTAGCTTTTTTTAGCATTGTTTTCGAGGCATTACAAAAGTCTCTTTGTTTTATTGTTTTAATTTTTCTGATAAATACTATTAGTGGGTCCATGCAACTTGAATCAAACAAGAGTGAACACCGAGTTAGCCAAATACTATATAATAGGAAGGTGGCACTTCTTATTTCCCCAAAATTGCCCGAACCAACACTCTGAATTAATGTCATCATCAATGGGTTTTTCCTTTTGAAAATTGAAGGAATTATAGTTCTGCAGTCATTCAATTTAATACATCTGTTAAAAATGTGTCCACTAGTCTCTTCTTCGATATTGCATAAAGAACACTTGTCATCAATCGACTTGTAATCTCTGTTTTTGACCAAAAAGCTACCTGCGGGAAGCACATCAAGATTGATCTTAACCAAATAATCAAAGTATTTTGGCTTCAGGCACCATCATTTAAATTTTTTTAAAAGTCAAATATGGTTATATTAAGAGTTGAACTTATTGGCACGATTGAATCATAAATGAGGTTACAAGCCTCCCAGTATCTAATTTTAGTGGGTTTGGCCTGATTTGGAACTAAATTCATTTTGGTAATTTCAGTTAATAAATTTTATTTCTATAAAATATTTACAAACTATTCTAAATACATAACTACATCTTCATATATATATATATATATATATATATATATATATGAAGATGTATATATATATATATATATATATATATATATATACACGAAGTAACAAAAACAACTTTTTACCTATGGCTCAATTTATTTTTCCATGCAACAGAATTACCATCATCATCACATGAAGTAGACGACATAATATTTACCAGTTCTTATGAAGTCACGATATCATGTTTATATACCATGTTTACAATCTAGGTTTAAATTCATGCTAAGTAAAAGTTAACTTTTTTCAGATTTCAATAAGACAGGATTTTTTGAATAACTAGCTCACAAACACTCCAGATAACTATCTAATATCAGTTGTAATGGTCAGAAAACGTGTGACTCGTAAACATAGTGCAGAATTCGACCACCATACAGAACAGCAGCACCATCGAGTAGCGAAGCCACCCGTGGTACTGAGTTCGAACGTAGTTTATCGGTTCCACAACGTAGTTTATCGGTTCCACAATACAATCCATGAAACAACGCATCTGATGCGACATTAGTAAATATTTCCTTAGGCACGGTGGTCAGGGATATGCAAGAGACTCATTTTATTCTCGAGTTAGCCAATAATCAAACTAATATTAATTAAACATTCATATTTACATAATCGAGGAAATATTATATAGAATGGGTATCGAATAAATGAAACGTAACTGCAGACATAATAGTTTGAAATTATTAATGCATTTTAATAAAACATTGACTAATAATATTTTAGGGATTGAAAGCTTCAGTAGTGGAATTTGCGACATGATTATATTTTAAAGAATACATTTATTTATTTAGACATTATTTTATATTGAGGATTTCAGTAGCAGTATTTCCGATACTGAAATGTTTACAAAAGGAATACATTTATTTGAAGGTGGAATCTAGCTACCTAAAATTCTCGAGTGAGTATTTCTAATGCATGCCTGGATGGATTTATACCTTTGCAATGCAAGAGTCTAAAGTATGGGTTATAAGAGTAACGGCAGACATATATTTATTTAATTAAAATATTTATTTATAACTAAGGGCAAACATTTATTTGAGAGTGAATTATGAAGATAATGCAGAGGCGGAGTGATATATAGAATAATAAGATTAAGTGAAGGAACACGTGGTACGCTTTAGAAAGGCGATATGGAATGGCAGTATATCGAAACTGCAATGCCGCGAATGGGTTTATAAGAATGTCAGGCTGGTCTCTGCCCCGACCCGACAAAGTAAGGTGTCACATAAGCATAACCAGGGACAAGCGGTCCGTGTCACATTTTTTTCCGGCTGGCTGCATGACGATGTCAAGTCCTACGGGAGCACCCATTATGCCCGCTTGTGTAGGACGACTGGGGTTAATTTCAACCCTGAAGAATCCGGAAATTTCATGGCAGAATGGGTCATCGCGTCTCTAAAACGTAGCGCATGTATACTGTATAAACGATTATGATGAGATTTAAAATAGATTTCTAACTAGGCCCTACATTATCAACATTTACTAAAAAACGTTGGCGACTCTCAAAGAAATGGGATTTTCTAGAATTATTCATTAAATTTAATAAATACAATATATATATAAACTGGGAGTTATTACAACTAATATGCCAGCCATTTGCGATGTAGTAGACCCTGCATTACAATAAATGATGCACTGAATGCATGTCGATTTATATGAAAGTGAAGTTATTAAGGAAAGTAAATATTAATGACAATTTGACACGCATTCTTTGTTTCAAGCGATCATAGATTTACTTTGAAAATTGAAATAATTATGAGCATGCAATAATTAAATAATAACTATAGATAAACATGTTGATTATAGAAATACGCACCCACGAAAAATAGAGTGAGGTAAGCTAGATTATTAGAGAAATTTACACATTAAATTAATTATTCAATTTTAGTTATACAAATGATAGTTTTTACATTTTATAATTTAGATAAGTAGTATGAAGAAGAGCTATAGCATATTATTAGAGTACTCTAGAGTTTGAACACAGACAGGTACCTGTTTTATAAGAAGTTTTCTGATTCCATTAATTTAGCAGCAAAAGTTCACGAGTGGCAAGTCTTTCTTGTATTTAGATATTCATTTAATTTCATGGCAGCAGCAGCTTTCTCATTCATTTCAGGCAGCAGATCTTCTCGGTGAATTTATGACGGGCAATGAAAGTTCAGCATCCGATAGGCCCTCCCGATAAAGAATAATCTAGGTGCTTTACTCAGTCATACCTTGGCAGGAACAAATTATTTTATTATTTTTGGAGACTCTCAGTGATCGAGAGCACAGCTAAAGTTTAAGTGAATGTCTCTAGCAAATCTAAGATGGCCTCTTTTTTTATCTTGATCTTTCACATTTTTGTGAAGATATTTTTAGGTTCTATTTAATCTGCCCTGAGGATAATCAATGCATTTAGTTGGTTTTTTTAATTAAAGAAAGCTGCCGTTCTATTGTTTACATTTTACATTTACTAATTAATTTTGGGGAATTTTTCTTTAATTAATCTATTATCTATCACTGACCGATGCTTTTAAATTTCAAAAACAAAAAGGGAACATAATATTATTTTAACTTTTAATTAAATATTACATCAGATATTTTTAGAATTATTATTAAATGAAATTTAAACAAAGCAATAAATACGAACTTTATAATCCAAAATCAATGATTAAAATTATACAAAATTATATAACTAAAAGAAATCTAAATTATATTATTTTATCCCTATTTATTGCCATTAATTTGAGATCGAAATGTGTGCGTGTTTATGCTGAATTCTACATATATTTATACATTTTTAATATTGTTACACACACAATTCGATATCAAAAAGTTTAAATTTGGGCGGGATAGACCGGTCAGTGAGAGACGACAGAAAAAGGTGAAACTTAAGATTCGAATACGAATCTTACTGTTTCACAGTTAATAAGTAGACATTTAGTCTTTTTTTTTTTGGCCAGTGATTAAATGAAAAATGGAAAATTACTCTAACTCATTATTAAATGGATTGGATACTTAGTGAATAATACCTTTTCCTTTACTGTTTCCCTGTGAGATACTAATACTTTTAGTGAATTGTTTAAAAACTATTTTATTTTTATACACATATTCCTTTTTTTTAATACATTATCTTGTCTCAGTAAAAAGTTTGGTACTTACGGATAATTTGCCTGATGACGTATTACCCTGAAGGCATACCGGTCTAATGTTGCGATTTTTAAGATAACGTTTCCAAGTGATCTGCAGACACATCTACTCGCTAAGATGTGTCCGCATATCACGTGAACACGTCACGTTAAAAAGCGCAACATTAAATCGGTATGCCTTCAGGGTAATATGTCATCAGGTTATCATGTGATAAAATACAAAGTAAAATGGCAAAAATATAAAAATTTTAACGTAAAACAAAAGGAATGTCACGTGATACACACCGACTGAACACCAGCATGTTTCTTGGTCCTGAAAAAAAATACAAAAAAAAAAAATTAGTGAAAATTTAATAAGGTCAATACAAAATTTATTTAAAATGTACATGCATGAAAACTATTCAAAAATCTTAAAAATGTGGCCAATTATAACAGCGTGTAGCGCTGTAATTGTTGGGGGGGGCCCTTTGTGTTTTTTGACAAGCGAAGCTTGTAGTACAAGATATAAAATACAAAATTTAGATATTTGTAGAAATATTAACCCAAAAATACAAAAAAAAAACCAACAAATTAGTGAAAATTTACGTGCATGAAATACAAAATAAGGTCAATACAAAATATAAAAACAAAAAATTATTGAAAATGTGCCATTAATGGCGATCACATTGGCTAATTTTAAAAGCGTACTGTATAGCCAATGAATTTACGAAAAATAATTTGATATTTGTAGAAATATTAACCCAAAAATACAAAAAAAAACCCAACAAATTAGTGAAAATTTATGTGCATGAAATACAAAATAAGGTCAATACAAAATATAAAAACAAAAAATTATTGAAAATGTGCCATTAATGGCGATCACATTGGCTAATTTTAAAAGCGTACTGTATAGCCAATGAATTTATGAAAAATAATTTGATATTTGTAGAAATATTAACCCAAAAATACAAAAATTATTTACAAATTAAATGTAATTAAGTGGAAGTTTGATAATTGAAGAAATATAAAAAAAAATTTTTTTTGTAAATTTTAAAAAAAAAAAGTTAATGCGAATCTACCATTAATGGCCATCTTGTATAAAATGTGGTGTAAGAGGCCGTACTTTCTACAAGCATTTGGTAATTTTAAAAACGGACTGTATATTGGTAATTTTATTAAAAAAATTATTGAAAATTATTTACAAATGAAACATAATTAAGTGGAAGTTTGATAATTGAAGAAATATTAACAAAAATTGTTTGTACATTTAAAATAAACATTTAATGCGAATATGGCATTAATGGTGATGTTACTTTTACATGCATTTGGATTACTTATTGTCTATATTCAATAATATAATTAATTCTAAAATTATAATTATTATAAAAAAAATTAAAATTACTTACAAATAGCGTTCACTGTGGAGGACTGAATTGGGATATATGTTCTAAAATTGCAGCGAAAGGATCAGCTTTGTACGACTGCCTCCACATAAACTCGCTCAAATATGAGTCCAGGTGCTGACGTGCTGTCCCTCTGTGTTTTTTATTATGCCATTTGACCAAACCCCACAACCTTTCAACATTCTGTGTATGTACACCAGTTGTGGGGTCTACGAAGGTGTATGTGTGATTAACACGATGGTGTTTGTATCCAGCCTCAGCTAACTCTTCGCTCTTGTATCCCTTCCAGCAATCGCTGTAGATAGTCGAGCCTTCGTGTACATTTTGCAAAATTTCTTGCATGAGAGTAGACGCACTTCTATCTCGAATGGCTACAATAAAGCATTCCTCAGTCTCTCTGCACATGCCACCAAATAGCCATTGCTGTGGTAGGACTCTTCCAGCATTGTTCTTCCGTTTTGTGAAGAGGCTTTCATCAATCTCAACGATTGTGTTGGGACCTCCGATTTTCCACCTTTCATTTCTTAACAATCTCCAGGTACAAACTTCCCGGAGGTAGTTGTTCCAATTGATAACAGTTTTGTCCGAAATATTCAATTCCTCCGCACAAAATGTTATCGATGTTAATTCTTTGGACCAACTATAGATGAAACGTATAGCGGTCACGAAAGTCATTTTGGAGCCGACAAACATGTGCCTTTTCTAATTACAATTTCTGTCAGGCAATCCTTCAAGTTACATCACCATTGTTTCTTGGAATTGTGAATATACTTTTTCATTTCATGCCCATTTTGACATAATTTCCTTTTGGGGAGAAGACCGCGGTCTTGTAAGAAGATGATCGCTTCTTCCTCCGTACTCAGTAAATTAAACAAGGTTCTTGGAGCTTCAGCCATATCACAAAGTAAAATATCAAAAACGCAATGGAAGAGCTGAAAAAAATCACTGTGATCAAGTGGATAGCAAAATCACAATAGACAGAAAAATCAAAAAATTTCCCAAATCTCTCTCCAAATTTTAAATCTCGCGGTTAAAAAAAAAAAAATTGACTCTCTGATGGACTAATCACGCCAGTCACTTCGTTGCCATGACAACGTTGTCATACAAAGATCGTCGATGCCTACCAGAAGGGAAACCGGTGGGTCAAATACGTCATCAGGCAAATTATCCGTAAGTACCAAAAGTTTATTGGTAAATTGCTGCTTTTTTGTAGCAGCTATCTTTGTTGCAGTTTTTAAAAATATATCAGTCAACTTCCCATAAATTTAGTTCATTCTGAATCAGCTTCAAAATCTGCTATTATTTTAACAAGATTTGCAAATTCTAATTTAAATTCATTGAAATGTTTTTGAAGATTATGAATACCGACTTTGAATACTATTGTCCTTAATATATTTTTTTCTAGTTTTATAATTTACTAATCAATGATAACTTAATATATATATATATATATATTGTACCGGTCAGAATTATATGTTCATCTAACAAAAATTAGGATCTAAGCAAAAGTACCTAGAGTTCAATCATATACGAGATACACAGGTCAGGGATACTCATGAACTCCACCCTATTGCCCACCTTCCAAACCTATCACATTACAAACAACATTTCTGATGATAGCAACCTACTTTCCAATTATCTCTGGCCAGTTCAGCAGAGACACAAGAGATTTAAGCTTAACTAAATGATAACGCAAAGTAATAAGAGATGTGTACGCATGAACCAATAAAATCTCCAAAAGGTAGGTTATTAAATATACATTTATTTAACATGAAATTAATATTAGAAATCGATTTATATGTGAACAGCTAGATTTAGAGATTTACAATGACTTAGAACCTTGATTATACAAAGAATACCTGATCTAGGTTTCGCTTATGGTCACCTATGCATTCCATACTAACCTTAATGGCATAACATGGTTTGATGGACATGCATTACTAAACATACATGGTAATAAATTTATTATATGAACGATGTGGCTTAATATGCTAATATAATTTAACGGGTTTCTATTATTCACGCTATGACATTCTTCAATCATGAAAACTGTAATGGATTGCAATGGCCATACCTGGCTATTAGATCGAGTAATGACATGATTTCCAATTACATAGAATATAATAACAGTCAATAGTTGTGAGTGGGCTTTTATTCTAACCATCACATTTTAAACAATCAATGATCTAGCGAGCTTGGATTACATTTGGATTTTATTAAGAGTTACATTAACAATAAATCAGTTATTTTGGGACATTACGAGATGATTCATCATTATTATTTACGAAGAGAATGAGGAAAAACATAATTGTTTTAACACGGTCATATGACTTGCCATTCGTAGTTTTATTAATAATCAATGATTAACATGTTTAATGGCGGTTAACGAAGAGTGGGTTGCGCTAATAAGCGATAACAAATAGAAAAGGGCAAATTTAATCTATTTTACAATGAGAACTTTGGGAAGGCTTAGGAGAATCACATCATTACGGCTTACAGACATTTAAAATATATGAGGGAGTATGAACGATAACGTGTGGACTGAATGATAACGCTTGAGAGGATGAGAAGCTTCATCAACTTGACAACGAAGAACATAGGCTTATCTGCACTTGTGACGGATAGCATCCAAAGTGGCTGCCAAGATACTATGTATCCGATTTGTCAAATGTTAACCCATAGCAGTGCTTACCGAACCAACACAATCTGTGGGAGTCGGGACCTCCACACTCTGCTGAGAATTGTGCCATATGGATTCCAAGAATGAGAGAGAGTATGATAAAGCAACTTTTGATTTGTGAATGTTATCATCGGGACACTTGGCAAAGGCTTTCAGGTTTGTCTTAACCCTGATTTATATGGCCTTAAATGGTAATCAAGCCTAGCATAATGAAATAATTATGTCCAAGCGATCCCAAAAAGGGGGCATACAATTTATTTAAAGAACTTATTTGATATATTAATAATAGAATATATAAGACAAAAATTAAGAATCCCTTCATTAAACACATGTTAATCCACCCGAGAAATAAGTTTCTTAAATCATCGTTAGATGGCGGGCTACTTATCAAATGAATCATCATTAGAAATACATATTCTGAACTAAATTTATTTATTACTCAATTTCTATAATACTAATCAATAGTGTGAAATAATAGTACATAATATATTTAAATTTTGTCAAATGGCATAATATTAATTAATAAAACACAATTTAGGAGTACTTCTCAATCGGGCGAATTTTATAGCATGGTAAGAAGACTTACGTTTACGGTTAAATATTCCTTAAATGCGGAATAGCAAAAATACAATAGGATTGATTCGCCAGATTGAGTTATTAGCATATTAAATTTGGTATGATTTGCACAATATTAAATAACGAAAAATTGCCGCATTTAAAATAAAAATACAATAAGAGTGAAAACCTAGTATTCAAGTTTAGAGAGTAAAATACAAGTTAAATATAAAAGCAATAAGAAATCAAAAAGAGGTCATTATTTAAGCATTTAATCGGTGTAGCATTACCGATGGAAAAACAAGCAATTACATTTTTACCTTACAAAGAATACAAAACTAGAAATGTTTAATAAAACATACATTAGGTGGTTGGAATTAATCTTATTGAAGGTTGAAATTTACATTTTATAGTTAAAAGGATTATTAAAATGAAAGCATTAGAGTTCAGTTTTGCGGCAGGGGATTACCTTTCTTTCCGATGACTTTACAGCCATGTGCACACGTGTTGGTTCCATGTTTGACGAAATCTAATTAATTTAGCAGTATTTTGATGAAATTATCATTTCAGTCTGTTCTTTATGTAGCATACAATTCATTCTGGCAGTATTTTGGAGACGATGGCTTATCAGTATTTCGGCATTGGATGGATCTTGGAAGGACCGGGGAAGCAAATCTAAATTCTACTCACTCGTCATTTTGTGGTTCTGAGTGATGTAACTTCTCCCAGCAACAGGGTTAGAAATTAATATGTAGCGCACCTTTAGTTAGGAAATGCGGTGGAATTTATACTCGTTTGTTATTGCCTTTAGGTAATCCCCAGATGTGTTAATGGTTGCAATGATACAGAAAATTTTGAAATACAAATGAGATCAAGTTCGAGAGAGTTGGTCTTAATCTATTCTAGGATGAAAATAGACCTGCGGAATAAATGTTAAGTAACGTGAAATTTAAATAAATCTGTATCAGAATGAAAACAGATTCCTTCGGAATTTAAAATATGGTCTTTTATTTAATACACTCGCAATACACTCTCAAACTTTCTTTCTATTAGAATATATATGAATAAAAATATACATAGTATAATGCTTTTAATTATTAAGTTTCATCTGTTACACACACATACGCATGATTGTTTATTATAATAGAAATATATAATTTATATGCATATTAACTTTAGACTAGTAGAAGTTTTAGAGACATAAACAATCATGCGCATTGGTATACCTTCACTCCCCAGTGGTTTATAATTAAATGATTGGGTTTGAACCCATGTTTGCAGGTCTTAAACATCACTAGAAAGTGAAGCCAAATGTGTGCAACAAATTTGAGTGCTTCAATATATATATATATAATCGATGATAACTTCCTGTGTTGAATTTATTAAGAATATTACAATCTTGAAATACATGTTTTTTAATAATCAAAATATAATCCAAATCTGCTAAATCTTCATTTGAATGCTCTCGTCTCCATTTCCATTGAGCAGTTTTCTCAAAGAAAGTATTCATAATATATAATTTTTCTTTATATGAGAACTCCACAAGTTCTTTCTTATTTCTATCACCATAACTAAATTTATCCACAGCAATTACATCTTTCAATTGCTTAAATATTCTAACATTAAAGTCTCCCATGACAATTTTCAAATGTTATTTGGTCTGGTCAAAACATTTTGTACATTGATATAAAAATCCTCAGCTTCTTCACCATGATGAGAACTTGTAAGACATAATTATGAATTATCTGCATTTGGTATCTTCCAATAAATTGAATAAATTTTGCCACTTTGTCTGATGCATGATCAACCTGTTCTTCCATTATTATGTATAATGAATTCAATTTTTACTTATGCCACCAATATTTGGCCTTTGAAATAAAATGTATGACCATTTCTTAAATCAATTGTCTCTTCACCTTTCTTTTAACTTCACAAAATTGAACAATGACCCATTTAATATTAAATCAGTTTTTTTTTCCAATTTGTTCAATCTTCCTTCACTTACGTATCTAAATAAAAGGGCATCATTAAATGTCAACAAGATCTGCAATCAAGGAATTGTTAATGCCCTCTGCCATCAGTCATCAACCATTGCCTTGGCTGATGACTTGGACTAAAGGCCATAATTTAATTTTTCTCATAATTGTTAATATCTATTTTAAGAATTTTTATTTACACACATGTGCCCTTCTGACTTCAAGAACTATAATGTGACCATGGTGTTTTTTGATCTTAAACTCAGAGCAAAAAATTCAATAAACTCACCATGCTGATACTATATGCATAATTATATAATAATATCTGCAATAACAAGAATGTATAGAGTGGACAGTAAGAACTTTCCCTGCTCAGTTCCATTAAGATCTCAGACAGGAATCGTGTGTCTCCTTTCAGTTAACAACAAACTCCTTTTGCATGAACATCATTACATTTCTAAAATTTTCAATAGCATGGATCGTTGAAGATACATTAAGTTCATGGGGAAAAGGAATTAAAATATTATGTTGATTTATTCTTAATCTAGTTAATGCTGTTAACCTGGAAACCCAAAAAATGTCAGATTAATGGTACTATGTCTATAGTTAAAAGTGAAACGAAAATGTCACACCATCATAGAAGTTAATTAATAGTTGTAGAGTTTCTAAAAAAATATATTATTTTGTAGTGAATATTAAGCATGAAGATATCACATTGTAAAGTTATCCCAAATGCACTATAAAGAGATACAATGTTAAACATATAGTTAGTTGCTTGAGAGATCAGGCAATGTTCATATGATCACCATCTCATACTAGCACATAATTGTTGTAAACAAAGGCAAAACTCTCCTTACAGTAACGCCACCCTGTGCCAACCAGAGTAATCAATGGATGCCAGAAGGCTTGTGCATAAAATTCCTATCTAGTGCCTACTCATCCAATATCCCCAGACTAGTTTCTGGCTTGTGTCCATCATCAGTGAGGAGCCTTGGATCTGAGAGCACTGCACTTACATCTTGGGATCTAATGCAACCCTCCAGCAGCCACCTTTTAACTCTACTTTACTAAAAAACTATGAGAATGTAATTGAAAACCTAAAAATATTTTGAGTCTAAGCTCAATAGCTTATATAGTCATGTGGGTTTGAACTCAATTCAGTACCCATACATTTTGGTGTCTTCGGCTCTTGGACAACCATAGCCACCACTATCCCACCAGGCAGGACTGGTGTTAAACCACCAAACATCACATGATCACCATCTCATACTAGCACATAATTGTTGTAAACAAAGGCAAAACTCTCCATACAGTAGTGCCACCCTGTGCTAACCAGTGTAATCAATGGATGCCAGAAGGCTTGTGCATAAAATCGCTATCTAATGCCTACTCATCCAATATCCCCAGACTAGTTTCTGGCTTGTGGCCATCATCAGTGAGGAGCCTTGGATTTGAGATGACCACACCTAGATCTTAGGGTCTAATGCAAGCCTCCAGCAGCCACCTTTTAACTTTACTTTACTACAAAACTATGATCTAGGTACAGTGCTCTCAGATCCAAGCCTCCTCACTGATGATGGCCACAAGCCAGAAACTAGTCTAGGGATATTGGATGAGTAGGCACTAGATAGGGGTTTTATGCACAAGCCTTCTGGCATCCATTGATTACTCTGGTTGGCACAGGGTGGCACTACTGTATGGAGAGTTTTACCTTTGTTTACACCAATTATGTGCTAGTATGAGATGGTGATCATGTGATGTTTGGTGGTTTAACACCAGTCCTGCCTGGTGGGATAGTCATGACTATGGTTTTTTAAGAGCCAAAGACACCAAAATATATGGGTGCTGAATTGAGTTCAGACCTATATGACTATATAAGCTATTGAGCTTAGATTGAAAATATTTTTGTGCTTTCCAATTTCATTCTCATAGTTTTGTAGTAAAGTAGAGTTAAAAGATGGCTGCTGGAGGGTTGCATTAGATCCTAAGATCTAGGTGCAGTGCTCTCAGATACAAGGCTCCTCACTGATGATGGCCACAGCCAGAAACTAGTCTGGGGATATTGGCTGAGTAGGCACTAGATAGGGATTTTATGCACAAGCCTTCTGGCATCCATTGATTACTCTGGTTGGCACAGGGTGGCACTACTCTATGGAGAGTTTCCCTTTGTTTACAATGTTCATATACAACAAAATATAGGCTAAACTTTGTTACAGGAATCTACAGCTTTCAACTGTGACATTAATTTCTTTTAAGATTTTTGTTTGAAATTTTATTTAAAATTAGTAAAAGATTATTTTACTAAAAATACAAATGAATGTGAAATTTCTGAAATTTGGCTTATGTTCAAGCACGAAAAATGATAATTGGACTTCAACTCTGGGAATCGTTTAGCTCTCATCACTCTACCATGAACTTAAACACACAGGCAATATTTTACTAAATTAATATTTTAAATATAGATGTTTATTCTATTAAAATGATAAAATTTATAGTGTAAATTAGAATTATAGCTTATCTTTTCTGTCTCTTTTCTTTGCGCTTTCTTATATTATTTCTATTTTTCCTTCTTTATCTTTTCTCTTTGTGTTTTATCTTATTAACTTCTGATCCTTCTATTTTTCCTTCTTTATCTTTTCTCTTTGTGTTTTATCTTATTAACTTCTGATCCTTCTCCTCTTTCTGTGTTCAGTTATTTGAAATAATACAGGGTCTCTTGCTATAAGAGATTTTTCTATATTAGTTATAACAATGGAAAACTGTGGTCACTCAATCATATTTCCAAACGTTAATTTCAGCAAAGCAGATCTGATTTCAATATTTTATTTTAATTTGTTTTTGACACAATGACAAACTCTTCATACAATAATATCATGCAGTATAAGCCATAGTAATCAATGGATGCAAAAAATTTTTTGCATAAAATCCCTATCTAGTGACTACTGATCTAATATCCCCAGATTAGTTTTTAGCTTGAGGCTTTTATCAGTGAGGAGCCTTGGATCTGAGGTCACTGCACAAAAATCTTAGAACTTAATACAACCCTCCAGCAACCACTTTTTATAATTTTAGTTAACTATAAAAACTGTAAGTCAAAAATGAAAACAGATAATGATTTCAATCCAAGCTTATTTGCTTATATAATCATATTTACCTGAACCCAGTTCGGTTTCTATATATTTTTCTATTTTTGGTTCTTCAATAACTATAGTCACCATCATTCCATGGGCATAAATAGTATTAAACCACTTATCACATAATCACTATATCCTATGCTTACATAAGCTGTTAAAACAGTGATAAACTTTCCATTCAGTAGCACCAACAATTGTCAGCCATTGTAATCATTAGATATTTGTCACTATTTTAACAGCTTATGCAAGCATAGGAAATAATAATCATGTGATGTTTAGTGTTTTAATTTTGTTTTTTTATGTTTATTGTCTTTTTCACTACTTGTTTTGTTTGAATGCCTGTAGCTGTACTCATTTACAGTGGTTATTAACAATGATGATGCTTTATGCTAAAGTTGCTTTAAAATATTTCATTTTTAAAAATCTAAAAGATGATTTTTATCTAATAAAATATAAGAAATTAATATATATATAAAGAAATTATAAAATACAAAAAATTGAAACTTCTGCTAACAGATATAATTTAGGATAATTTACATTTATTAATTATATTTTAATATATGAATGCTAAAATTTTGCTATCTATAAATCAAATTGTGATATTAATAATTACTAAACAAATGATAAAGGTATGTGCAAAAGATTGTGATCCAATTCAAATAAAGAGTGCTTGTCCAGCATAAAGTGATTTGAGGGTATTTTTTTTTCTCAAATGCCTTTATTTATATGGATCATGAATGTATGGTAGAATGGATGTTTTAATAATATCTACAAATGAGATTACATATGTAAAAAAAGTAAAATTAGATTAATTATCTATGTGTTTATTTTTTATTAAAAAGTAGGTATGTTAATTGGATTAAAGTTTATAGTGAGTTAGGAATGATATGATAATTTTTATAATAGTAAGCAGTTGGTAGTAATTATTAATATATTTATGAGAAATGAATAGTGTCAAAGTTGTAACTGAAAAAAGTTTGACACTTATAAATAAAACTATAGTATTAATAATTACTAATAAATGGTGAAGACATGTGTAAGAAATTAGGAACTGCATCAAATAAAAAGTGTTGTTTAGCATAGAATGAATGAAGGAAAATTTGTCTTTTTCAGACATCTTTACTTATATGTATCATGAATGGGTGATAGAGTGGCCAATTTTACAGCAATGGAGTTGCAAACTTATACATTAGCCAAAAAAAAAATTAAACAAACAAAATAAACCCCCATCAAAATTCACACAATTTATGATATTCAAGCAACCATTTTTCTCCTCGAAGTGCTATATGCAATCACATTTTTTTAAAAAAAGAAAAATTCATAAATAAATTTTACAATTTGCTATTATCTGTTTTTTCATCTTAGAGTGGAACACATGATCATATATATTAATAAAAAAATTTCAGAGTTTATGTTGAAAGCACATACATTTTATTCATTCTTCATTCTTTATTATCCTTTCTGATTATAATGCTAAAAGTATTACAGAATTTTAGAATATACTAAAAAATGATATTGACTTAAAACATCAAACTAATTAGTAATTATAATTTCTTGATAACAACAGCATTATTATTTCTTTAAGGGAGAAAAATTATTTTTTTTTACAAAAAAAATAGAATATTGTCAAGAGCATATTTAATGCTATAAAATTCCAACCATTTTGCTACTTACTTTATTTTAAAAATAAAAATACAGTAGTTAGTTGTTGTTTTTTTATTATTATTATTATTATTATTATTATTATTATTATTATTATTATTATTATTATTATTATTATTATTATTATTATTATTATTATTATTATTATTATTATTATTATTATTATTATTATTATTATTATTATTATTATTATTATTATTATTATTATTATTATTATTATTATTATTATTATTATTATTATTATTATTATTATTATTATTATTATTATTATTATTATTATTATTATTATTATTATTATTATTGCTTCAATGATTGCATGAGTGAACACTATAAAATATATAAGTTTCTGTCAATATATTATTAATAATTTTTATTTTTTTAAATTTTGTTTATATTATAATGTATATTATACATATAAAAACGTCTGCATATGTGCATGTTGAAAAGTACTGTATACTTGAAATTCAATAAACTATACATATTTCATTCTAATCAATGATTATCAACAAAACATGAGTTATTATATACAACATACATTTGTATATGAGGTGGGCTTGAAACAAAATATAGTATAGTTCACAGCTCCACAGCATATCTAAAAAAAATATTGCACATGAAAAAAGAGAGGAAGTGGGATTATTTGTCCATATGTTTATATAAAAATATAAAGTAGATATATTAATCTTGAACTGGATTTAAAGTTTATATTTGGACTGGGAATAATGTGATAATCTCTATCTACTAAATGATTACTGATAATCATTAATGTATTGTATTTATGAGAAGGGAATGGTATATCAAGTTATTATTACAAAAAAAAATTATGAATTGTAAATAAAATTATAATATGATAATGATTATAAAATTATAAAAGAATCCTAATGCTAGAAAAAATATAATTTATTATTACAATTTATTTTATAATTTCCAAATATCTAGCAGTTACATATTTAACATCCACTTTACTTTTTATGTATGTTGGAATAATAACTTAAAAATCTCTATTATAATTGTTATGTGAATCAAATTTTGAGTATAAATCTTTAATACAAAAAATTGAAAATAAAACTACTTTGATGAATAATTTGATGAATAAACAAACAGCTATTATAGAAATTACTAGAAGAACTATATAACTACAATGGAGTTAGATTATTTCTAAAAGAAATGACAATTTTTTGATAACTAAAATCTTGAAATGTATTTCAAAAGGTTTTAAAATATCTGTAAAGACCACAAAGAGATGAATAGATAAAATATGAAATTTTTCTGGATAATATAAAAAAAAGATATAGATCAGGAAGCTGAATTAAAAATGAAATCTTTCATGCTGTAGTGATTTGATAATGGCTGAAAATGATAATGAGTGATGATGATGATGATGTGTGTGTATATATATATATTCCATTCAATTGAAATAAAATTTACGTTATTTACTTAAATTGCATCTTATAAAATTCTTTAATTTTATTATATTATTTTATTTATTTATTTAATAATAAATACAAGAATTCGCAGGAATTCACACAATACTCTTTCTTTATTTTTTATAGACACATAAATTGAACATCTTCAATAAAATCAACTTTTTTTCTAAATCTTAATTTTTGTTTATACTTTATTATATATAAGTTTAAATATTTTCACAGATCTATACTTATAGATGAAAATATTGAAGTATAACGAACAGATTTTCCCATGTAATACTCTAAATAAAATTTTAGCCATGATGTAATCAGATAACAACCAATCAAAATTGACATTGCAAAATAAAACTATATCATCTAGTAGTAACAATAAATTTTTCAAATTAATGCTAAATCAAAACTAAAATCACTTCTAGTATAATCTCTAGCTAATATAAAAGTTATAAATAAGATATAAATACTTTATGTGTATGAAAATACGAAATATAATAACTTCTCTAAACTTTCACAAGGAACCCAGACTTTTTTTTTTTGCAAAGAATTATTTATGTTAATTTATAATTATTTATATTGACTTAAATTTTTTAATTGATATAAATAACTCTTTGGGAGGGGTTTTCCTGTAAAAATTGAGGTAAATCATTAGATTTCAATTTTTCACACTTATAAAGCATCTCTGTCTGATTTATAATTTTCACATTAACTAAAAATGTTTCCACTTTTGGTTTAGCACGGATCGTACAAATATTATTATTATAAAATAATATGGTTTCAGCTTCCATTACCAATTTTAATTAGTTATCGCCTAATTGCAGTATAGTTGAAATTTTAACTATATTATTTCATAGATTTTCTTTATATTTCAATATTTACATATATAAATTAAACAAAAGCAGACAACTTTTGAGAATTAAGAATGATTGTACTCATCCATCCACAAATGTAAACGAAGAAAAAGGCTGATCTTTTTTTTTTCTGCTCAAATTTTATTTAAGCAAACATCTTTTGACAATATTGGAAACAAAGCAGTTAAATTTATTTATTAGCATGATTTTAAATACTAAGTCATTTTGATATTATTAAAAGATCCTACAATACCAACATAGTTTGTTTATTACATAAATACTTATAAACATGTCACATAAAAATTTATATAGTCTATTAAATACTTCAAAAAAGTCCATATTAATGTGTTACTACTTTAATTTTTCAACATTGATTCTTATCCTAAATGAACAATTCATTGAACGCCCAAATACAAATGCCTAATCAATATTTTTAAAATCAATGACTTTAGGTGTATTTACAGAATGTTGATCGTTTTATAACTATTTTTTAGAATTACTTATGACCTTTTTAATTTCTCATTTTTCTCTTTCTAGCATAGAGATGACTTTTTTTAAAACACATTCTTTACTTTACACGTATATATACACTCAATTGGACAAATCAGTTACAGAATGTTATTTAAAATATCTGTTAACTTGCGCTTTCAGAAAGCTAATTGTAATCACAAATAATAATTTGGTTATTAAAGATGGTTTATAATAAGTTCTATAATAAATTATTAAAAAGAAGGAAACATGATTTTATTTCACTTTTCGTTTAACTGTTGGGTCTTTAATAGTTTTGGCAGTAAAACATTCCAAAAAGCACACGTCTGAGCTCTAAATGATTTCTCAGAAGATTGATGTAAAGATGAGAGAATGTTTAAATAAGCCCGATCAGAAGGTAAATATTTGGGCCAAGGAAAGATTGTCGGATCTTCAGTTATGCCATTTGGATCACTAAAATAATTAATAAAATTACATTAAAAACATATTAGATAATAAAAATATAAAATAACATTTTAATATTGTTCTTTGCTTAAATATGTAAAAAAAAAAATGTAATTAATAAATATAACTTACCCGTGTTTAGCAAAATTAGTTAAGAACTTCATCATAATCAGAGACAGTTCCCGTTCACTGTCTTCAAATCCTAGCGATCGATTGAATGTTCGGCCAAAAATAAACTGGAAAAGTAATAATGTTTGTATATATATCAGTATCCAGTTTTCTATAAATTAATAAATTTAAAAAAAAAAACAACTGGAAACATAAATGAAAATGTTAATAAATATACATCTATAATTATTTTAAATTTTAATAATTTAATCTTCTCCAATCCATTAATCTACCTTATAAAATTGGATTATATATATTTTGGATAGCAGTTTAAAAAATCACGTTTGATAACTCAAAAAATCTCTTAAGTAGTCTTTCAAACTATATATATTTATAATTTATGAGGTGAAAATAGATAATAATTTTTATTCTAATGCGTTTACAATAAATGTCTACATAATTGAAACTTTAACCATTCTTACTATTATTTTTGAGACATAGTATTCTTAAATGCTTAGATTGTTATCATTAGAAACCCAATCAATACATAATGATGATGATGATGATGAAATTGATTTAAATTAACCATGTAAAAGTGAAGTATATATTTCAACGTTAGAATATGTAGATGCATTATTATGTTACATAAATTAAAGATTATCTTTTACCTAGGACTCTAGAATTGAGTGATTAATTATTTAATTTATTAAATATTTATATCTCCGATATTATTAAATATTACTATAGGTTATTATTTAAAAATATATATTGCTTACATAATCTTTTAAGTGTATATTAAGAAAACTGTCTTTGAATATTATTGACACTCTTATATTGTGTGATTTCTTCGCGATTTGTTCACCAAGCTATTGATGTTAGTCTTAGAAGATTTGAAAAGGCTATATTTAGAACAAAATATGAATTGTATTATATATATATCAAGTCGAAACGTCGGTATATCAATATTTAAATTGTTTAACACGGATGAATCCGCAAAATATGTCTTTTATATATGCAACCCGTGAAAAGCTTCATATCTACATATAATGTATTGTGTCATTATATATATATAACATGTGGTGTATAATTAATTAGAATAACCCTTTTTTCCTCAAGCCATAAATAAATATTAATCGGCTGACAAAGAATCAAGTACAAAATGACTCCACTTATTTTTTAACTTTTATTTATCAGTTTATCCTCAACAGCAATGATGGAAATTCAAAGTGTACTCAAAATGTCAACTAGTTGAAAATATGATATTCATAATTATTAAACTAATAATCAATTATACAAGGATGGCGTGCAATCTTATTTTTAATAATTTTACTTTAATAGTCAAGTAGTAGTTTATAACTGTAAACATTAAATCATCAAAGTCCCTTAGGCAGGGGTTATGATGTAATTTTATTATTGAATTACTTTCATTGTCTAATTTAATACAATTGTTTGTAATAGTATGTGAGTTAGTATATAACATAGCTTATAAGAAAATGTTTCAAGTGGCATTATTCTCCTTCTTCCTTCATGATTATTTGATAACTGATAGTACTACCATAGAAATTGAAATAGAGTTCCATTCAGTCAAAAGTAACAGTCAGTAACAATTTTATGTATTTATCGATGAGAGCTCTCTGATTTTTCAATTTTTTTAAAGTTAAATCTAATGAATCATTTTGAAATATTATAGATTATAACATTAGATCAATTTACAAACTAGCGTTTGCAATTGTCATGCAAGCAAATATGTTAATTTTTTTTACCTTTTTCTAATTGAAAATATATTTATTGGTATATGCATGGATTGCTACTTTAGACACTTCTTTTTTTCTCTTTATGTCTTCTTTTAATTTATTTTTCAATAAGACAGCTTATTTTACCAATATATTTCGTTCCACATTGGCATAGCATTTTATAAATACATCTCCCCCCCACATTTCAAGTTTTGTAGAAGTTAGAATTTCTCACAATATATTATGATCTTAAAAGCTGATCTGATGTTATACTGAGTGCACATTTTTAAACTTTGTCTGTATTCATGATATGTATGGATACATCATCATTATTCCTATTATTGTTTTTTGTTTGCCTATTTAAGATTTTTGCAACATTATCTAATGGATAAGAACTCTGCATGAGAGTTTGTTCTATGTAAAAAAAATTATTTGTATAAGTTTCTTTTATTATATTCCATAAATATAGTATAAGTCCACTTTTTGTGTTCGTTCTTGATTGTATATACAGTGAAGACACCAATTACATAGTATTAACTTACATGATTTTTCTTATGTACTATCTAAAGAAATGTAAATAACCAAAGAAAAATGTAAATAAACAAACAAAAAACATTAAAATTCATAAGGTAATGCATTTTTTAATATGTTAACAGCTATTTTATTCATTTCTGAGTATGATATATCATCATGTTTAAAAAAATAACATAAAATCTGTAAATAAATTTTACAACATGTGAGCAAACATTTTTCCATCTTTGATATGTGTCTTTATGTTTATTAATACAACTTCTTCATTTTATAATTATCTTGTACGAATCAGATGTGCAATATTTCCCATAATAAAATATTTTTAAGAATAATGCTAAAAGTTTTACAAAATTTAAAGATATATTTAAAGTTGATACTGATTTGAATGCATCAAAACAATTAGAAAGATCATAACTTCTCAATAACAATAATATTAGGTTTGCATAAGAGAAAATAGTTATTGAAAAAAAATCATTCACAGCATATTAAATTGTGATGTAAGTCAGATATTTTGCTGTTCATTTTATTTAAAAAATAAAAGTATAGTACAATTGTTGTTGTTTTTTTGTTGTTTTTTATGAATGAATAAGTGAACACACATTCAGTAAAATATATGTAAATGTTTTTTCTAGTTTATTATAAATAACCATACTATTATTATTTTAAAAAATTTTATTACTGTAATCTTCAATTATATATGCATATGATATATATAAATAAATCTGTATAATATACATGTGTGTGTTGAATAGTGCTACACATTTGTAGTTCAATAAGCAATTTATATTCTATTCTAATCAAAATTTATCAACACAATGGATGCTATTATACATGATATATGATATACATGAGAGGGGCTCATAATAAATATAGTGGATATCAATCAATATTCTACTGTATATTGTGTTTTTTTCTTGTATAAGGATGGGTTTCTGTAAACTGGAGTTTTCATTTTGCTACAAGAAAGTTTTGTCAGTAGGAAATTTAACAATGACAATTTCTGTTCTTGATCTAATTTTATTATAAATTCATTAGAAGGAGTAGGTTAATGATAAGTTTACAAATTTTTTATCATAGTACTTCACCATATTACACACAACAAATATGTCATCAACATAACAGATCCAGACATTAGTCAGAGAAGGAATGGTATTTACCATTATGGTTTCCAACCTCTTTTATGTAAATGTTCCTTTCATGATTGTCAGTGATGAACTATATCCATCTCTTGACTTTATTGGCAAAATTCTGTTATGTTATTGTGATGCAAAATGTTAAGAATTCCATTACACTATTAAAAGGAAAATTGTTCTTGCTAATAAACTATTATCTTCATTTAATCTAATTTTGCAATAGTAATGCTTCATCATAATAATATAAGTGAATAAACTTTTCACATCAAAGCTTAAAATTATATCAGATTTTCAGTTTTCATGTTCATGATTGATTTCACAAAATGCTTAAATTCCCACACAGATTTATGTCTTGTATGCCAATTGTTAAGAAATCTTGACAAATTTTGAGATGATCAACTTATTTAAACCCTTATACTTCAAAAAATACTTAATATACATATAATTGTGAAAGAAATATAGCGTGCATTATTATTATGGAATACAGACTATAAATTTTGTTTAAAAGCCAATGACTAGAAAAAAAAATTTACGTTGAACAAATCTTCATGGCAAATGATTATTTAACTTCTACCATTAAGAAAATCTTAAGTAGACAACAAGTAGACACATAAAAACAATTATAGGTACAGTAGTCCATCAATACATGCCAGTGATAACAGACAAATTAAAAAAAATCTGCATGCAGTATAATATTATAAAAGCTTTCTAATATATCACACTGACATTGAGAAAGATCCTAACATCTATAAAATCTATTTTTGAAATGCTGAAAAGCAACACTTGCATCTATAAAAATACCATGTGACCGCAGTTAGGACATATATCAGCGAAACCAATTTTCCCACTGAAAAATGATTACAATAGAGAGAAAAGTAATGATTAGAGTGAAAAACACAAAAGTAACTAGATCGTACACATACTAATGAATACATGTTCAATTAGGAAAAAGCAGAAATATTGGACAGAAAAAAAAAGGAAATTTAAAGGGGCTAAATATAAGAATAGCAAATAACTTTATTCTAGTATGATGAACCAGCATACTTAAAAACCAATCACTAATCTTGATATTAAGAAAAAATGAGGATACATAGTCGAATAGTTTTCTGTAAACAAATTAGCAAAACAACTTCAAAGATAGATAAATTCATTAGTAATTCTAAATGTCGGCCTACAATATTGTCCATTATACGCAAAAATATAATTGAAACAATGTTTAGTTAATGAACATATGTAAGTCAAAATGTTACGATTGTGGTACTTAAATGCCTCATCAACCAGAAAGTTTGTAAACAAAGAGTTTGTATTAATATTATCGAAATTTTTACTGACTTAACTTATAACTCGCTATCAATAGAGAAAATATGTACTAATATTTGACATATAATTCCATGAATGGGATTGTTGGTTGCAGCAGCCCTGCACATATCTTGCTAGGGAATTCTATATTGCTAATGATAAGTTGAAGGAGGATGTTTTTCTTAATGTGTTTTTTGAAGCTAATAAAACTTGGGACATATGACAATTTCTTCTACAGATTAATTTTGTTTATTTCTTTGTCATTAGAGTTCTATTTAATAACCATTTTAATATTTTTGTTAGATAAGTATGTTTAATATAAACTTTATCATTGAAAAGAATAAAAAATTTACTACTGTAAACGATGCTCTCTAGGGCAACTGTAGCATTAACTTTGCAGGGATTTACTGTTTGTAGATGCTAGTATTTTTTTTGACATATTATATTTGGAAGGAGATTATTATTATTATCATCATCATCACCATCATCATCATCATCATCATCATCATCATCATCATCATCATCATCATTATTATTATTATTATTATTATTATTATTATTATTATTATTATTATGTTTCAAAGCAAAACTTTATTGATTCTAAAAAGTTACAGAGTCACATCTAGTATTATATTGATTTGTTACAAATGTAAAACAAATTACAACAACTTTCAGTATATAAGTCTTTATCATTTCTGCATACTTTCTTTCTTGTTTTTAAATTTGGTCTTCTATTTAGTTCAGTTTATGCCTGCATTTCTTTGAAGTTGAAAAAAATGCTTATGTTGAAAATGTCATCATCTATCATATTGGACTTTATATTTTATAGACTGGATCTTTGTTTCAAGTGTGAGCATGTGGCTGCAAACACATCTAGTTGAGCTAGGATGTTGTCTCTTTTTCTGAACAGTTCTAGTTTTATTGAATATGTTGCTGGGTGGTGTTGAGGGTTATTAGCAAGTGCAAAAGTGCATCTGGTACACCAGTAGGCATAAAGGCTATATGTTGCTGCACGAATAGCAGGGATGTTGCCTTTTTGAAATTTATTTATTATTTCATCAATGGAAATGATAGCCTTTCTGTATGTGGTAAACATTGTGTGATGTATTGTTTCTAGGGCACTGCATAGCCCACACATTGTTTCTAGGGCACTATGACATAGCCCACACATGGGGTCTATATTTGTATAGAATCTACGAAATCTAAGGAAATGTGTTGTGGGTAGAGCCTTAAGATTAAGTTTAAGTAGAAAATCAAATAATTTTGGTTCTAATGACCATTTTCTGAATTGTTGCAGTAGTTGCTTGTTGTCTATCCCAAGAACTGATGGATGTAGATTAGGTGTCTGGTTTGGGTATAATATATTATAAATGTCCCAGTATGTATACTTGTTGTCATTATTGAGTGATATTTTGTTGTATATTGGCTTGAGTTCTTCAATCAGTGTGGATATTATACTGATTCCACACTCCAGGTCTGGAAATCTTTTTATGGTTGCTGTTATTATATTTACTGATTTCTGTGTGTAAAAAACATTGATTGTATGGAGTCCAAGTCCATTGCTATGTGGTGGTCTGCTCAGATTTTTTAAAGAGATTGCCACTGTCTTTCTCTTCCATATTAGTTTGTTACAGATTGATGAGATTTTAGATATGAATGTTTTTGCAAATTTGATTATAGGTGTGTAGTTGGTAATTTTTGTAATTATAAGTTGATTAAATAGTGCTACCTTTGCGTATATTGACAGGTATGACTTTTCAAGTGAGGCTGTGATTTTTTCAGCATCTTTTTTTAATTTATTTTGAAATTTTTTTGCCTCATTCCATTGGTTCCAAGGTAGAATGGGAAACCAAGGAAAGCAGATGGTTTACCATTAAACATTTCTGTACACTGCTTGCCTGTGTATATTGACCATCCAGCAGTTTTATTTGTGTTAATTTTTAAATTAAAATTTGAGGTATAATTCTTGATTATCTCTTGTAATATGGGGAGGTTCTTTTTAGAGGGGAGGGAAATGGTTATATCATCCATATAGGCCATGCATGATATATTTAAAGCAGTGTTTGGGATTTGAATGCTTTTTATTTTTTTCTGTATCTCTATTAATAGAGGATTTATATATATTGTAAAGAGCAAGGCACTGAGGGGGGATCCTTGTGGGATGGATTGACCCAATCTGAAGGCTGGTGAATTTTTCCCATTCAATCTGAGGAGCAGATTGGCTATTATATATAGTAGGGATGGAGGTATTGTTGTTTTTTTCAGCACATCTAATAATTTGGCTATAGGCACTGAGTCAAATGCTGCCTCAATGTCTAGTTGAACTATAATTGGTGCATATTTCTTTTTTTTTACTATTTCAATTATTGTTTTGTACATTAAGGCACCCTGGCCAATGGATGATCCTTTTTTGGCATATTGTGCTGATGATAACACAGGGAGTATGTGTTGTTCTATTTTCTCCTTTATTACTCTTTCAAGAATTTTTATTCCTAAAGGTCCCATTGAAATTGGTCATAGATTAGATAAAGATGATATTGCTGTTGGTTTTTTGTTAAATTGAACCATTGCAATTGGGTATAGACTTTGTATGTTGTAAATTTTTTGGGATATGTAATTGGCTAGATCGCACAGGTATTTGGCTGTGAAGTGACTAAGATGTTTGAACACAAATTTGGGAATTCCTTGTGGTGCTGGGTGGCATGTGTTGGTTATTGTTGCAAGTTGAAATACAATGTCAGTTGTTTTTATTGGTGTGTCTGTTTCAGGGTCTCCAAATATGTCATTTGGTATGTACACTCTTTGTTTTTGCAGTTTTTTTAAAGTGTTGATATATTGGGTTTATCATATTATGTCCAGCTGTTAGAACACCATCTATTTCAAGTGCCAAAGGCACTCTGACTGTGGATGGGTATCCCAGTGCCCACCGTAAGTATGCTCTGGTCCAAGTATGTTGTTGTGTAAGATATATTTTTTCTTTTTTTAATTGCTACATATTGCTTTATTGTGTTGTATGTATTGTTGTACATTTCTGTAAGTTTTTTAATTTGTGTTTGATTATCTGTAGTTGGTCTGGAAATGGTTATTATTTTATGTAGTTCATCTGCCAAAGCTAATAATCTGGTGGGGGCTGTTGAATTGCAAGTAATATGATTGATGTTGAAAGAAAGTATATTGGTGAATGCTATATACTTTTGTACTGGATCGAGTGACATGTTTTGAAGTTTTTGGAGCATTATATATGTTTCTGAATATAGGAATTCAGTTGTTTGTGCTGGAAGAAGTATTCACATAGTCTTTTGAAGGGCTATGGTTGTATTCTGTATTTTTGTTAGGTCAAGGATGATGAACTGGACAGCATGATCTGAGATTATAGATGGACAGAGTTCAAGATTAAAATAATGATGTAACATTGGTGCGTAGAAACACAAATCAATAAGTGACTTATATCTATTGTTATTAAAAGATATTGAGTTTGATGGGAAAAAACCTTCAGCATTCATAAGTGGGATTGTTATTTGATGGATCCATTTGGTGACAAAAGTTTGGTAGGTCATGTTGAAATCTCCCAGGAGTATTATGGGATTTGGTGTTGCCATAAGCATTGGATTTATTGTTGCTATTATTCTGGAGATGATGACAGAGCCTGGTGGTATATAGACAAATACTAGGTTAAGTGTGATATTTTTATGATGTAGTGTTATTATGATAAGATTAGAGTCAATATATATAATTTTAAAAGAATCAAAAGGGCAGTTGTGGGATATAATTATACCTGTGCCACCTAATGGTGATGATGATTGCCTTGAGCAGGCACAAACCCCTTGGCTGAATAAATATTTTGAAGGATCAATTTGAGAGCCGCTGTATATTTTTGTTTCCAATAGCCCCAGTATGTGTGGTTGTGTTGTATATAACTATTTTTTGAGTTCAAAAAGTTTTTTGATGGAATTTAAGCCTCTAATGTTGAGAGATCCAATTTTTATCTTCATGTTTCAGGATAATTTATAACAGGGTATTGATTTTCATTGATTTTTTAATTCTAAATTTTTGTTTATATTGCCGTAGATGGATGCTGATACATATTTAAGACTTGATAGGGTTTATTATCAGTTTTTCTTTCATTTACTATTGGTTCTGACTCTATACAGGCAATTTGTGATGAAACTGAACAGTTGTCCATTTGTTGTTGGCTTAAATCCATTTCTATTCCATCATTTTCTAAGTTGTATATGTCTGATGAGTTGTGCTTTTGGTCTGTTTTTTTTTTTTTTGCCTTTTTGGATTCATGGTTTTTAAGTGGTCTACCTGGCTTTCTTTTTCTCTCTGGTGTATTCTCTTGAATGGGTGGAAGAGGGGGTTCTATTGCATCCATTATGTTTGATGCAGTTTTGTTTATTATTATAGTTTGTTTTATTATTGGTGTTGTTATATTATCTTGATTTATATTTTCATTATATAGCTGTGTATGTTTATTTTCTGTTTGTTGATTTTTATTTGGTACACCTTTGGTTTTATGGAGATGCTGATCCTGTGATGTAATTGCTGTATTTTGTGTTGTGGTTTCTTGAGAGTTATTTTCGTTTGAATCTTGGGTGTCTATGTTAGTTTGTGTGTTATTATTTTTTGGTTGGTCTTTAGGATAGGCAATTCTGCTCCGTTATCATTTTTGTCTGTGGGTGTTTAAACCTGTTTTTTTCCGGTTTCTATTATTGGGTTACCAATTGATGTAGTGTTATTAAAAATTGTATTTTCATTTTCAGTGGGTTGTTCTGGGGAGATGATTTTAGTTTGTTCACAGTGATTGCCTTTTGTGTTATCGCACTGAGTTGCTAGGTGGCCTCTCTGTCCACACCCAAAACAATGTGGATTTAGACCTCTTATGTGAAGAGAGAGTGTTGCTCCTTGATCTGTAATTTGTGTTGGGATCGTGGAGGCATCTATGTTTTTATGGAGTTTTATTTTAAATTCAAAACGATTACTACATATTGGTATAGGTGTGTCTTTTAAATATATAGGCTGTAGGGCAATTACTTTTCCAAATGGGTTTATCATTTTTTGAAAACCTTGTAAGTTGTATTTAATATAAGTATTTTTTAGTATTCCAGTAATTATATTTTTCCGGTTTTTATCTATAATTACGATTGCATAATTATCGAGTGCTAAAATAGTGGATTGAAAACGTTCTTTTTGCTGCTGAGTATAAAAATCTATGGTTATATATTGAGAATTTGGATGGTCTGCCATACAAGAGATTGTTTCCCATAGTGCATTTTGCATGATTGCTTCATATAATAAAGCTTTTGGGAAATGATATAATGAGCATTGATTATCTGTACGATGTTGGTGAAAAAACCTGTGAAAAGTTTCAAACAAAATGCGAGGCACCGTATTATTGAACCGGTCCATCACATTTCCAAGCGTTTCTTTTGTCCAGATTGTTGCTGGGGGTTGACGTTCCTCTTGAGTATGTAGATCTAGATTTTTTATATCATTTGTATTTGTTCTTCAGAAACGCGGTATTTGGGTTGGTGCTGTAATATTGCTATTACTTTTAAGTATTTTTGCATACGAAATAGGCGATGTTAAAACTAACGATATTGTTAATTTCGTATTAGTGCTTAACTCGCTCACGCTTCTGACTCAAGTCAGTTTTTTTTTTAAATAAAGATATAAATACACACCGATATTTTTTTAAAAAATACTTTATTAATCTATTATATGATTTGTTTTTTCTGTATTACGTTTGTTTTGCGAATAACAAGTTGAAACAAAAGAAAAATATAAATACTTACATCGGAGAGCTTAAAGATTGCTTCTTGTTTTTTTATTATTATTATTATTATTATTATTATTATTATTATTATTATTATTATTATTATTATTATTATTATTATTATTATTATTATTATTATTATTATTATTATTATTATTATTATTATTATTATTATTATTATTATTATTATTATTATTATTATTATTATTATTATTATTATTATTTATTATTATTATTATTATTATTATTATTATTATTATTATTATTATTATTATTATTATTATTATTATTATTATATATTTCAACAATATATTTTATTGGACAATAAGTAGGTTACATGTGGTATCACCAGAAAAGGTACACTGATAAAATAGACTTACAAATTGTACATGAGTTCATTTGTATAGTTACAATCAAATGCATAGTCTTTGTTTATAGTTTTGCAATCTGAATCTTTGTTATAGCCTTGATCTTTGCTTGACCAGAGACCAAGTTGCTGCATATATGTCTGGGGATGTGATCAATTTGTCCCTATTTTGTATCTGCATTAGCTTGTTTTGAAATGTTGAAGGGTGTCTTCTAATGTTTTTCCCAATTAGAAACTTGCACTTGATGCACCACAGAGTATACAGTAGAAATGTTGCTGCTCTGATGGTGGGTATCGATTTGCCCTTGTAAGCCTCCATTAATTGTTCTATCCTGGTATTATTTTTCCTGTATATATTATGTATTATGTCTCTTATTTGATTTAGTCCTCTACAGTGGTCCATTAGGTGTTTCCATGTTTTTTCTGTTTCACAATAGAATCCACAGAAAGGATCAATAGATATGTACATCCTTCTGTGGAATAGAAAATTGATAGTTGGTAGTGCGTCCAGGTTCATTTTCAGAACAAAATCAAAAAATTTTGGTTCCAATTTTCATTTTTTATATTCTTTTATCATTTTCTTGTTGGTTATTCCTAGTATTAGTATTGTGTTATTTTCTCCATTGTTGTTTGTGTGTATGAGATTGTATATTTCCCAGTATTTGTATTTTTGTATGTATTGATATGGGATTTTCTTTTCTATTTTACATTGGTATATCATTAGTTACATATATGGACTCTTGGGTGGTGGTCTGTCTGTGGGGATTATTTGTAGTAGAGGTTTCAGTTTGGGAAATTGATTGATTGTTGTAATTATTACATTTCTAAGTTTTTGTGTGTGAAAGATGATGATATCGTGTAGGCCCAGTCCACCTATATCTGTTGGTCTTCTAAGTTTTTTTATGGAAAATGGCAACTGTTTTTCTGGACCAAATAAGTTGATTGCACATTGAGTTTATCTTGGATTTGAATGCATTGGAAAAAGAAATTATTGGTATATAATATGCTATCTTAGTTGTGATTAATCTATTAATCAATTGTATTTTTGAATGTATTGATAGATATGCTTTTGCTAGGGATTTTGTAATGTTTTCAGTTTCTTCTTTCAACTTGTTCTGTATGTAGCATCTTATTCCCATGGCTACTATATAAAATGGAAACCCTAGGAATGGGCTTGGCTTTCCTTTGTATATGGATTCACACTGCTTTCCTGTGTATATAGACCAGGCTGATGTTTTTGTTGTATTAATTTTAAGCCCATATTCTACTGAATAATTATCAATTATCTTTTGTAGCTTAGATATCTGTTCTTTGGAAAGCAGGAAGACCGTGATATCATCCATGTAAGCTAGGGATGTCACATGTTGCATTGTTGCTGGTATGTTGATCCCCTCAAATGTTTGCTTGATTTTCTCAATGAGAGGGTTAATGTAGAAGGCAAACAGCAATGCACTAAGGGGGGACCCTTGTGATAGTGATTGAGTGGGGACAAAAGATGGTGAGTTTCTTCCATTAACCATGATATGTATTTCATGGTTCAATAAAAGGTTTGCTGTTATGTATAATAGCCTCATAGGAATGTCTGTCTGTTTGAGCATCTGCAATAGGACTGGAATTTTTACTGAGTCAAATGCCGATGCAATATCCATTTGCACCACCACTGGACTATATTTCTTTTTTTCTCGGATATTTAGCATTATAGCTTTAAATAGGAAGGCTGCCTGTAGCGTTGATGAAGCTTTTTTTGCAAATTGTGTTTTTGAGATGATGGGTAGTAAGTATGGCTCTATCATGTCTTTTATTACCTTTTCTAGAATTTTTATTGGTAGAGGGCCCATTGAGATGGGTCTTAATTCATCTAGGGTGGGAGTACTTGTCTTCTTTTTGTTGTATGGAACTATTGCAATGGGATAGACCCCCTGCATTTGCATAACCTCTTGTGTCAGATAGTTGGCCAAATTAGTAAGGTAATTTGCTGTAAACCATCCTAAGTGCTTTAGCACAAATAATGGTATTCCAGGGGATCCGGGGTGGCATGAGTTGCTCATATTTTCCATTTTTTTAATGAAGATCTCTTCTTTGAATATGGGTTGGTCTTCGATTGTGCCAAACATTTGATTGCCATATTGAGTTGGTTGTTTTACTTGCAATTTGTTTTTAAAGTATTTAAATATCAGCAGAATCATGTTATGCCCAGCAAAATTATCATTATTACATCGAATAGCTAATGGCACTTTTATGTCTGGTGCATATCCCAGTGCCCATTTGATATATTTCCATGTACAAGTGTGTTGTTCTGTGATACAGGTCTTACTTTTCTTGATTTTTAAATAATCTTTGAGAGCATCACAAGCCTTATCATAGGCATATTTTAGTTTATATATATATATATATATATATATATATATATATATATATATATATATATATATATATATATATATATATATATATATATACTGTTGTGTGTTTTGCGTTGGCATAATTGCAGTTATTCTTCTGTGGAGTTGTTCAGTATATTCTAAGATTTTTTATAATGGTGGCTGGTTTCTAACCAGGTGGTTGATGTTAAATGATAGTATGTTTATGAAAGCTTGATACTGTTGTATAGGGTCTAGATTCATTGGTTGAATTTTGTTTAACATTATATAGTATTCCGAAAACAGAAATTCAGTTGTAGTTGCAGGCAGTAAGATTCTGATTGTTTTTGGGAGTGGAAGTGTGGTTGTCTGTATATTATTCATGCTGATTGTGATCATTTGCTCAGAGGGATCGGAAAAGATTGTTGGGGTAAGTTTAATTTTGATGAAATGATGTAATACCGGTGAATAAAAACATAGATCAATTAAAGATGCAAACCGGCCATTGTGAAATGATATTGCATCTGCTGGCAGGAAACCTTGGCTACTCATAAGTGGAACTGATATTCTGTGTATCCATTTCTTTGTAAATTCCTGGTAGGATGCATTACAGTCACCAACTAGAATTGTTGGGTTTCCTGTGGTTGCTAGCCTTGAATTTATGGTTGATATTATTGTCTCAATTTTTGTTTTTTGTATTGGCATGTAGATGAAGACTATATTGATTGTGATGATTTTGTGATAAAAGGTAACAATTAGTAAGAGTGAATCTATATGAATTATTTTGAAAGTTATGAATGGGCAGATATTGGTAATTACTAGGCCAGTACCTGCCATGGGGGACATGATATCCTTGGAACATGCGCAGAACCCCTCAGCATTTAGATATCTGCTGGAATCTACTTTTGATGCTGCATATATCTTGGTTTCTAGCAGCCCTATAATGTGTGGCCTTGTCTCTTGGATCCAGTTTTTAATTTTGTACAATATATCAGTAGAAGTAGAACCAAAAAGAAAACCAGGCCGACCACCAAATAAGAATAGACGTATAAAAAAAATAAAAACTGAAAAAATAGACAATGATAAAACCAACCCATTTTGTCAACCAGGCAAATTTTCTGATGAAGAAATAGAGCTGGACTATGTAGATGCATTTGAGATACTATCAATGAACAACAGCAATTAAAATAATACGCTCCAACAAAATAATTATGATAATAAAAATAGCAGCAATTAATGTTAGAGGATTAAATGCGATCTCCAAATATTATTATTATTATTATTATTATTATTATTATTATTATTATTATTATTATTATTATTATTATTATTATTATTATTTAATACTGCAGAATGTATTTTATTAACTTTGAGACTTCCTAAATTTGTGCTTTCTATTTTGGCTATATATAGATCATGTACAAGTAAAGTTTTGGATTTTGTTGCTGAACTTGATTCTTTGTTATTAGATTTGGGTTCAGAATCTGCTGTTTTAATGGATCATCTAAATATTGATTTGTTAAATAATGCTTGTAAGTCTGCTATAGATTATTTAAATTTACTTTATAGCTATGGATTTAGTCAAACGCTTTTTTCACCTACGCGTATAACTCCTATATTTCAATCTCTTTTAGATCATATTTTTGTTAGATTAAGTCGCGGATTATTTTCTGATTCATCTCTTTCTAAATTATTTCTTACTAATCATTTTGCTACTGAATTAAAAATATTGAATTGTATGGATAATATTAATGTTTGTGCATATGTTGAGAAATTATCTATTTCTAAATTGAATTATTTATTATCTGTTCAGAATTGGGATGAGATTTTTATGATAGATAATGTTAATGATGCATTTTTGAGATTCCAAGCTATTTGTTTAGATTTAATTGATAAAGCAAAGTTTCATTTAAAATCGACAAGTAGGAATAGAAGAAGATCTCTTTGGGTAACAGATGCTCTGGTATTTAAAATTAATCAGAGAAATGTGTTAAAAGCTTTGGATGGCTCATCAGTCGTTTTAAAAAAACTTAATGTTGAAATTAAGTCTGATATTAGAAAGTTGGAGTTTAGATATTATCAAGAATTTCTTAGTGATAAAAATGTTTCTTTGAAATGGAGAACAATAAATTCTTTGATTAAAAAATCTTCTCCTAATCCTATTAAATGTATTAAATATAATGAAAGTTTAATTGAATTACAGAATAATGAAAAATACTTAGCTGATCGGTTTAATGAGTATTTTGCAGATTTATCGAGACATGATGTGCCTGAGCAAATTTTGTCCTCTTATTCAAGTTTGAATTCTTTTTTATATTCTGATGTTTCTGAATCTCAGTTGTCTGTAGCAATTGATAGTTTAAAAAATGACACTTCTTTTGGACTAGATGGTATAACACCTAAGATGCTTAAAGAAAATAAGGTTGCATTTTTGCCTGTTTTGGTTCATTTATTTAATTTATCTTTGCAGTCTGGATCATTTCCAGAATGTCTGAAAGTTAATGTTATTACTCCTGTTTATAAAAAGGGTGATTCTACTCTTATGGTTAATTATAGGCCAATCCTATTATTTCTGTTTTTTTCTAAATTATTGGAAATGATTGTTAAGGATCAAATGCTGTCATTTCTGTTTAAAAATAAAATTTTATCTGACTATCAATATGGTTTTCTTCCTGGCAGAAGTACATTAGATGCTTTAAAACATCATGTTCATTATTTAACATCTTCATTGGATCAGGAACTTAAAACATTGGCTATTTATCTTGATTTATCTAAAGCATTTGATTCTGTTAATCATAATATTTTGATTAAACGTTGTTACTTGTATGGTTTTCATGGATCTATTGGTAGTTGGAGAGTTATTTAAATGATAGGAAACAGTTTACTAATATTTATGGTACTATCAGTGATGTGGTCTTGATTAATTCTGGAGTTCCGCAAGGTTCAGTACTTGGTCCTCTATTGTTTTTAATTTATATTAATGATTTATTTTCATTGAAATTACATTCTAAGATTTTTGGTTTTGCTGATGATATTGCTTTATCTTGTAATGCTGTTTCTTATAATCTTCTTGAAAAATTAGTGAATGAGGATTTGGACTCAGTTGGTAAATGGTTGGCATATAATTCATTGTTGGTCAATTTAGATAAAACAAAAGGTATTCTTTTTTTCTTACAAGCGTTCTTTTTTCTCTCTTAAGATTAAAGTTTGCTGCAAGTATAATTTGCATTCTAATAGTATATGTACTTGTGAGAATATTCCTTTGGTAGATAATTATTGTTATTTGGGAATATATATTGACTCCAGATTGTCCTGGACAAATCATATTATGTATCTTTGTCAACAGTTATGTAATTTAAACTATATGTTTTATTATTTAGTTAAATTTCTTCCTAGGTCTGCTCTCATTTTTATTTACATTGCCTGTTATCAGAGTATTTTATCTTACAATATCATTATTTGGGATAATGCCCCTCCACATATTTTATCTACTTTGCATGTTTTGCAAAATTAAATGATGTGCATTATCTTTGATAGATCTTGTTCCTCTTCTGTTTGAGAAGTTTATATTGCAATTGGTTTATTTGATGTAAATCACTTATATCAATATAGAGTTATTTTTGATATTTTTTGTGCTAAACCTTTTCTGAATTCTAGAGTTTGTGTTCTAAATACTCGTCTTTCTAATAAATTTCAATTACCTTTACCAAAATTTTTTAAGGAATCTAGTAGAAGACAATATGTTTATTCTGGGTCAAAGTTGTTTAATAAATTTGTATATGAATGTTCAATTGATCTTAATAATACTTCTTATGTATCTTTCAAAAAATATTTGTGTCAATGGTTGGGTAATATGTATTAATTTTGCATTTATTTTATTTAATTAATTTTATTTATTTTCTAAACTGTTTTTTTCTATTTTGAGTTTTTTTTTTTGATTGTATTTTTATTTAATTTGTTGTTTTTACATGTAAATTCCACACACAAGATTTTTCTTGTTTGGAGTTTTTAAATATTTGTGATGTACTTTGTTTTATTTCATAGAATGAATTGAATTGAATTGAATTATTATTATTATTATTATTATTATTATTATTATTATTATTATTATTATTATTATTATTATTATTATTATTATTATTATTATTATTATTATTATTATTATTATTATTATTATTATTATTATTATTATTATTATTATTATTATTATTATTATTATTATTATTATTATTATTATTATTATTATTATTATTATTATTATTATTATTATTATTATTATTATTATTATTATTATTATTATTATTATTATTATTATTATTATTATTATTATTATTATTATTATTATTATTATTATTATTATTATTATTATTATTATTATTATTATTATTATTATTATTATTATTATTATTATTATTATTATTATTATTATTATTATTATTATTATTATTATTATTATTATTATTATTATTATATGCATTGTCTGTTGGATTAGTTAACTTATAAAGACTAGGTTTCCAAAGAGCCATTTCTTCATTGCAAATTATTTTCTCAAAAAATATATTATTATTATTATTATTATTATTATTATTATTATTATTATTATTATTATTATTATTATTATTATTATTATTATTATTATTATTATTATTATTATTATTATTATTATTATTATTATTATTATTATTATTATTATTATTATTATTATATGCAGAACATTGTACATGTTGGATTTAGCGAGATCAACTTCATAAAAGACTAGGTTTCCAAAGAGCCATTTCTTCATTGCAAATTATTTTCTCAAAAAATATTCACAAAGTTGAGATAGCAAAATTAAAACTCTTTAATAATACAGGAAACTCATATATAAAATGAATTTTATAGTTTGTAAACAATTTTGTATTTTGCAGATGAAACTGGTGGAGATATATCTCTAAAAAATATAGAGATTATTTCTAAAAGAGCAGTATAGTTCTTTTTCTTTTTTTTTTCTTTTTTTTTCTTTTTTATAGTTTTTTTTATCCTTTTTTTTAAGGCTTAATCCACCTTAATTTTTTAATTGGCAATAATGTCGAAACTGGATCTGAATAGAATGTGGATTTTATTGTTAAGCATCGGATGGAAATGTACCTAAATATAATGGCGATTTGTCGGTTTTATTACTTATGATTAATTTTTCTGATTTCAAAACATTAAAATAATTTTCGGAGGGGGGGGGAGATTTTACTAACTCTATAATTCATCATATAAAAACTAATTTTGCATTAAGTTGAAATAATATTTTGTCTCTTCTGTTGAAAAAAAACGACATTATAAAGAAGTTTAGATTTTTTTTGCCCAATATTTTTCAAAACAATCTTAGTTCCCATTATATTTTCCTAGAGATCTAATGTATTAAAGTTTAATATGTTCATTAGTTAAAATTTGTAGATATATGATTTGAAATTTTACAGGTATACCAGTTCTTGATGCTAATATTAGTATTATTCCATTTCATTTTTCAAATATCATAGAAAACTATCGCAAAGATCTCAACAGCATATAAACTGCGGTTGAGATTTATTGCTGATGGATTCACTAAATGTCCAATAGCTCACAATATAAAAAAGACAAACTTCAAGTATTCTTTGTGCACATCAATAACCTGCCTTCTCAAATCTAATTTACAATAAAAACTGATAGTCAATTTTCCTTCTTGCATAAACTTCTTTCCAAAACATATAATTGTTTGAGATTTTTTGCTTTTAAAAAAGCTACATCAAAAGATATTAAAAAAATCAAAGTATTTATAGTGACTTATTGCCCAGGAGTTCATAAGAAGTTCGAGCACCTGGGAAGCAGTTGATTTGGAGCTATGATTATTAAAACATATTCACATCATCGTCATCTTGCACAAATTGTTTCAATAATGAATCCCTCTTTTGACCACTTTTTTTTTTTTGGTAAAAGAAATTATGTTTGCAGTACTTTATTAACAAATGAATACAATATAAATAAAAGACAGATATAAAACTAAAGCAATGGAAGTTATTGTTCATTGTGTGAAAAAACTACAGAACAAAGTCCTATAATATTGATACACATTAGCAATATTTTACCGGGGCTTAATGAATTGATCTTTCTCAAGACCCAAGAGGTCTACAAAACATTTTATCCTCTTTGTAAGCTCTCTGCACAAATATAAATAGTTATCACACCCGTGCTAAAGACCTATGAACATATTAATGTAGACAAATAACATCTCAACTCTTATTTATCATCTTTTGGATTTTGTGAACTTCAAAATTCTGTCTAGTTATGATTTTTATTATTAAAAGACAATTAAAAATGCTATTCAAATCTTTAAAGAATCAGACTGCATTAATAAATGTGATGGTACATTTACGTAACTTTCCCTTTAAATAAATTTCATGAGCATATTGAACAAAAATGTCATTAATTTCAAATTCCATTTTGTTACTCATTATTACCTCTAGTTCCTCCTTTCAAATTATTGTTAGGTTTTTTAATAGACAAAAAAGCTAATTTATTATTGAATAATTTACAAGAGATATGTTTAATCTAAAAGCTGCAATATTCAAATATGATTTCTCATTTCTTATTAACCCACCCCAATTCATTTCTGAATTATATTGGACGATATACCTGACATTATTATTATTATAAAATCTTTAAAATTAAATAACATTATTATTATTGATAAATTTGAAGTAATATGTTTAACTTATTTGAAGATTAAATAAATAGTTTCTAGAATGTCTATGCAACATTGTTGAATGATCTTTGCTAGTTGGGTGATTACTGGCATAATCTAGCTTAATAAAATGTTGGCCGCATTCAAGCAAATATATATATGAATGAATCCAAACTATATATTCATATTTTTAAACTGAGTTTTTTTACTTTATATACATATGCATATATAATTCACATAATAACTAATCAAATTTAATAATCTATAGAATCTATAATCTCTTATCAAGGCAATGTTTATAGATAACAAGAAAATAGAAAGATATTTATAAAATCTACCGTTTTTAAAATATTAACTGTAATTATGTAAATTATATTTAGAAACCATTTAATAATTGGCAACGTTGCCAAAAATGCTCTCAGCTAATTTAAATTAAGGAAGAAATGGAAAAAAAACTACTTGGAATTTATAGGCACATATGTATGCAAAAGTATAACATATTATATATATATATACAACAATTTTATTATTATGCCTACGGTGTAGTTTTAAATGTGGGTTGCTTTTTTCAAGAAGCTAATACTTAGTCAACCAAGCTCTAATTATTTTATATTTGTTGCAGGTGTGTGTCCATATATATATATATAGAGAGAGAGGATACTTTGTGCAATTTAGTGCAAATATAGAATGATAGTTTCATAATTAAAGATTTTGGGGTTGATTTTGAGCTAAATAACGTAAATAAAAAAAAAATTCCGTTTAGATAAGCGATTCCCAGCGAACTGATGGACTTACCGGTATTGCTGAAAGATAAACAATTTATGAAAATAATATAAAAATGGTATAAATATTTTTATTTGTCTACTTTTTTTTTTTTTTTTTGATGCCGAAATTTTTATAAAGTGGATGGTAATATTGAAAAATTTTAATATTCTTTGGATGATACACAGAACCCAAAAGATTGAGTGCCACTGTTAGACTAACCGAATATAAAAATTAAATGTTCAATCTATTAGTATTATTACTTCTCAAAAGTAAAACAAATTGTTGTTGGAGTTGTTGTTGCTGTTATTATTATTTTATTATTATTTTATTTTTTTTTTTTATTATTATTATTATTATTATTATTATTATTATTATTATTATTATTATTATTATTATTATTATTATTATTATTATTATTATTATTATTATTATTATTATTATTATTATTATTATTATTATTATTATTATTATTATTATTATTATTATTATTATTATTATTATTATTATTATTATTATTATTATTATTATTATTATTATTATTATTATTATTATTATTTTATTATTATTATTATTATTATTATTATTATTATTATTATTATTATTATTTTATTATTATTATTATTTTATTATTATTATTATTATTATTATTATTATTATTATTATTATAGATAGAAAATAAAACAAGACTGAAAGCCACTAAGAACTGTGGGAAATATTGGATCCTATAGCTAGGAATTCTTGAAAGCTGATTACATTATAATAACTAATTCAACAATTGTAGTAAAGAATTATTGATAATTTTAAAGAAATTATCATTGAATCAACAAAGGTTATAAACTGTTTTAGATAAATCAATTTTCTAGGAAAAAAAATTTATTTAACTTTTTTTCATATTATTATTTACCAAACAATTCTTCCTGACACTTATATAACGTTTGTCGATTTAGTTTTAAATTATTAAAACGATAATAATATTACGTTAACTTCATTGAATAATTGTTAAAACATTCCAATTTTTTATATGCGTAACAATTATTATAGCACATAAAGAATTTCGACCCACACAACACTATGGTTGTAATCCATACAATTAAAACTATTTGGCCAGATAGATGTGACTTTGTTTTTGACAACAAGAAGTACAACTGGATAAAAAGCTAGACAAAAAGTTAGAACAAATATTTTTCCAAGTGTTTAAGATTCTTATCTAACAAATAAATGACAAGAATTTGGGGAGGACTAAACCATACAAGTTGTGAAATATGGTTCTAAACAGTCCAGATCTAACCGCTCCTAGTTTTCGACTAAAAAAACCCGGGTGTCACGTTTTTTTTCACCAGAAGACTCTAAGTAGAAATGTCAGCAGACAAGCAAAGTTTGCCCAAGGTCCTTCCCTTTTTTGGTTTTTTTTTTCGTAGAGCATATGCACTAATTTAAACCCTCATGTAAATATGCACAAAAAAGTTTTCTGTTAATAAATTTGTTATCTAAAATAAATAAATAAAATATTTTAAATATATATTTACCTCTAGTTCAGCCATGTGAACAACTCCAGCCCAATCTGGCCAAAAGTCAATAGATGATTTATAACTAAACACAAAATAATATATGTTCAGACTATTATTTGCATAAAAGTTCGAAAATTCTAAGCTGGGGCAGTTAAAATACCAGTCTCCGTATAAATCATCTAAACCGTCTCTATTATTTTCTGGTGTAAATGGATTATTCCAGTCTACATAGAGATATTTAATTATTTCATTAACAAAATCTGGCAGCCGAGGTTGTAATGCATCAATTATTGAATTATACTGTTCTTCAGACTGAAGGCTGTCATTATGAGGAGAAAATCCCTGAATATGTGAGGTGAGAAACAAACTGCCTTCATTCCGATTCACTCCAACCATAATATCAGTTTTTTTAAAACCACTTTGTTTTAATATATTAATTGGTGTACCCATTAAAAAATTACCATCAACTGAAGGAAACCAAGGCATATTGAAAGCATTTTCATCTTTCACCCATTGTTTTTGATTTATATCTTTAACCGGAATCTGAGATAAACATTTACCTAAATTTTCATCGTCAGGACAATTGATAGAAGCCAAAAAATGCTGAAAACGTCCTTGAACGAGTTCATCTGACATTAACGCCCATATAGCATTAGGTGTTCCACTCTGTAAAATGGCTCGTTTAAAATAGGGTTGACTTTGAGGTGAAAGCAAATGATAGCCAACACTTACACCTCCGGCACTGCTACCAAACAATGTCACTGAGTTGGAATCCCCACCAAATTCATGGATGTTTTCTTTTACCCATTTTAATGCTAGAAGTTGATCCTTTAAACCAAAATTACCTGTTAAAGTATATAAAATAAAATATTTAAATAATACATAAGAAGCAATAGCCTTTTATAAAAATTATATATTAACAGGTTTTTTTTTTTTTAAATTATAAATACAAGTAATAGTTATAACAATAACAGTGATTTAAATATTGTTTACGGTGATATTTTAGAACGTTTTCAAGATAATGCAGAGATGGCAATAATGCAATACCTTATCACAATAAAATAAAATAAAATTGTAGTATTTATTTATTTAAGATAGAAATTTATTAGACAATATTATTTTTTGAAATGGTATAACTGTATTCACTGAAACTAAATAATTAAGGAACTACTCATTATATAAGTCTGTTTCACAAAGGAAAAAAAATTATTTGAAAATGCATAAAATGATTTAAAGACGCCATTTGCTGTCCAGAATAAAATGCAACTAAAAATATTTAAATGAATTTATTTTAGTTTATTAACTCACAATGTAAAAATAGTAGCTATACCTATGTCTTCGGTTCAAGTGAAGGACAAGTACTACTTCTTTAATTTACACTTGGTGTTAAGATTTTTTTAGATTGCATCTCATAATTAATCCAGTTAACTATTCAACATTAGCTAATAAATGAGATTTATCTACTCCTAGTTAGGAGTAAAATGAAAAATCACTCGAGTCCTCAGCAGCCATCAATTGTTTATCCTGATAAGTATAGTCATCCACTTCACTATATTTTTGTGAGAAAGTGACTGTTGGAGAGTTAATGTACTAACAAATAATATATTTAGCAATAATAATCAATTTAATAAAATCTTTTAAATATATTTTAATGTATCATAATTTAAGAATACTCATTAATTAGACATGAAGTAACTTATTAAATAAAATTTTAATCTTTATTAAAGCATAATGCAGGATTAAGGGCTCCTTGATTAAGTTTATGTTTTGTAATATTTTTTATCAAAAGAAAAAAAATAAATCCTGCTATCACTTTGGAGATCAAATAATACTTTATCAAGCATTTGACTATACATAAATAAAATCCAATTAGCAAGTAAGATACTCTGGCTTTCTGTTTAAAAATCCTGATTGTATACCAATTGTTTTTTAAATCTTAACTATGTTTTTAATAATATATACATATATTAAGTCTTAAATCTTTCCATATAATATTAGAAACCTATCACAATAGATGTAGACCATTTTTATCCACATTAGAATATATAATAGAATATTCCCAGATTAAAAGTTAAGAAAGATATATGCAATGATTAAGCATTACACTCAGAAGGAATATGTAACCTATAAATTAACTCAATAACACTTGATAGCATTCCGTAATCTGTTAACCACTGACGCTTGACACTGGCTTGTATATACATCTTGGAATAATCTCCAACATCAATTGACCTGATGGTTAAGAGAGTCACTATAAATATTTAAATGAATTCATTATGGTTCAACTACTCAAATATTATTGTTCATTAATAGAAGGTAGAATCGTTGCTACTAGTTTCTGTATTTAATGTTTCTATATTTATATTTATGGTATATAAAACAGTGAAATGAAATCTAATAACCAGATCGCTTTTGAAATCTAATTGTTAATTTTATTGAAATGTCTGCAAATAATCTTGGACACCGTGCATAGCTACAATAGTGATTAAGATTATTTTGAGGATCGTCCAATTGTGGATATTTCTGCATATAAATGTTTTTCTCACTATCCGAGAAATCACGAATATATATATATACAGACACCCACTTATACGGGATATTGAATTTAACGTCAACAATATGTTAAATTTAATACACTTAGATCAAAATACCTTTAATTCTTCCATCTCCACTTGATAAAAATCCTAAGGCTCCTAGTCGATAATTAGTAGTAACTACAATAACGTTCATCAGTCTTGCTAATACTTTTCCATTGTAGTAAAGAGAACTCGCTGATCCAATAAAAAAATAACCGCCATGAATATAAAACTAAAAAAGAAAGAGATTCAGTGTTAATATTATTTTAATATAGTATAGAATTTTTTTCTTACGTCGTATAGATTTATAAACATCTGTATAGTATTACATTACTTTAAACAAATAGAATTTTATTGGTATCTTAAGTTAGTAAAAAAAAAAAGTTTTAAGTTTTTTTTTTTTAACTTAATCTTTTCATTAATTATTTTATAAATTAAAAAACAATATTTCGGAATATATAATATAAATGTATTAAATTAAACATATGAAAGATTTAGTGCAGTAGTAAAATATTGCATTTGAGAATTAAAGGTCCATTGATTGCACTTCAGCTTAATCACCTCCAGAGTTTGAATGTCTTATTTCTTCCCTCATAATAAAGCATTTGATTATTATCGAATTAAATTAATTAATTAATTAATTAGATAGATAGATAGATAGATAGATAGATAGATAGATAGATAGATAGATAGATAGATAGATAGATAGATAGATAGATAGATAGATAGATAGATAGATAGATAGATAGATAGATAGATAGATAGATAGATAGATAGATAGATAGATAGATAGATAGATAGATAGATAGATAGATAGATAGATAGATAGATAGATAGATAGATAGATAGACAGACAGACAGACAGGTAGGCAGGTAGGTAGACAGATAGACAGATAGATAGATAGATAGATAGATAGATAGATAGATAGATAGATAGATAGATAGATAGATAGATAGATAGATAGATAGATAGATAGATAGATAGATAGATAGATAGATAGATAGATAGATAGATAGATAGATGGGTGCATATGAATAAATAGATGGATAAATGGATAGATAAATTGGCAATAACTTTTCTACAGTATAATAATTCTCAGAAATTCCTCAGAAAAAAAATAGTAACAAAAAATACCTTTTCAAATAAAAACTACTATCCCATCCACAAGTCAATACAAAGGCTAATTTCGCATATCATTAAAAGTTAGTAATCAATGTTTCATTTTTGAGCTATTTGTTAAATATATAGATAAACATCTGTTTGTTATTGATAAAAATAAATTAAAGTGTTTTTGTTGTTTTAAAGGTTCTGATTCTAACATTAAATTTGTTATTTTGGATGATTAAAGATAAAAATTTAAGAAATATGATTATCCTGAAAGTTACATATCAGTTGTTTATAAGAAGGCTGTTTTAATGAATTTTTATTACAAAAATAAAAGACATTAATTTTGTACATTACACTTTAATTCAAAGATAATTTTAGACTAAGTTATTATAAGTTTATTAAAGATATTATATTTAATAAAAATAATTATAATTTGATTTTAAGAATTAAAATAAGAGTAAATGAATAAAAGAATTAATTTTTTATTTCTAAATCATTAAATTGGTAATTATTTAACTTAATAAATTTTAGATTTTTTAGAAAACATGACTTGTTTACATTTGAAAAAAGCAAGGTAATTCTGCCATTGTCATCATATTGATGTTAGGGTTTGTTTAAAAGTACAGTTTCTGTGAGACTTCTTTTATTGATCTTTTAATTTTAAAAAATCTGAAGAGTTTAATATGCTACAGAGAGTTGGTTTAGATCTAAGGACTTTATTATTTACAAAAAAAAAAATTCTCAGGAGGCATTCATTTTCTTCACATCTAGTTTTTTTTTAAAAAAAGAAATAGAATTTTTCACTTGTTTATAAAATATTTTTGATTATTTTTAAATACTAATAAGTTGATTATTATTTAAAACAAAAAGAAATATGCATGTATACTTTCAATTAATTCATCTTTTATTTTCAGAAATAAAAGTTAATAAACTTGATCATAAAAGAAAACTGCAGTGTATATAATATTACTATCTGTCATATTTAACAAAATATTTTTAAATATTATAATAATTGCAAAGAAAATATCAGATTTTAAAACAAAATTTGATAGATTTATAGTAAATCCAACTTCATTCATTCACATTTTAAGAAAAAATTAAAAAAAAAAAAGATTCATTTTCTCAAAGTGTTTATATTAACATCAATGATGATGTTTATGGCACATTGCTCTTATTTAGAAGTTAGTTATATTTAAAAAGATCAAATGTAATTTTTAAAAATATATTTTGCTTATAAAATTAAATTAAAAAGAAACCAAGTACAATTAATTGAATTTTAATATAAGATAAAGATTGTATGCAGAAGTAAATTATTGAAAATTTTCAGAAATACTCACCCAAGTGAAACAATAGAAAATATCAGAATTTATAAGGATTAATAAAAATATCATTTGTTGGGGATATGAACATTTTTTGGAAAAATGGTTGTTGTTAAATAATTTTAAATATTGTACAGTTGATAAAAGCATTCCAGAAATAGTTTCTACAATTTTATATTACTTTCTTAACATATATATAGATGAAAATTGAGTTAAAATTCATATAATTAGAGTTAAAAGTAGATATATTAATTTACTTTCATACATTCATATACATAATATTGTTCGATAATGCAATAAAATTAAATTAAAAATTGCAGAAACTTTTTGTTTATTTTTTTTAATCTGAAATTATTGATCTTATGAAAACTTCTTTTAATATTAAGCATGATTAGCATTTGTATTGAATTGTGGTAAGTCACACATGTGCATTTCTATGTATGATTTGTAAGTAATTAAATGTTAACTTGTCTTGTCTGTGTTTTCATCAGGATGTTCAAATTTTTGAATTTTCAACATAGAATTTTCAACAATGAAAAAAAATCAGGTCATGTTTAGAATCAAACCCACCTCCTTATATTTCCCAAGAACACTCCTTAACAACAGCCAATGTTAGTATTACTTTTATGAAGTAAAATTTTGTTAATATTAAATTACTTAATTAATTACAAATTCTAAAATATGAATTATTCTTTTGAAATAATTATTATTTCATTAATATTTTGTTAAAAAAATAATAAATGTGTAAAAAAAAGATTAGAGAATTATATTTTTTTTTTTTCATTTCCAAAATCAAAATCGATGTAATTGTCAAAGTTGTTGACAGTAGACAATCTATTGTGGAAATAACAAGAAACATAATAAAAAAAATTATTGAAAAAAATTATTTTATTTAAATTGAAATTGTATGTTTTATTTATAACTACAAATAATGATAAATTACTTTAAATCTAAGAAACTTTTTTCCAAATTTTGGACCTGGTAAAAAGGGTATGTCTTAAATTCAAACCTAATATTTTTAGCATCTTATTTCTGTGGATTTCTGCTTTATACTGTATGTGCTCATAGTATTATGACCTTTATAATTAAAATCCCTGTGTAAATCTTTTGTAATCAAAAGAAAAAATATTTAACATTAAATGTCAATATTTTTGGATTAATTTTGTAAACAGCTTTAACTCTCTCAACCACTGCTTGTAACATTATTTTGCTGATTTGTACCATTATTTTATTAAGAAAACTGTACTGAATAACCTTTAGAATTTTTTGCACCTAATAAATCAATACAACATGAGATAACATTTCTTCACCTTCATTGGTTATTTCTTGTTCTTTACACAAAAGAGTGTCTGTTAATGATTTTTCCAGTTCTGACATCCTTGTTTTGATTTCAAAATGAAAATATGTGTTTTAGAATCTTTTTTTGTACATATTTACTTTTTTTTTTCAGAAAATATTTATAAAAATATAAATTATTTTAGAAGAATGATTCCGATTTTAATACAAAAATTTACTTTTGCATGAAAGCAAATTGAGAAAGTTATCAATGACAAATGGTTGCAATTTGTAATTGCAAGACAAAAATATATTTAATGTTTAGTGCTATAGATTATTTTTACAAAGAGAAATTTATTTTTAAATAACTTTCGTTTATTTTAATAATCAGACAAATTATTAATTTGCATTTTAGATAAGGTTTTTAATCAAAAGATTGATAACACTAAATGTCAATACCGTACTTTAAAATCTTTTTTTTTAAATAAAAATGTTATAGTATTTACACACAAAAAAAAAAGACTTTGTAATGCAAACAATATACATATAATTTTGAAGATGTTTTGCAGTCTTGTAAAAATATACCTGAAGAAATTATCAAAAAAATCTTTCTTAAAATGTTTCATTGCTAATGATTTAAATGGCCTGAAGATGATGTATCCTGGCAGAATAGTGAAGATGAGAATCCAAGTTCTGAAAGTGAAGTTATAGAAAGTGAAAGTATGTCTGAAGAAGATTCACAATAAATTAGGTGAGCTTATTGTATTTATATTAGTTCCTATTTAAATAAATAAAACTGTATTTTTTATTTTTCAATAAAATTATTTATAAAAATATTGTTCTATTTTCCGAGCTTAAAATCATACTGCATTTAAAATTTGGAAGTATCATATATTCAATGTAATAGGGTATTTAAAAAAAGATTTTTTAAAAATAATGTTTTTATGTAAATAGCTCATTAAAAAGTACAAATATAACAGTAATAATCCTTATCATATAAGCATTTGAGGCCATTTTGATTTTTATGATTTATTTGAACTTCAAATGCTTTTATAAAATGGATTATTACTATTATTTTTGTACTTTTTAATGGTCTATTTGTATAAAAGCATTATTTTAAAAAAATCTTTTTTATTAATATTATTTTATTTATTTAACAAATATTATTTGTCTTACAGTTGAAATGATGTTTGAAAAAAAATTGTAATAAAAATTTTTAATTTTACTAATTTATTTTATTTCTATTTTGATTATATATTTATATATTATTTCAATTACTTTACATCGTATCATTTTCAATTTTTATAATATTAATTTTGATTAAATTTTCAAAGATTTAAATAGAAGGCTTTTATCACAACATTAGGACCTATTTAGCTTTCCTATTACATTCAAAGATCAGCCTTTCAAGCTAATTGTGCATGCGTCTTTTGTGAGTGTTAAATAATAAATGAATACTTCCCTCCACAATACAAGATATAGTATTTATGCAGGAATAAAAGGAATCCTCTTATTCCTATGACTCAAATTCTTTGGAAAGCATGAGAGAAGAATTCTCACTTTAAATTACTATTTACGATGTTTGGATGAATGACGTCGGTGAAATTGTTTAGAATTTACTAAATGTCACTATTATAGTAAATTTATAAACAGAGGATGGTATGAATAATCTACATCAATGGTTGCCATAAGCTATTCAGCTGAAGCTTGAATTTTTGCTTCAGGGCCCTGGGGGTGGTATCACTGGGATATGGATCTTCTTGGTGGTTGAGCCATGTAGACCCATGTACAGATACACATTGGGCAAGATTATAGTAACCCTTTTGTGGACATAATTGTTGTCTGGAGTGTGTCCTTTTGTAACAAGATTATAATTGTTTTGAGTTGTTTTGTAGATTGAATGCTTTGTAATCACATTGGGTAATTAGACCCGAAAAACTTCTATGTAATCTTTAATAATAAAGGTTGCTTTGAAAGATAAAATATTATATGTCGTAGTAAAATATCAAATTGACTGAATTTTCAGCCCAACTTAAATATTAGTAATAATTAGTGGTATTTAAAATTTTATATTTATTTAAATAAAATAATTCTTAAGTTTTATGGAAAAGTAAACCCGATTTACCAAAACTCATATCTAAATTTGTTATGCTAAATAATTTGCTTCTAAATAAAAAATTATATAATGGCCACTTGGAAAAAATGTTTATATGTGGAGGCATAGCTTTACACTAAGATGGTTGGAATTATTCAAGATAAAATATTTTTGTGACTTTCTGTGGATATAAAAGTTGGATATTTAAAAAAAGATAAAAAAGTTAAATGTACATTTTTGGGCTGGGGTGCTGGTAAAATTTTCTGAGAATTGTTTGATTGCAAAAAAAAATGAACAAGTTGTGAACTTTAAACAGATTAGAGCTAATTTATTACAAATATCTGTATTGAAATTATGAAAACTAAAAAACCAAATACACCAAAGTCTCATTTTATGCGGATTTATTTAATGCAATTTTGAAGTTATGCGATTCATGTTTCTTCTTAATATCTTTGTATGCAGTTTTCTTTTATGTGATAAAAATTATTAGATCAGAAGTTGAGCTCTGATAATGTGATATTACTTTAAATATTATAAATTTTGCACACTCACATCATATTTAAAGTAATAGCGCTTTATCGGAGTTCAACTTCCATCTAATAATTTCAATATTTTCAGCACTTTATAATAGTACTGTAATAGATTTTATGCAATAAAGAAGTTCATAATTCACTTAAAATCAGGATTTCCCCATTTTATATACACACATTGAATTTTACAAGACTATAATGTAAGGCTGTTCAAACATTATAGATGAAAAACACTATGTACGTTGTTGTTTTTGCATTTTAAATCATGTTCTATTTTTGCTTTTTATAAAAGAATACGTAATCAATTAATCATTTAGTGTCCACAAGTTTATTTTTAAAAGGTGAATAACATCAGTGGGCACAATTAAATTTGACAATTAAAATCTGATTTTTAATTGTAATTAACAATTTAAAAATTATGTAACATGATCTGAAATTAAGGTAATGTGAAACGATGAAATTTGATTTTTAAACGGAATTGAAAATTACAAACTTAAAGACAAAAATAAGAATTTAATTTTTAATTGTTAGTTTCAATTTAATTTTGCCCAGCAGTGGTGAATCGATGTCATTTTATTATCATAAGTCTAAGTTCTTATTTTTATTTAAAATTTTTAGTTTACTCTAACAAAAGGAAAAAAAACACCCAAGAAAATGAATTTCTTTGTAAACAAAAATTTCAATTTTAGATCGCTTAGTGAAATGGGAAGGATCAACAGCGATTGGAAAATGTTTTAGTTGTATTTCCTCTTGACTTCGTTTAAGGAGAAGCTACATTACCTCACATCATATCACATCAGGATGAATCTGATGTCTCAAATAGTGATAATGATTAAAATACTGTACATGTATGAAAAAAATGTAAATTACGCATAAAAATATATTGTTTTGAATAAAATTAAATACTGTAGTTAATAAAAAAAGTAAAAAAGTGTGTCTTGTATCAATTTTTTTCAAATTTGAAATTTTTTATTAGTCATATTTATTTTCTTTTTTTTTTTATGCGAATTTTAAAGTAATTTTACATTGTTGCTTTGCTTTTATGCGATTTTTGGAAAATTACAGTATGTATCCCCCATTTTTCAAGGTAAGTTAAGTCTATTTTTGTGCGATTTCTTTTGTGTGCATTTTCTGAGGAACCTATCTACCGCATAAAATGAGACCCAGGTATAGATGATATGTCAGTCTTTATAAATACTATTTACATAACATCAGAATTAGATAGTAGATATTCATTTGATATTATCTAATATTAATTATTATTATTGAATATGAACATTATGTGGTAATGTGGTCTCTAAATTAAAGTAGGGAAAAAGATATTATATAGTGGACTTTTATTTGAAATCTATATTGCTGAAATAGTTTTTAAAATTCATGTCATTTTTCTTAAACGGAATTAAAAACGAGTCCATGATTAGAAGATGGAGTGATCATTTTTTAACATAGATATCATGTAAAAGTGGTAAAATTTGAACATCTTTAATAAGATTCTTCCAACAAATAGTCCAAAATTTTTAAATCAAGATTCAATAACCTCAATCAATATGAAACTTAGTTTTGAGCCAAAATTTTTAAATCAATAACTCATCTTGTAATAACTTGAGCCCAAAAGTTCAGATATGTATTCCATTTATTTATTCTGATGATGAAGATTGCAATACATTGCTATATTGAAAATGGTTTTTCTTTTTAAACATCTCATTGCGAAAACTAACGAGATTATATGATATAAGAAACCAAACTATTCTTTAAACAATACAAAAAATTATCATCGACTAAATTTTTTAAACAGACCCTAAACTTAATGATCCATGGATTATAACTCATCTTGATCATTATCTCAATCATTTCCGGTGCTCGAACATCACATGATCACCCAAAAAACGTCAATTTGATTATCTTACTTTACAATAATATACAAATTGATTAGTAGCTCATTGTTTTTTAATAATTACTGATAGAAGATTTCCATTGTTAACTCACTTAGTAATTAGCATTTCTTTATATTTGCATACATGTTCATGTGTATAGAAAAAGAATTGTTCGTATTTTAATTATGATTTTAATTTAAAATATTTACTTCAAATTTTAAAATATAAAGTAAAAATATATCCTTATGTCTTAATAATAATTAAACAAAAATTACCATAACAGTAGCATTTAAAGGAAAAGGGTAAGGAGCATATACATTCAAAAACAAACAATCTTCAGATGGTTGCGAAGTCGGTTTAAAATCCTTTAACCATTTAGAATTAACAAACTCTGATCTTAATAAAGGAGCTGACTGTATGCAAAAGCTTCCATAATTCACAGCTTCTAATATACCATTCCATTTTTGCTTTGGTATAGGATCCTTAAATCGTAAATCATTAATTGGTGCTTCTGCAAACGGGATGCCAAGAAATTGTGCCACAAGTTTTGAGGAGCCTGGTACTTGGACTAATTTTCCTTTCAACTTTCCAATGGTTGTGTTTACTAATACATCTAAAAAAATGACTTGAATTAAAATGTATTCACAAATATGGTAATAGCAAAATGTTAAATAAATATTTCTATTTATAGTAAATTTTTTTTTTAAAATAACAAACAAATCTTTGTTATTATTAAAAAATAATCTTAATAGTGAAACAGTAATATTTGCTTTGCAAATATTCGTTTCATCTTCTCTCACTTCTTTCCTACCCTCATACCCTATTTTAAACCCCAATTTATCGTATTGTGTCTATACTGCCGCTTATATGCCGAAATCCTACTTAAATTAGATCACGAATGTATAAATGCTTGTGATATATATGATTTCAAAATCCTAACATTAATAATTTATAAATTGTGAGTATGTACATGTTTATATATTCATTTTAAAAAGTAGGTCATATAGATCGTATTTACACACATACTGCGATAATATATTTTAAAACTTAAATAAAAATAATAGTTTCGTTATTTAAAGTTATTTTGTTTAAATCTATTTATTTTAGAAATATTACATTCGTAATATTTGTTTTCATTTAATAAAATAATATTTAACTTTAAATAGATTTAAACATTTAGAATTTAAAAGTAAATAATTTTGTTGTTTTTAGATTTATAAAAATCACGCCACAAATTTTATGTAAAAAGTAAATGATGGTTGGAAAGAGAACAATAGGCTTAATTAATTAAATTTGGTAAAATACATTAGTGGCTTAAATATTTGGCCATCAAGATAAATAACAGATGTCCACTTTGGTATTTTTTAATTAAAACAAGGTAAAACCAAATTCTAATCTGAATATCTTAAAAGTGAAACTAATTATAAAATCCCCATTATATTAGATATTCGGATAAGATAAGTTGTAGTTTTTGTTTTGGCATCTATTTTTGGTTCTAGATTGATCACCACAGGGTAGTTTTATTGTGAGCTCCCTTGATATATATAGAACCTATTTTATTAATTTTTATTCTATTCTGATATAGATTCTATTCTGATTCAGAGTTGTTCTTAGTTAGTTAAAATTTTTGAGATTTTATTAGTTGAATATTGTTTGAATATATTATTTTGAGAGTTTAATATAGGTAAATTTAGTGAAACTCTGTATACCAATGAGGCCAAACTCGCTTTAATTTTCAACAAATTCGTAAAATACCAGCCTTTACTAATTGAAAGTAGAATGTCTGTGTAGGGCTGACAGGAAGGCTCTCTTTCTTCTCGGTATGGCCATCCTGTGGCACATCATACTGTCAGATGTCCCGTACCTACTGTAAACCACCGCTGCTGCCAAAAATGTATCTAATTTGATTCTGGACCAAAGAAGCTGCCATAACAAGATAAATGCTGCCATTTAACTTCCATTAAAGCCTCCAATTCAAATAGACAGAAGAAAACAAAATGTGCATGCCTGTCCAACTTATATGAGGTAACCTCAATTAACCCAAGAGCTCTTTCTATATATATTCATTTAAAGCTATAGCTAAATTTTCAATGTATCTTTCTGTAATTACTCGATGCCTAAATTTCTATTTGTATTATAAAATATTTGTAATGTAACTTGTGTGCTTTTCTCTCTATCCTTGGGTTGATATTTTTATATTTTGCTAATTTATCTTATGTCTTTCATTTTGGTAGTGTGCTTAGATGGTCATCGAATGAGTGAATTATTTCTTTCCCCTTTTATTAGTATGCCACCATATTAGTGTGGATAAATTGTATAACTGACCCCTATTAAATGTCTTATAAAATCACTCATTTGAGGGCTACTTTATCTCATATTTTATTAAACGTTAAATACTTATGTCTTTTAAGAAAGGTATATTTCTCATTCTTTTATATAACATGAAGATATATGCAATATTAATAAGTGAACTATATAATATAGAGAAATGCATGATTGCATATAATATTGTGAATACCTGTTTAATAATGCATTCCCCCTCCATTTTTCTTATTTAGAATAACTTATTTTATTGTATTTCTAACATAATTTGTGAGCTGTTAAAGTTGAGGTTGAGAATGTTTGGACTTTCTTAAAATTATTTAGGTACATGATTAAAATTAATATTCACACATGCATAAAAAAAATTTAAAACAAAAATTAGTAATGTCGAATAAATTACAAAGGAAAACTATATGCAAATAAATTCACAAAATGTAATAATATCCAATTCTTTATTCAATGAAAAGAACCTGTGAAAGCTTCATCACATAGTTGCTATTGCAATCAGTAATGCTTGTTGTAACACTTTTGTTTAGTCAATGACATTTGTTACATTTGTTAGTTTAAATATTTCATATTTAATTTGTTTTTATTTCAACAGTAATTAGTTTAATGAGAAAAAGATAGAATTATATAACATATTTCTAAAAAAATACTTTTAAACAAAGTATGTCCAATGTTTTTGCTACTGGTTTTTCATTTTTTTTTATGTCAACATTCATATTGTGCTTTTGTGACTCATCTCAGAAATTATTACAGTGTATGCATTTACAAGAATTCTTTTTGACAAAACATGTACATTATTTTTATTATAAGACATAGAAAAAATAAGCAAACTAAACTGATAATCAAGATTTATGCGACAAAAATTTTACCAATCTAATATTCATAGTAAGTCTTTATATTTATTGTATAAATCATAATTTAATAATTAAAAGTATGTGTTCTATTATTTGTGCTAAAAACCTTCAATATAGCATATATATTTGGCTAAAATAGTATTTTTACTCTGAATTTTTAATAATGTTAACAAACTAAAGTTTTTAATATAGAAAGCTGAAAGATAGATATGTTTATTCTATTCTTTATCAAGTGCTGACATAAAAAGAGTTATTTATTTATAGTGTGTAGGAATATAATTTACTTCTATTTTAATTTCATATATTTTAAATTCATTTAATTAAATAATATTTGGCTAATAATAAATGAATGGAAAAAGATATAATATACATTTTTACAATGGTTTTTTCCCCTCTTTCTTGCACATATTGTATTATTGTTATAATAGGTACCAATTAAGTTTATATAAAAGAAATAAATGTTGTTGTGTATGTAATGTAGATTGAAGCTATAAAATAAAAAAAATACTTCCAACCCATTGAAAAAAGCAAAAAGAGTATTTTTTTAGTGTTATTATTGTAAATATATATATATGATTTCATTTTGAAAGTTGAGTTGATAATGATTATGAATATAATCGAAAATATTTCTTTATGAGTTTTTATTTATATTATATTATAAATTGTTTACCGTTGTTTGGAATATATTTAAGTTTCATTATATATATAATTATTGCTGTTATGTAGAGATATTTTATTTTATATTATGAAATTGACATATATTCCTTCATCAATAAATGTTTTAAAAGCATAGGGAGTTCACCTATGCTTATAGCTTATTTTTTACATAAACTAACTTTTATTGATCGTGCCTAAAGTAGGATTTGATATTATTATGAACCTGTTTTTTAAATTGGCAAATTACTTGCACAAGTTCAGTTTATATATTACAGGGAAGAGTTTCTCATTTTGAACCATCTACAACACTGAATCTTATTAGTTTGAATATATGTAATAATTAGTAATATAATATTTTATGTATATGTAATATTGTGCAAGTCACACATGCACTATAGAATGGAGATACATTCTGCTGTTAATAAATGTTTTAAAAGCATAGGTGATCCACAGTATTATATATATATATATATATATATATATATATATATATATATATATATATATATATATATATATATATATATATATATATATATATATAATAAGTTATAAATTTCATAAATTGCTTTTAAACTTGCATTTAATGATCACTAGATGAAGCTTACTAATAGCTCTAATCAAACTTTATTTTATAAGTGCCAAAAGAGAAAGAATTCAAAATCTCTATTGGCAAGTCCCTATCTCCAGACCAAGGCTCACCTCAGTGGAGTGCTAAGGTGATCCATAAGCTCGAAACCGATTGGTCTGGAGATCGGGACTTTCTGATAAAGATTTTGAATTCTTTCTGTTTCTGCACTTATATTAAAAAAACTTGATTAGAACTATTGGTAAGCTCCATCTAGTGATATATATATATATATATATATATATATATATATATATATATATATATATATATATATATATATATATATATATATATATATATATATATAGTAACATTTTCCATGTCTTGCTTGGCCTCTATACACAATAAATTGCATGAGTTGATCAAGTTATGCAAAAAGAAGAAAGTTGTATTTCTATTTCTAAAAACATAACTATATTTCCGGATCAACTCCACCTAGTAATTATTACGATTTACGCAATCGACGAAATCAGCTTTTATTTTTTTTATAAGGGCGCCACGATTCATATAAGAATCCGCTGAAACTGTCACATCATGTATCACAACTTAAAAAGAAAAATGTTTTTAAAAGAATCAGTATCATATTTTACCGTAACTAGAATTATTTTCTAAATATTATTATTTCTGGAGCTTATTAAACACATATTGGCAAAGGTAAATTATATTTTCAAATCTTACTAAACTAATATTAATAAATTTAATAATAATCATTAATAACTATTATTAATAATGTACAAATGAAAGGTTGATATTAGAAATAAATATTTTTATTCTAACAAATTAAAATAAAGAGAAATTACTAATTAAATAAACTGGAGAGAACACACGAACGTTAATCCAAACATGAAGCAATTAATAAAAAAAACAGTTTCACAATTAAAAAGTTCTTAGGTAAACAAGAGTCTAAATTGATCAATAAAATTAAAGTCTCTATCGGGATCCTATTATAAGTATATTTTTAAGAATTGTTTGCAAACACTTAATTTTGTCATAATCGGGAATAATGAATCATAGCTTACCGGTAAGTTTAGTGAGTTCACAAAGCTTGTAGATTACTATGCATAGTTTTTTGTGTGTGTGAGAATGAGCTCGGCCATCAGTTATAAGTTGATCTTGTGGTCTATTCTACTGGTAGGTCATGAAGGCTTTTCTGGTGTCCATCTTCAGGAACGATGTCAGCAAAAGCTCCAGTTCACTCTAACATGCAGAATTATTTCAGTGTAGGGTGATCCTGGATATATTCTTTTGTTATCCAGGACCAACTAAAAGAAGAACAGCCAACAAGACCCTGATCAAACTGGCTTCTTCCTTTTATGCTAGAGGTCCAGTTTTCAGACTTCTGCGCATACCTTTTGTTTTTCAAAAATATACGTTGATAATCTTGTACATTCTTTATAAAATTTACATTACAAAGTCTTTATTTTTTGAGCATAATTCTGCCATCTTTAATTAGCTAAAATATTTTTCTTTTAGCTTATCTTTTTACTTTTGGAATTTTTTAAATTTATCTGGATTAGTAATCAGCGTGTCTTTTGTTTTCTCCAGTTTTTACTTTTATTTTTAACTAGATAAAAAAAATATGAACGACAATTTTAACTTTTATTGTACATTTTAAAAAAATAATTATACTAATCAAAAAAAAATCTAAATTTACTTTTTTTTTTTTTTTTAGCTTTTACCAAATGCCAATACGTATATTTGTACCATATATAAATAAACGGTACATATATATATATTGTACCCTCACTACTGATCAATATAATAAAAATAAGTAAACAAAATAAATAAAATAGCTCCAGCTAAAACTTTCGATCTTAATATAGTAAAAATGAATATTAATAATATCTTACAATAATTTTTACCACTAGACTATCTCAAATAAATAATAAAGAATATGGTTCAATTTTAAATAAATAATAAATAACATAATATAATAATAATAATCATGAGACATTTGGTGAAAGGTAAAGGTACTAGTACATATAATACACTCCACCACTTGATGGCACTGTTTTTTGCCCACGATGTTTTTTTTTACACATTTCATAGTGTGTTGACATTTTTCAAACTACTTTTAAACAATTTATGAACCAACATTAGTTTCTAAAATGGAATACTTACAGTTTTAAATTACATTATAAATATCAGTGCATAGTGTGAAGTTGTGGAGCCTTGGGACCAACTGTGATCAAACCAACATTACAATTTTGCACAATGTATTTGTACTTGTCTTGTCGTGAAAAAAGACACTATTATAAACATTACAGGCTGACATTCTGCAAAGTATTTGTAAACAATTTATGAACCAACATTATTTTATAAAATGTAAAAATTAAATTTTTTTGAAATGAAATAATTACATTTTTAAATTATATAATAAAATGTCAGTGCATAGTGCTGGAATGTGCAGGGCTTGGACTGATGTTTTTGGTGATCCAAAAGATTATCCAAAAGAGGCAGTACTGTGATCAAACCAAGCTTCTGATTGCCAAAACAATGTGCAATCTCAGACATTTAATTTGTCTCATAACTGCTCTCATGTAAAGATGCCATTTCACATTAATTCTGTGAAATTGTGCTTGTCACTACACTTTTGAAATTTATTTCACATTCCAAGCTGATAGGAAAGCACAGTGATGGGCTTACAATTATTAGTATGTAATACTACATCAGGTAGGGTGTATGATCATTACTTCAAATGCACATTATAAGAGTTATGGTCAGTGGAATTTCATACCCCCTCACATGATATAGTAGCAATCTGTGAAATATGTGCTATTTGCAAAGTGTCACAAAGCACATCAGTGGGCAATGCAATATATACCCACAGTGGCTAATATGAACATCACTGTTCTATAGGTCATAAACTGTTGTAGTGTTAGTCATAAGTTAGGCTGCTAAAATGGCATATTGATGTGCTTTGGCCAAAAACCAGTGCCATTAAGTGGTGTAATGTATTATATGTACTAATACCAAGGTAAAGTAATAAGATTACATTGAGCATATATCCAAAAATATACAATCTCAATGGCATAAGTACACTATCCCCCCTTTTATTTCGAATAATAATATAAATCCATAGCATTCTTAAGACTTTAAAAATATTACAAATCATCTAATATAATATTACTAAATAAATTATAATCTCTGTTATTAAAAATATAAGCATCTCAGGTTCTTTAAATAAAACCATTCACTTGATTTATAATATCCTGTAGCCAACTATGATGAGGAATTTTGCATCATTCTTAACTACACCTAAACAATAATAATAATCATAATAATAAAATATAATAATACTCCTACACCTAGTCTAATTCACAATTGATACTATATTTACTATGTTATAATCTGGTCACTAATAATAATAATAATAATAACAACAACAACAACAACAATAATAATAATAATAATAATAATGATGATGATGATGATGATGATGATAATAATAATAATAATAATAATAATAATTCTTTTATTTATTATGTGACATGTTGAATGTATGGTATAATCTGAACAATATGTGGCAATAAGAAATAGCCTTAATTATATGGCAGTATTTTAAATAATAAATTATGACTAAAAATAATATTATACTATGTAATATTTCTGTGTCTTATTCTGAATAATAATTATCATCATTTAAATAAATAAATATTTTAAAATTATAATGTGTAAAATATGTTATATGTTTAATTCCGAATTCTGTGGATCAAATCTTTTCGAAGTGAATGGATCAATGACAACACAGTCAACAAGTTTTATAAAACAACTTTAACAAATTTATTCTAACAAAACAACTATGTACAAAATATTTACAATCTTTAATAAAACTACAAATATGAGATTAAAATTAAATAAAATATATACAAAATTAAATAAAAAGAAAAGATTAGGTTATAAATTTTCAATCTAAAAAATCATCAATGTGTAAGCCTTCACTCTGGCTTATTAATTCTTATATTTAAAAATACATATCATGAATGGATATTCAAATTTTATTATTCACCTCACAATATTGTATTGTATTTGCTACTAGTTTAATGGATATGAAAATATTACTTCAATTTCAGAAAATATATAAAAAAATACCTAGCATAATATTTTGTCAATTGAAATATGATTTATGTTTATTCTAAATTACTAAAATATATAATGACAAAAACAGTGCTTATTCATGTACTAAAGGCACCATTCTAAGTTTAAATATATGTATTTCATGTTCAAAAATATAGAATATAAAATTATCAAATAAAATATAAGCATTCATCATACATTTCACATTCCTCAGTTTGATGTTTCATTATAAAATATGCATTATTTTCAAAAAATGTTGTTGATTTATGAATAATCAAAAAATATTAAAAGTACTTAAAAAATATATTAGGAATAGTTATGATTCCTTTATCATCAAAATTATTTCAAAAATATTAAGAAAAATTATGATTTCTTTATCATATCAGCATTAGACACTCAATATCATTTGTATTTTTACCCAATTCAAAACCTATCTTGCCTTCTTAAAAACAATTCAACTTTCTAAATTTATCCATTATTCTTCTTTCAAAATACTGAACTACATGATGTGTTACTAATGAAATTCCAATAGCGATACAATGCATAGGATATGAAGGAATAACTAGAGTAAAGACTCAATAGTATAAAATAATTCAACAATCCACATGGAAATCAGTGTGAAAACAATAGGTACAACCTCATCTAATAAGCTTTCTTTCAGCACTTACAGAACATTGAAATATAAATATCAAACACTTTCCATGGAAATAAATACAAAATACAGGACTATATTAACTGTATTTGCATAATAACTACTTAGATATAATATAGGCTAATTCCCCTATCTTCTTAACTCATCATACAAATATAAACATTCAGGGTTTCATTTTTTTACTCCCCTGTCACTATCATCTAAAAATTTTAAATAGATTTAGACAATCAACATCGTAAAATAAACTAGGCAATTTTCCCAATAATAAACAAAGTTAACACATTACTTTATCAAAACCATGATTACTATAAGAAAATGTTTTACTCACTTGAACTTAACCGCAAATACAAATGACTTTGATTAAAATAGTCAATCAATATTCACATACTTAAAATAAGTATAATATGGTTTATTTCACAAAGAATCATATAAAATTATGGTAATTAATAAAGTTATAAAAACTTTATAAATAAAAGATATATGCATATTTTTATTTATAACTTATATCACTTAACAAAAGAAAAATCTATATGTGTTATTAACTCACACATCTGTATGTTCATTTATTCATGTAACACAAGATGAATATTTTAAAACTACAAGCAATTCTAAATATATATATACATCATATAATAATTAAAACAATTTAAATTGCCTATGTAACTTGCCATTTGCAATCACATCCTTTGATGTCTTCTAGTCCAATTTTCATAAAATATAAAAATTACAAATAACATTCTTTCAGCACCCATCACAAACTAATATATTTTAAAGAAATGTTATTTCAAAAAAAATATTAAAAATTGTTAAAAGATTTTAACATTAATATTATTAGAATTAAAAGGTTCCTAAAAATGTAACTTTTATAGTAATCCATAATAAATTATAATTCTAATGTTGATATTTTTTAATAAATAACTAATAATAATGAAATTTAAAGTTATGTAATCTTCTTTTTATAAATGTCCTTTAATAAAATATTCTTCTAATAAAGTGGGAGGTTCTGCAGTTGCTATGACAACATTCATTGTTGAAAACTTTCTTCTAACTCTCCTCTCTCTCAATGCATAAAAAAACACAATAAAAAAATAATGTCAACTTTTAAAATCCAAGAAAATCTGAGAAACTATTATTGATCCTGTTGTTGAAAAATATTTTATACAGTCTATTTCTGCAAATATTCTCCAGGATAGAAACAATTAATGTGATATCACTTAAAATATTTATTTCAGGTAGGCTATCCATCCCTTCCATGCACATAAACTCCTTCTTTGGTGAGATAAGCAACATTTTGGTGACATTTAATAGGCATATAATTTAGTATAAATAGACATCTTTTCATTTTAAAATTATATTTCAATAAGGGATACTTAAAATAAATAGATGAATCCAAGTTTCAAATACAAAAAAAAAGTTATTTATTTCTGGCATAATAATATTTTCTTTATTATCCATTTTTCTTTTTTCTTGCAATTAAATTATAGCAATTAAGATGACAAGTTTTTTTATATTTAAATATTCTCTTGTTCAATATAACTTTTGTTAAAACAATTGTGTTCTTTATAGAAGTTATCTTTTTAAAATGCTTCACTTCCAAGAGTTTAAACATATTTTGCTTCAAAGGTAAATATTTCTTCTTTTACATATTACAATTCTTTTAAATAATGTCAATATTATAGACAGAAAGAGAGCAATATATTTTATAGCTCATCTCAAATATTTTATAGAGTTTAGAGGTATATTACATTTTAGTCTTTTCAGATAATTTTTATTAAAAAATGTTTTTTTAAAGTTTTAAAATCTATAAATACAAACATCTCCATTATATAAAACATACCTCTGGATAATATTTGATTACAACTCAGAAATACTCAGCAAAAATAAACAGATAAATTTTTATATAGCACTGGGAAAACTGTGCTTCCATAAATTAAACTTCTTACACAAATATGTTCCTGTTCCATAGTTTAGAAATAAATTTTAATTAAGCTTTAAAATAGTTGTCTGGCAGAAAATATAAAGGTTTTATTCAAATATTTTTGTTTGAACTATATAGTAGTTTTTTAAATCCTTTTGACTTTTAAAATAAAATTATATTAAAAATTTAAAATAATTGCATGTTGACTTAAATATTACTAGCCTATAGTAATACAAATTGATACTATTTATTACAACAAGAATTTTAAAACAATAACCACAACAACTTAATTACACACAGTTTTTATACCTCTTCTTTTAAACAATTTTGATTGGCTGACAGATCATCAGATTACAGACTCTTTTATATATTTCCCAATTATGTACTTTTAAAAATTAGAAATAAAATTATGAGGCATAATTTTAAATAATAATATAAAAAATATTTAATATAAGTAATTTATGTTATAACAAACCAAAAATATTTAAATAACATATTTTACTAATCCTTACTAATTTATGAAATTATAAGAATATTAGTTTAAAATGTAGCAATGTACATTGGTTAGCTTTAAAATAACTTTAAAAATTAAATATTTATTCAAGTTTATCTTATCATGTATAAAATGTTTCAACTCTATAATGATTTCAGAAAGCAATTCAAACTTTCTCTAAAACTATGCATGCATAATACACATATATCATCAGTCATGTGATTTGCACTGCAGAAAAATGTTGCAATTTTTTTATTTTACTGCCTGCAATAAATCAAATGAATATTTAATTACAAAAAAATAATACCCATTCAAAATATTAAATGTAATAATAAAATTTAGAATTTTGACATTTTTATAACATTTACTGGAAATTAAAACAGTTGATATACCATAAGACATGAAGAACTTCAATAAATAATTATTGTACAGTTTAAACTTAATTTTAAAAAATAAATTTAATAATTTATTCAAATACATTAAACATTACATTAAAATTAATGGTTTTTTAAAAGTTTATTTAACGAGATATTCAATATATTTAAAATATAACTAAGACCAGTCCTTCCAACAATACAATATCAAATTATTCTGCTTTCTTATTATTATTTTAACATTTAAAATAACTTTAAAATATTTTCTACCTTTTTGTGTACTTATTTTAGCAAGTTTTAAATCTATTTAAATATTATCATTACAATTATAATATCTATATGTCTTCTAATTTAAATTTTTTAAAGAAATTGGCTTTTTAGCACATTCACCCCTAATGAAAAGAGTACAATATCAGATTCAGTGTCACAGTTAGTTAAAAATGAAAATCTTTCTCTTCTTGCAATATACAAACTGAACTTGTGCAACTAATTTGCCAATTTAAAAAGCAGGTTCAAAATAAGATCAAGCTCTGATTTAGTTAAGATCAATAAAAGGTAGTTTATTTTTAAAATAAGCTCTAAACATAGATTGACTATCTATGATTTTAAAACATTTATTGACAGAAGAGTGGGTCAATTTCTTAGTCAATATCTGTATTTCTTCAAAGTTATATATATGTAATCTTGTAATTAGGTATTTATAAATACAGTAACACACACACATATATATATATATATAAACTTTTATCCATTTAGGAGTGTTTTTGACTAGCTTCATAGTCTTTCTTAACTAATACTTTCAAACACACTTCCGAAATCTAATCTTCCCACAATTCATTGATGTTTACATGTGTTGCCTATGTGATTATTAAGTCATGCTTATATTTATATATTAACATATCTTCCTTTATTTTTATTTTATTATTGTTTCTTTTAATTTGTAATATTTTCACATTATTATACTCCAAATTAAAACCATGTATACATAATCTATTATGATTATAAAAAAAACGATGGTGAGACATTATCATTTCCATTTGAATTTTGTTTAGTTTTTGAACTCTTTTTAATAACTGCAAGTGCTCTTTACTTCTTTTCTCCAGTGTACATCTTGATTCCCCTATATATACACTGCCACATTTACATCTCTATTTATATATGATGCAATTTTGATTAAATAATGAGGTTTAAACAAAATAATAAATAATTCAAAAGCACATTTTTAAATCAAAATTGCATCATATATAAATGGAAAGGTAAATGTAGTGGATATATAGGGGAATCAAATGTACATTGGAGAAAAGAACTAAAGAGTTACTGGCAGTTATTAAAAAGAGTTCAGAAAACTAAACAAAATTTGAATGGAAATGATAATGTTTCACTATAGATTTTTTATGATCATAATAGATTGCATATATATTGTTTTAATTTGGAGTATAATAATGTGAAAATATTATAAATTGAAAGAAACAATAATAAAAGGAAAATAAAGGAAGCTATGTTAATATATAAATATAAGCATGACTTAATAAACAGACAGGCAGCACATGTAAAAATCAATGAATTGTGGGAAGGTTAGACTTTGAAAGTGTGTTTGAAAGTGTTCATTGACAAAAACTATGAAGCCAGTTGAAAATGCTCCTAGATGGATTAAAGTTTTTAAAGTTGTACTTTATATATATTTATTTTACTGCATTTATAAATATTTAATTATAAGATTACATATATATATATTGTGCCGGTCGGATTTGTATGTTCACGTAACAAGATCTAGCATCTAGGCAAAAGTACCCCGAATCCAATCGTGCACAAGATACACAGGTCAGGAACACTCATGGATTCTGCCCTATTTGCCTATTCCCCAGATCTATAACATTATAAGCAACAATCCCAATGACATCGATTAATCCACTTCTCATCCACCGACATCGATCATCGGAGACACAATAAGACTCAGGACTAACTCGTGATAGACTAATTTAATAACATATTAATTATGTGCAGAGCGGAGATCATATAATCATATTTAAGCTTAAGAAGTAACTTAATATCTATCTTAACTAAAGAAAGCATTGATTCGAGTTTGAAGTAGATATATTTAATATTTATTAACAATAATTATGTCGGGTAATTTAGCTGATGTGGGCCTCAGGATTACTATAGATATTTATTTGAATCATTTTATACACTAACATTTGAATCTGGCAATGCCAATAATATATATGTATTTGGAATAAATTAACGCTATAAAATATATAATCAGAATGCTATCACACTCCCAGAAACGAAAGGAGCATTTGATTACTTTAAACAATAATTTTAACATAAATAAGATTTGATTACATTTAATATGAGGGTTAATTTGGAAAGTTAGATAATTAATGTGCGGGATGAGTAATGAACAATTTATACAAACGATACTAAATTTATTGTATTATTATTTATATTAAACTAACGGCAATATGTTTGTTTAAATAAATCATTTCATTACAGCTTATGAATACTTCTGGGCGAGTGATAAGATGAGGGAAAGCGGTGTGTGCATGGTGGCTTCTTGGGTCGGTCCTTTTATGGATCCTGGAGTGTGCTTCGCAAATTTTAAGAAGTGACTGATTTCCTCTGCAAACTTTGGCAGGGTCAGTTTGATGAACGAAGGGTGGCTGGCTATGCCTATCGGGCTGGTTTTTCCAGAGCGATCCCCATATAGAGCATGCTCATAAGACCATGGATGTCCCCCAGGTGGTTTTTACAGCCTGGTTTAAGGACAGAGAGACAATGATGGGGTCCAACTTTGCGGTTGCCTCCATGTAATAGTGAAGCATGAAAATATATATTAAAATAGAGTGGCCTTTATGCGCTCAATGCTTATTACTAAAATATAAATATATTTCTAACATTAAAGACTCTTGGGACATGTTTATTGCCCATGAATGATGAACTATTCAGCGTAATGACATGGCTTCACTTTAAACAAACAGGGATAATAATTACACACATAAATATAAAATAAAAGCTAAGGTTCCCCTCCCCCATTACATTATATTACTTAATATTATTCATTACTTTTTTTACACATTAAATCTTAGTTTTGGTTGACTTATGCTCTTGTGAAATTGATTATAAAATAAAAGGGTGGGCGTAATAGCTAAGATGAAATTCACATATATACTTGTAGTTGAAAAATAAAGGGTAGTACATTATTTAGGATGGAGAATTGGAAAAACAGATGTCAAATCTGTTTTTCAACAGTAAACATGAAAATGTAATTAACTTATTTTCTAAAATCATGAGCATCTGGGCAAGCCGAATAAGACTTGTTTTTATCAATTAGAAATTATTTACCCAGTAAATGATGGGTGGGGAAAACAAAATAATTTATATGCTGGCGATTTTAGAATATTATTGGCATTAACTTTAAATAGAAATACATAAAAACATTAATAAAAAATTGTTGGCTGCTTTTAAATAAAAGAAAAGAAAAAGACATTCATATAAGAGGCTTAGCATAAATTAGTTATATAGAGTTATATATATTTATATTTGAAGACATTTAAAAGATATAGAGTTTAAAATACACATTACATTACAGAGAAGGCAGGATTTTAAGAATTATTAGCGGTCAGAGTTCTTTAACTTGATTATCGTGAAACGCATTTCATTAGGAATCAGTCTGTCAGTATTATCACTAGATCTAGGATAGCGGGATGGCTTTGGATAGCACTTCATTTCATTGGAAAACATATATATAGTTCAGTAGCATGGAGTACGGAAGCTTCGTTCCTGGGATCAGCATATTAGAACGGAGGGATAAGGTGAATTTTATTACTCAGAACACATTGCGTTAAAATTGCATCGAGCGTGGATTATCTTTAGCAGCATGGCTAATTAATTATCTCCTCTCTTATGTGGACTCAAATCCAGCAGTATTTATACTTTTGATTTTAAAACTGTAACTAGGCAACTACTGCTGGACCTGAGGCAGTTTGAGCACTTAGCTTTCATTTGGAAACGTTTGGCCGGATACTCTTATCTAGTAAGATGTTTAAAACAATGCAAGTTTGTTATCAGTTTTTCGAACGATTGTTTTAAAATACATCTTGTGATTTTAAAACAAGCTAGCGTGGACAATTTCCACTAATGGGTTTATTCTATTATTACTAATTTGTAATCTTCTATTTTAATCAAAAGGGTCTTCCGGGTTATTGTTTTTCAAGAGACTTACTAACAAGATTGCATCACTTCTGGCGACAAACTTATATATGAAAAAAATAGTAGGTTTCATATATATCTTATATATATATAATATTAATTCAATCGCAACCTCCTACGTTAAAATACACATATATATTTATTATTTACACCCACATACACATGAGAATATTATTATTACATTAAATATTAAATTGAAATACATATGTTTACATTATTTTATACTCTTGAATAAAGAAATATATTATTGGTTATGTTATACGTGCATAAGGACAAGTTTGAATGTGGTTATGTGGTAGGAGATTGGATGTGGGCTGTGAAGCAGGATCTGAGCATCAGATCATCTGCTTCAATATATATATATATATGTTATAAATTAATAATTTTTAACAGATATTGTTGAAACATTTTAATATGTGGAAAAAGCTGTTCTGATTTCATATTAGAAAAATTATCATCAGATATTAATAGATAATAATGAATAAAAATAGCAAACTAAGTTCTTTTTAATACCCTTTTGAATATTAAAAGTATTTACAGTTTACTATTTTTATTGATTACTGTCTATGAACATGTGATGGTGAATTTTCTAATATGAAAAGATAACAGATATTTCCTCTTATTAAAATATTTCTACAATATATATATATATTGTAATGATGGTCGCCAATTGTAATGATCCGGAGTATGAAGACTTACGTAAACTGCACTACAGGGCGCCATCTAGGCATTTAAACCTAGAAAAATTTATAGAGTAGGCAGATACGTAAGTCAAAAAAAAAATATTTTTTTTTTTTTAAATTTTGATTCCGGTCGTTAGCCAATGTCACTAGCTCAGTGGAATAGCAGAGATTTAATAATATACTCTAAGAGTATATAAAAAAAGAATAAAATAAGCCACTGCCAGTAATTAACACACAAACATTTATTTATTTCACATATATATAAGATTTAAAATTATTTTAGTATTAGTTTTACATTTCAAAATTTAACCTACATTTTTAACATTGATTTTTGACTTTAATTTACATTTAATTACTATTATATTCTAATTTTACATTTTAATTAAGTCCGCACAGATAAATTTATGAAATCTTGTTTATAATGTTGAATATAGATCGGTTACATAGATTTCACGGTCAAAAACATTTCAAAATAAACATAAACGATCAAAATACAAAATTATTGATTACTGACAATTGCGGAGGGAAATTTATACGTAGCCCAATAGTATTCACCATAAGATACTTGCATTGTCACCAATAACTTAAAAGACATATGAATAAATACATTTTAGATACTCACCAGTAAGGTATCATTATTTATCGAATGTCTATATATTTTGATCAAATATGAAATCCAAAACATAATTAACCGATAACGAATCCATGCAAACGTCTATAAACAACTTAAATTTAATGCATTTTTATTTAGTGTTGAGTATGAATAGACTACATAAATTTGCTTTTGAAAATAAACATTCTATCCCTATTTAACCTTAGGCTAAAAACCGCAGCCAAACTGGCGCCAATCCATCTGATATATCGATGTATTCAAAGTAATACGAAATACGGCGGCACCAAAAAGTTAAGAGAAGAAATTGCCTCTCGTCAAATAGGAATATGATATCTATCTGACAAGAAGAGCAATAAAAAAAAAACTCCATAGAAAGGAACTGCGCTCTGTGTCTTATAATTCCTTCCATAGGCAAAACGGGAGAGTGCGGCGTATGGAGCAATTCTGCCAGTAGCGAATCTCTGACTACATCTACTAACTACATCAATATATCCAATCCATTGACCCAATTTAACAACGACACAAATAACCTAAGATTACCCTCCCCTAATATAACTGTACAAATCTATACAGCCATTCACGCCCGACTTAAGTTTAACATTTATATAATTAATTTAACGAAAAACAAAAAATCATGATTAAAACTTAAAGAACAAAAAATAAATAAATGGAAATTATTTTACATAAATAATAAAAAAAATACATCAAATAACACTATTAATAAAGAATTTAGTTTGGTCAGATAGGATTCTATTTGTAACAAAAAACTAGGAAAGTTTAAAATTTAAAGTTCTTAGTGTTTTCAAATTAATATTGTTCGTTATATTTTATAAAGTTCTTACGGTTTTAGAAATTTTCATCTTTTACAGTTGCTTGCCATTTGAAATCCATCGTTAAATTTCCCGATGATCCTGTGGTCCTCTGAATATAAGAAAAGCGATGTTTCATTTTTCCATTTTATAACAACTGAAGGGATTGAACGTGCGTCTTTTTCAATCCCTTCTCCTTCACTTCCACACTAACACATATCTGTCACATCATAAATAATCAATAATAACCAATCACTAATTAATAATTTCAAAATTTTCCTTTTATACGTATTCGAAGGATTGACTTGGCATTATGTCATCGATGTGATGATCCTTTCGCTGAGGTCCGATTTCCCGATGGATTTCTTTCATTGGCTATTTGTTTCTATTGTTTTCCTATCTGACCGATGTTTTTACATTTAAATGCTCAAGGCTGGTTTACATTTAACTAATTAACAATCATTTCCATTTCTGATTAATTTCTGTGTTTTTCAAGATTAAAGATATATTTTTATCTCTAAATCTTTTTAAGTTTTTGTTTTTAAAATACCTTTTCTATTTTTAATACAGTTTTATTTTAATAATTTTTTTTATCTGTGCGATTTAATATACGAGTTTAAGATGATATTTAATTTCAATTTTTAATTCTTAAAGAAAATTTTTAAATGCGAACTTTTTAATTTACTTTCATGTTTAATAAATATAAAAAAAACAATGTAACAAACGTCTGTGCTTGTTACAATATATATATATTCTAACCTCCCCCTGCACGTTCTCACCCCAAAATATATTGTTTATTACGAATATTACGGGTTCTAGCTCAGTTAACAAATAAATAAGTGAAATATTCAGCATTAATTAAAATGATTACTAGCTCTAATTTTTAAAATACAAATACGGTTCAATTTTTAAAATGAATTAACAAATATTTACTATTTTCATGAGACATGGAGTGACAATACGGGGAATGAGATAGACTACATTGAGCCATTATCCACACGATACTACCTCAATGGCATAAGAACACTATTCCCCCTTTTTACTATATCAAATAACTAACTCATAGTATTCTTATGACTTTCTAAGCTCTATTCACTACGATTAAAATAATAATCATATCTTAATCATTTTTATAACAAGAATCTAGTTTAATTAAATAAAATGAAGTAAAATAAAATAAAATCTCAGGTTCATAAATTGTATTCTAACTGATTTAAAATTACGGTAGTAAAATATGAAAAGGGAATTTTATGTCATAATCTACTACACAGCAACTAACAATAATAAAATAATAATAACAATAATAAATATAATATAATCTTATTTCTTCCTAAAATGAACTAAATAAATACGTACGTGGTAGTATTTTAATAATCTGACAACAGAATACATGTGGCAACATTAGCATATAATTTAATGTAATATTGTGGCAACCGACTTATGACCAATAAATAATATAAAATTATGATCTTTTAATTTTAACACACCAATAAATTCTCAAAAATTATTATAACACTTTTATGTTTACCCTTTGTGCAAAACATATATGTCTGTTTCAATTATAAATGTATCGTGATTTCATGCATCCATGTGGAGAAATAACAACTCGGACACAAAACTTTAAAACAAATTTAAAACAAAGTTTATTAACAACATAAATAAATTAACAATATTTTTACTCTATATACTGTACCGGTAAAAATCACCATGCTTAATCACACACAGTAATCCGAATTCAAACCCAGTCCACATCTAGGAATAAATTCCAAGATGCAAACTAAATTCAAACCCAAAACCCTGGCATGACCCACCGATGACAACATTACAACGGTACGGGGTTTTCCCTTTACTAGCTCATCGAAAAACACAGACTAAATTACCTACAATCAGCTAGTTCATAGATATCTTATAGTCGGGATATTGGTACGGCTACCTGAGGCAGAGCTGTAACTGCTACCAGGCAGGTTCCCAGATGGTGGATAGGGGAATGGCCCCCAGATATGGGGGTCTGCTGTGAATAAGCATTTAGGCAAATAAGCAGTCCTGAACCAACAGCGGCAATGTTAATAGGGTGTGGGGGATCATAAGGGTGGCTCCTTATGTTTCCAGCTAAATACCACATAAACCCAATGATAACATTGTGCCAAGGCGAGTTTCTGGCACCATACCCAGAGGCCATGGCCATGGTAATGGAGAAAGCAGCATTATCATTACTGGCCCAAGGCAGAAGATGAAGATATCGGAATGGCTTGGTTCCAGAGATCTATGGGCATGGATGTAGCATCTTTAATGGCCATAGCACTGCAAATACCTAGAAAGATGCTGGTTTCCCATCTGGGGTTGCCCATGATGGGTTGGTGGCAGCAAGGGCATGCGGCTATAAAACCAGGACCTTGCCACTCAAACTACATGATGCGGAAAAATTCAGATAGAGATCTTGCTAGGGCGTACCCTGTAAGCGACGCGTTGGGGCCTCACCTGACTCCACCGAGAAGTGGACAAGGGCTACCATATCGTGAGCGGATACGGTTAAAGAAGATTGCTCAAAGGAAAAGGAGGTTGAGTAGTGAAAGAAGGATGAGGGGTTCGGTCAGGTTGACTGTCGGTACTCTCAATGTTGGCACCATGACTGGGAAAGGTAGTGAGCTTGTGGACATGATGATAAGAAGAAAAGTGGACATTGTGGCAGTTCAGGAAACAAGGTGGAAAGGCCAAAAGGCAAGGGAACTGGGAAATGGCTTCAAGTTGTTCTATTGTGGTAGTGATTCTAAAAGAAATGGGGTTGGAATTATACTGAGCTCAAATTTGAAACATAGGGTATTGGAAGTTACTCGGTATAATGACAGGATTATCTCAATGAGAATTGACTTGGAGAGTTGTGTGATTACTGTGATTAGTGCATATGCTCCACAGTCAGGATGTGATGAGGATGAGAAAGATAAGTTTTGGGGTGAGATGGATGATATTTGGGGCTCAATTCAACAAACAGATAAGGTCTTCCTTTGTGGAGATTTGAATGGACATGTGGGCAGAGAAAATGGTGGGTTGGAAAGAATCCTGGGAAATCAGGGAATTGGGGAAAGAAATAAAGAGGGAGATAGAATAATTGATTTTGCTGTTTCAATGGATATGGCATTATTGAACACCTTCTTCAAGAAACCCCCAAATCAAAAGATAACTTACATGAGTGGAGGAAGAGAATCCCAAATTGACTATATTATGTATAGACGAATTGGCCTAAAAGATATACAGGATTGCAAGGTTATTCCAGTAGAAGCTATGGGTCAACAGCACAGACTTTTACTATGTCATGCTAATCTTACAGGAATTAAAATAAATCCTAGAAGAGGTATCATCAAGACCAAATGGTGGAAACTTGAGGTTGATGCCTACAGAAAGCAATTTGTTGATGAATTGATGAAGGTTGAAGACAAAGAAGAAGGGAAGATCTTTGGACAAGTACTGCAAACAACATCTGTGTAATTGGGGATCAAGTTCTTGGCCAAATGTCGAGTGTGATAAAAGAGAATAAAGAGACTTGGTGGTGGAATGCAGAAGTGCAGAAAAAAATTGGGAATAAGAAAATAGCCAAAAAGGAGTGGGACAAAGATGGAGGGAAAGTAGTAGGGTCAAATATAATATAGCAAAGAAAGAAGCAAAGAAAGCTGTTGCCAAAGCCAAGTTTGACGCATACTCAGATTTATATGAAAGTTTAGAGAAAGAAGAAGGAGTTAAGAAGATTTTGCGTATTGCAAAACAACGAGATAAGAGTGGTAAAGATACTTACCAAGCAAATAGAATAAAAGACTCTAACAATAAGGTGTTGTGTGGCAAGAATGAAATCATAGCTAGATGGCAGCAATATTATGAGCACCTACTAAATGAAGAAAACTTTTGGATTGACAAGGGATTTGGGACTCCAAATTTGGGCCCAGCTTTAAAGATCAGTAGGGAAGAAGTTAGACAAGCAGTCAGAAGAATGAAATGTGGGAAATCGGTGGGTCCAGATAACATCCCTGTAGAGGTATGGAAGGTAATGGGAGAAGAGGGAATCACCTTTCTGACCAAACTTTTTAATAACATCATGATCACGGAGAAAATGCCAGATGAATGGAGGAGAAGCATTTTGGTTCCAATCTATAAGAATCTTGGAGATATTCTAGAATGTAGTAATTATCGAGGAATAAAGCTGATGAGCCACACAATGAAAATATGGGAGAGAATAATAGCAAATAGGCTACGGCAGGAAATAGACATCAGTGAAGAACAGTTTGGTTTTATGCCAGGTAGAGGAACCACAGATGCAATTTTTGCACTGCGGCAACTTATAGAAAAACATAGAGAAGTCAACCAAGAAATTGTTCTAATATTCATTGATTTGGAAAAAGCATTTGATAGAGTACCTAGAGAGGAACTTTGGAGATGCCTAAGGAAAAAGCTGGTTCAGGAAAAATACATTCGTCTGATTCAAGATATGTATCAAGGCTGTCAAACCAGTGTGAGATGTAGTTCAGGAGAAACAGACTCATTTCAGGTGAAAGTGGGTGTGCATCAGGGATCAGCCCTGAGTCCCCTACTATTTAATATTGTTATTGATGTCCTAACAGAGGATATTCGTAGGGAAGCACCCTGGAACATGATGTATGCCGATGATATAGTGATTGCAACTCAAAACATCAAGGAAGCTCAGGATAGGATAGAAGAGTGGAGGAAAGCACTGGAGGAAGGAGGAATGAGAATTAGCAGAAATAAAACTGAAGTGCTCTTCTGTGGTAATGGTGGAGGAAGCATTTTATTAGGGGGAAAGAAGTTGCCTGAGGCTGAAAAATTTAAATATCTCGGGGCCTGGATGAATAAAGATGGATCACTGGATGGAGAAGTTGTTGGGAGAACTCAAGCTGGTTGGAATAATTGGAGAAGGGTCTCTGGGATACTCTGCGATAGGAGAATAGGTGCAAGGTTGAAAGGAAAAGTATATAAAACTGTGGTGCGTCCGGCACTGATGTATGGTGCAGAAACATGGCCGATCACTAAGAAAATAGAAGACAAGCAATGTGTAACAGAAATGAGAATGCTTAGGTTTGCCTCAGGCCTCACTAGAAAGGACAAAGTGAAAAATGAAGTAATTCGAGAAAATATGAGAGTGAGAATGATCAGTGAAAAAATGAAAGAATCAAGGTTGAGGTGGTTTGGTCATGTTAAGAGAAGAGAAGAAAATTACATTGGAAGGAAGATTTTGGAGATGGAACCACCAGGAAAAAGACCCAGGGGTAGACCTAAGATCAGATGGATTGATCGAGTGAGAAAGGACTTGCAGGAGATGTCACTTACGGAGGAAATGACTTTAGATCGAGTAGCCTGGAGAAGATTGATCCGCACCAGCGACCCCACTTGATGTGGGATTAATCAAGCTGTGGAAGAAGAAGATTGGTACGGCTAATAATTTAATGTATATATTTAAGTTGTCGATACAGACAGCAGGTGATTGACTAGATTTCGAGAGTAATAATGCAAGAGAGACAAAATTAGGTTAGATAAATTTTTAATAAATTATTGAAAGCATTGAATAATATTATTTACAGGTACGGTAAAACTCTCAGATGTATTTTATAATAGATTGCTGCTAGTCATCAATAATTGGTTTGTACTGATTAACAAACTCATGCCAATATTTATATGTTTAAATGGTTGTACAGGTTGATATGAGAATCAGAGTAATTGGAGCACTTAAAATATTTAACTACTAGTTTATATTAAATTGTTTTATTTAATAGATTCAAACCATTGCGTATACGGATAAATGGGAGGTGGTTTTATATAAAAATATAATATATAATACTGATGTACTGATGGTTGCAGGGATTAAGGTATACTACAATAATAACTTGCGGTGCATTGACGGAATACCGGGCGGCTTGTACTTTGACAAGTCTTAATGCCCCCAAGTAGATCTGGGACACTACAACCAGCCGGGATCATTTTCGAACCCCGGTGATCCAAGAGATTACCTGGAGAAGAATTTCTTTCTCTCCAATGGTAGTAAAACGAGACGCCAACTTAGGCGAAGGTAAAGGCATTGCCACAGTAACATCGAGGAAGAGTGATCGGAAGTGGATTTTAAAACGAAATTATATAAAACCTTTTCTCTCCGTAACATTTTCTATGCAACAGTCCGATATAACTATTCAATAAAACATGGCGAAATCAAACGATCGCAAAAGTAATAATTAATTAATTTCACTCTGATACCCATAACTCCCCAGATTGTTTGGAAGGTAATAATAGCAAAAAAATATTCACTTATTATTCTTACTCCGTAATAATATATAAAAAAATTATAATAAAATTTTAGACTATTTTAAGTATTGATATTTGGAGTATAGATTAAAATATCATAACGAAGTAAAAGAAACAATAAAAATATTTGAATATTTCTCAACTCAACATAAATGAAACAATTTTTAGTTCAATAAAAGAAAATTACTTTTAAAATGAATATAATAAATATTATGAGATAAACTTTACTGACTTTAATTAGAGTTGAGAAATATTATTATTGGCATCATTTTGTTTGTAAAATAAGTAATAGTAAAAATATAAATGTATTCACAAATGGATTATTAGTAGGCACAAATATTAATAATTATCATCTAAAGACTAGAGCACCGAAACATTAGAAAAGAAATTTACTGACAGGTTTTAGTGTAACATTTTCAAATGGAAAGCAAGAAATTTACATGCAATTACTTTGATTAACAGATTAAATATAAAATTATTACTGAGAGGAAAGTTAAAAAGTTCATGTAACAAAAGTTACCATTCTTTCTTCGTCCGGTTTTCTTCTTGCGGTGATATGTATGAAGAACGTAGGCGCGCATTTTGAATTTCTTAGAACGGCATGGTTAATTTAAATGTTGGAATTTGGAAGACTGGAAGCACGGAAAACATTACAGATCAGCGGTACGAAAGATTTAAATTGGCAGAACAGGGATCAGCTTCTTGGACTTAGCCCATCATGATTGCAGTTTACCGGGCAACTTCTTAATAACGGTTGAAGTGATTTCTCTGGAACAACTACTTGCTGTAGCTTGAGACGATCTAAGCACAGCCAAGTCAAAAGTTAGAGTCTCTATTATATTTAAGATGGCTACGGTTGACCTTTCTGCCTAGTTTTTGTTCATAACTCCGCCTCCTTTGATTTTCGGCCTCCAGCAATATCTAATTTTTGACTATACAATAGCATTTGCCTTTCTTGATAAGAGTTCTACGTTTCTCATTTCCATTGTTCGGTTTTCATTTATTTTTAAATTTAATACAGGATTCTAAAGTGACAAAACAATTACATCGGAATTCGTGAATACAAAAATATAAATTCATTATCTTAATTTATCGAAGTACAAATTAATTATTCTATACATTTTGTACAAGTAAGATTTTGATTAAAAATACTGATCAAAGGAATGTGACTTTTGATCAGCATTTTTAAATGACTTTGTATAATTTGCAAAATTTAAATTTAAAGAAAATATACATGCAATTGAAACTTTTAAATTGAGCTAATATAAATCCACAAACCACACACACACGAATATTATTTATCATGATTTGTGACATTGATACTCATACTCTTTACATTAAATTCTTTTTAAACAAACACAAAATAAATAACTTAAAATTTATGTGGCTTGGAATAGAAAAAGTCTCATTGCGGATAAATAGTGGTTTAGAATTACTGTTCTTAAATGACAACCATGAAACTAAGATCGATTCTTCGATCTGTCTGTTTCAATACATTGGATATCCCTTACTCTCATATCTCAACTTAGTTTATTAGTTTATAAAATGAAATCAAATTTTTCTTTTCCTAGTTAAATCTTATTTTTTTAACACTTAAGAAAATACAGTATTATTACTTGATTTATTATTATGGTTAGCTTATTACAAAATGCATTTCTTATATGATTATCACTAACACTTTGCATCCCTAATATTATTAAAATTATATTTTTTTTTACAAATTTACATTCGTAGTAAAATTCTACAAAATAACAAATTTTAGTTTTAATATGGTTGTATGGAATCTTACAAAGTCAAAACATTGTACTACATTCGGTATTAGGTTTTTATTGTTCATTATCCGATGTTTATTAATCCTAATATTCTCATTCAAGCCTTACTTCGGATGATATAATTACAACTATTAATATACTATGCACAAGTATATGTTTATTATACCTTATTGAACTATTTTCTTAATAAACATGCAATACTTATTTTCTAAATATTATTTTTTTAAAAATTCAAAATTTATTATCACTTTTAAAAAAAAAACAACTTTGTTTAGATTTCTCTTTCAAAAATCTTATATTCATTTCCGAATTAATTTTACAATGTATTATATGATTCTTTCTCTCTTTATGATATTTTGGACTTTCAATTTTAAAGTTACACAATTCTATACACTCCAGCAAATAAACTATTCTTACATAAACGATAACATATCTTCAGTTCTATTTTATTCATTATTTCTTTGAAATATCTTTCTGACCGATGCAGATTCACAAAATAAGGATAGCGAAGATAGATGCATAGGATCAAAATACAACTAGAATATTACTCGTCATATATCTTGACAATCATGGCACAGTGAATTAAAAGACACTATAGAAGAGTGACCTTTACCTGTCTACCAACCTCTATTATAGGAACGATGCTAAAGCTATTTCTTCAGCTTTATTATGACATCCAAAGTTTAAAGATATGCAAAAACACTGTCCAAATTATATGTATTCAGTCATAGGGCCTAGTTAACTATACTGAAATCACACAAAACTAAATATGATCCAAATCCTTTATTTTTCCTATTTCTTAAAAAAAAACATCATCTTGGTTTCCTCTCCACTAGTACTTCCAAGTCACTATCCGATCTTATTTCTCAAGATTTTTTCTATACTGTACATCGACAAATATATATCTGCATTACTAACAATAATAAAATTCATTTATTTTAAAACTATTCCACTGTTCTATAAGACAGCTTGCTTACTACTTTCCTCCGTATATTTAATCATATACAAACTATTTGAATATCTGAATACTTTATCACATGAAAGTTCAAAAGAATCACACAATTGTTCTGTCAAATTATATTATTAATATACTTTAAATAAATTATTGCATGCATATTCCGAATTACTCCTATCTCATAATATGTTAAAAATGTTGTATAAAGTGTGTACATATAATTTAAACTTTCACACTCCATTCTTAGTCAATAGATGATCTAAAAAAAATACATTATGCATTATAAACAACTATTAAAATTACCAAACGACCTTTATCTCCTCGATCATGTTCCGTAGGCTTCACCATCCATTTGATCCTTGTAGATATACGATTCACATCCATACACTTTATTTTAAACACTATTTCTATAATTTTATCAAGCTATTATATTTAAATTTTAATATTACTAAATTTATGTTTATATGTTTTCCCTAATCTCACATAACATTTTATATTCTAAAATAAATTAGTAAAAAATATTTAAACTATATTTACTGTACTCCTTCATCAAATTTTTTTTGAAAACCGTTCATATTAAAGCTAAAAAAAAATGTTTATTATTTCTTCTTCAGTCACTTAATGTTCTTCTCCCTACTTGTTCAATTTTAAGGCAAAACAATTATTGCTCTGTTTAATAAATATTCATAGATGACAATCCTTGGTTTTTTATAATATTTAATACAATTATTAATTATGATATCAATTAATCCCGTAAAGAAAACGTCTACATATTCTCTGCTAATATTTTTCTGCTAATATTTTCCCGCGCGACTTTTATGATGCATCTTCTCAGTACTTTGATTTAAATATTCAACAAAACTTTTCTGTTTCCATGGATCCATTTTATTAAGTATATTAGATTTATATTTTCTAAATCAAGCATTTCTCCAATGAACACTTTATAATATTTTTTTTTTTTAATTCTTCTTAGAGAAAGTTTTTTCTGTTCTTTTTTCATAAAACACAATAGCTCTTTCATATCATTATTCGGTAATTTTTCCTTTCTTTTAAAGTTCTGGTAACTATATACTTTGTAATGTTTCCTTTAAAAAGGACAAACATTCTTTCTCTGTTATAACTTTTACATAATTTTTTCTTTATGATATACGTATCTTAATTTTTCCATAGAGAAGAATAAAATAACTTCAGAGTAGCCTTATAAATTTGTGCATCATAATTTTTCCTGATGGCAAATAACTTCTCTTTTAAGTTTTCCGTATAGCATCCAAATTATATTCCTCTGAGTTACAATAATAAGTTTCTGGTTGAGCATAAATAAAGCTGTATCAAGGCACTTTACAAATATTTTTACTTTCTCATAACTTCTATATACTGTTTTCTGTAGTACTTCCATTTTTACTGCAAGGTTTTGGCTAAACTTGAATAAAATATCTGGTAAGAAAACTTTTAAAACTAGCCCTCCATGTAAAGGTAGTTCAAAATATTATATTTTAAAAAACTTTTAAAATAAATATAAAATTTTAAAATTATATTACTTTTCTAGCTTACGATTTTATACAGCTAAAAAAATATGTTACTCCCTCCTTCACTTACACATTACTTTTTTCCCGCTCCATCTAGTTCTTATATTTTGTCTGCTAAAATACCTCCGTTGATTGGTTAATGACTTTTTTTAGCGCAAACAAATTTACACATTTTAGTTTTATAACAGACCAGACTTTTTTAAAATAAACAATTTATGACGTAATGATTTAAAATATTACTTAGAATAGTATTTTTAAACTCAATTATAATTTTATCAAAATCATTTAAACTTTCAAACAATTATTAAAATAACATTTAATATTTCAACTTTTACTTTAACAATCGATAGCAATTATATTTAGTTTTATAATTCACAAACTTTATTATTATATTCTAACAAGCGTGTGTGTGAAGGTATATAATATACAGTCACATGATTACTAACTTTATCAGATGATTTTTTAATTTATGTCTCGGTCTAAATTACCAAAACTGATATATTTTATAAAAATTTGGAAAATAATTTTAAAATGTAGAACTAAATATAATTCTCACCATCCTAAAGTTTATTTTAAAATATACTCTATTAATTTTGACTATTAAATATAATTATAACACTACATATAGCATTTATTTAATTTATTAGTTTTAAAATATCATACTCAAATTATTAATATATTTTTAACTATTTATAGCTGTGTTATTTTATATGGCCAGCTTTTACAACCATAAGCAAGAATATAATTAAGCTTTATTTAACAGTTTTCTTCTAAAATAATCCATTACACTTTTATATACCAGGTATTTTCAGCCTTAAATTGTACTATAAAATCTAATCGATCATACAATTATCAATATATTACACAAACGTATTTTAAAATTTAAAATTTTTTAGCAATTGACCATTCTACTTTATTATGACCTATAGATAAGGGCACAATATATATATATATATATATATATATATATTAGGCCTCATGCATAGCATTAGTTCATCTTGAAAATTAAACCAAATAATGCTAATTTTTTATAATTTAAATAGTTTTAGTTTTTGATAAATAAGTATCCAATGATTGTTAAATTTAAGATAAAATTAAGATCACCTAAAAATGTATTCTTCTTCACATTTGTTTTGTAAAGAGTTGTTAAAAAAGAATTAACTATGCAGTGGATTATTTAATATTTTTTTATTTCTTATTTGTATATTAGAATGAGATTTATTTTCTTATATCAATATATAATCTTTAAGCTCTTATTTGTTTAATAATTTTACCTTGATCAACTTGATAACTATCACAAGTAGAAGTTGAAGTGCTTTGTGCTTCGGAAGAAGTATTAATATCACATGATAGCAATACAGAGACCACTATTAATATAACTACTATCCAAGAACTCATCTGAAAATAATATTAAAGATACATTTTATTTTATTTTGACCTAAATATTTTTTAAAACTAATAATGTATATTTTAATAATTATGGAAATTTAAATGAAGACGAAATAATTCACTTATGTTTTATTTTTATTCTTTTTCATATGAATTTTTGTTTTTGTAATTCACTCATTATATTTTTTATCTGTTTTATTTTTTTATTGTTTTGGTACAAAAATTATGTTGTCCCTTACTTTATTTGCAATTACAGATCGTTATTTTCAATTGCTGATTTATATTGTTTACACAATACAATTTACTCTAAATCTATGTAAATCCGATTCCTCCAATTTTTAGGCTTATATTTCAGAATTAGTTTATTAACTATAACAAATGACATAATTTCTCACCTACGGACCTTTGGCTAGGCTATTCAGGTTACATATTCTCTTCCTCCAAGAATCACATTCAAATAAAAGCTCTCAACCCAAATAACATTTATATTCAGCAATTCATACCAATGGATGATTGTTTTTTTTATTCATTCTGTGGAAAAAGTATAATGATAATTACAAGTTCTTAATACTGTATAGATATTTTTATAATCAGACAATTGAAGATTGCTTCATGATTTTTTTTCACTTTTATCTTTCAAAGCAACCTTTATTGTTAAAGATTACTTAAAAGTCTTCTGTGTCTAATTGCCCAATATGATTGCAAAGCATTCAATGTACAAAAAAACCAAATAATTATTAATCATGTTTAAAAAATGACACATTCCAGACAACAATTACATTTACAAAAGGGTTACTATAATCTTGCCCAATGTGTATCTATATATGGACCTACATGTCCCAACTACCAAGAAGTTATCAATAGTCCAATGATCCCACCCCTGGGGCCCTGAAGTGAAGATTCAAGCTTCAGATGAATAGGTGGACAATGCAGCATTGTGCCAACCATGACAACAGGCAACGAGGTCCAAGGCTTAGTCCACAAGACAACAAACCCTCTACCCACAGCCAAGCCATTCAAAGACCATTCTGGATATCTCTGTCTCCCAGTTTAACAGTCCAAATGTGCAGGGACCAAATTCAGTCTACCTGCACAAAATTGGAAAACCAACATGGGAAACATAATGAATAACAAGCACAGATCTGCACTGCCCAAAATCGACTCATCAAGGAGGCGCAGCAGCCCATCAGAAAGGAAAATGGTACAGAAACTTTGACCAGGTACTCTCCCAGCAGGTTTTCACATAGTGGCAACAATTGTCAACAGCCCACATTATAGACCAGACCCCTAGTGACTGCACCCAGCCATACCTGAGGGAGAAATGAGGAGTGCAGACTCATGCCCATGAAATATTTCATCAAAACTCCATCAATGTCACAAAAATTGGTGGTATCCCAAAGCAGACCAACTGCCTTACAAAGGCTCTAAATCTGAAGTTCACTCTTGAAACCTAATAATAGTGAGTGTAAATCAATACTAACCTAACAAATAATCCATCAGGGAGTGTAGTAACTCCTCAGGGTGATGTCCAAGTGAAGGTAGTGACTTTCACCTGCCCAGTGGGTATTTCCAGGCTAGACAATGATTGCCTACCACCCCACAAATGAACAAAGCCCCTCATGACCATCATCATCATACCTGAGAAAAAAAGAAGAGTGCAAACTCATGCACACCAATACAACATTTGATTCATTGTAGTTTTGAAATCAAGATAGACTTACATGCACACCATGAGAACAAATCATTTGTCCATATCAACTTGCCACACTGAAGTCAATGGAGCTGAAAATCTGCTTTTAACCATTATCAACCTCCTGTGTCTGCAAGTGTTCACAATACTTGTTCAACCCACCAACTATAAAGTCCTTCAGGGTTCACAGTGATTCTTATTTGTTGATACTAATTGAGTTCTGCTTCCTTTGATTGAATTTTAGGTCTTGCTTAGTAATCAAGGATTCAGTTGTAAAATCTGAGAGTTTGTTGTTAAACCTCGGAATGTTCTCAATAATTATTGCTTGAAAAAGGATTAATAATTTGCAGCTTCAATGTCTCTGTTTAGGTCTAAAACATCATTTGTACTAATTTTGTCTTTGAATTATTACTTTATTGCTCATGAATAACTTTGTTGTAATTCTGTGTTGATTTGAAATTTTTATTTTTATTTTTGAGGCCCCCATCCACCAGAAGTGGGATAATAACTTCTGTTCTGATCATCAAAGAAATCTGATTTTTGTACAGGAGATAGATTAAGTCTTAATCTATAATGTTCAATTCTAAAATTGAGATTGAATTAAAATTTAAAATAATTTTCTGATCTGCACTGTTTTGCCACATTCGGCAACTTTCGGTTCAACCCCACAATGTCATATTTTTTTCCTATGAACAATTTAACACTGAGATTTCTTTTTTTTTCTTAGTTTTATGATTAATTTTTGTATCTATAATAATCCCTATGCCATTTTCTGTCTTCCCTGACTGGTTTGCAGTCATAGAAACTTGGTTTCACATTTCTAATATCTGATGCAATGATGAACATTTTATTTTCCACATGTTCTATGAGCTTTGATGTCCAAATGATTTCTTATTTATTCTAACAAGAAATTTGGATTTCTGGTGTCTTTATTCTTTTTAGAATTATTTGGTTTGATTTAAAATTATTTTCCAAGGTTTTATATTGTTCTAATGATTCCTAGAATTATTTAATCTAGCTTTTGCCCATTTCTAATGGCAGCCATTTGCGTAACTGGACTGATAGATAATGTCAATTATTTTTGAGTGAAAACTGTTCTAAAATTTCTTATAAAAATGAAAAAGCAATAAAACAGGTATTCACTTGCATCTTGGTGAACTTTTCTTCTATAAATCCAAAATTGGACTGTAAATAAAATAGGGAGCCTGTAACAGTTAAAACTGGAGTCCCAGGCTTCCTCTAGTGGACTTTCTTCACTTTTATTATGTTTCATTCCAATATCAGCCTTTCAAGCTAATTGAGCACGCGCCTTTGAGAGTGTTAAATAAATGAATACTCTCTTCTTTAATCCAAGATATAGCATTTATGCAGGAATAAAAAGAATCCCTCTTATTCCTACGATTCAAATTCTTTATATGAGCAAATCTGAAGAACTTCTGAAGACAGCGTGAGTAGATTCTCACTTTAAATTACTATTTACGATGTTTTTTTGACTGAATGACGCCCGTGTAATTACTTAGAATTTACTAGACATCATTCTTACTGAAACTTAATTACGAGTAAATAAGCAAATATTTTATCTAGCACTGTGCTTGCAATTATATTTCATTCCAATATCAGCCTTTCAAGCTAATTGAGCACATGCCTTTGAGAGTGTTAAATAAATGAATACTCTCTTTTTCAATCCAAGATATAGCATTTATGCAGGAATAAAAAGAATCCCTCTTATTCCTATGACTCAAATTCTTTTATATGAGCAAATCTGAAGAACTTCTGAAGAGAGCGTGAGTAGATTCTCACTTTAAATTACTATTTATGATATTAGAATGAAGAATTGTATCTCAATGAATCTCTGGAAATAGTTACTAATGAATAATTAGATTAGATGTTCATTACTTTTCTACCTTATATTCTTTTCACAAACTATAAATCAACAGCTTGCTTTTCAAACTTGTAAGGATTTTCTTTTTAATGACCAAACATCTTTGAGTGTTTTTTGATTCAAATTTTAATCCAATTAAATTGTTTATTGATAGGTTTACCTTAATTCAAATTTTATGGGATTCAGTTATCTGTGTTTTCAAATTTTCAAAATTAATTTTATAATATATTTTATTTTTTATAATTGTATATAAGATATAATCTTATAATATTAGACTAACAAATTGTGCAGTATGATTTTAACAAACTATCACCTATGATTTTCTATTTCCAAGATTTCTCTTATACACTTTAAATTATACTTTTAGAAAATATAATATCATAAACCAATCTATATATTAAATAATGAGAGTTAAGTCTAAACACATGCAAAGAATGGCAATGCTTGTGTTCCTGAACATTATTTGAGAAGCTATACGACTGTTTCTTTAATTGTTTTGATTTTCCTGATTAATATTATTAAGGGATCAGTGCAACTAGAATCAAATAAGAGTGTACATCGCGTCAGCCAAACACTAAACAATAAAAATATAACACTCCTTATTTTTGCAAAATTGCCTGATTTGATGCTTTGAATTATTGTCATCATCACTGTGTTTTTCTTTTTATAGATTGAAAACATTAAGGTTCTACAGATTTCCAATTTAACACATGTGTCAAAAATGTGTTCAATAGTCTTTTCCTCCCTTCTACACAAAGCACATTTGTCATCAATAGATATATATCCTCTATTTTTTGTCATAAAGCTACCTGTGGGAGTGCATTAAGATTGATTTTTATCAAACAATCGAAATACTTTGGCTCCAGACACCACCATTTAAATTTTTTTAAGAAAGTTAAAGATTGTTATGTTGGGTGTTGAACTGATAGGCACAATAAGAACACATGGGAATTGATAGGCATTGAAAGGACCAAAATAAGCTAATTTGAAAACATTTTCCCTGATGTGGAATCATCCCTTTATTAATGCTATCAAAATAGTGTTTTTGTATTGTTGACCCAGGGCTGAATTTTCCCAATAGAAATTCATATTTTATTTGAACTGTTAACATATACATCCTGATCAATCGTTAATGCAGAGTGTTCTTGTTCACAGATAGGTTACTTGTATCTCATATCTTTGAATAATAAAATTTTCTTGGAAAAAAAAAGAAGAATGGCAATGCTTCTTCTATATTCAGCTTATAAAATGACTAAATTAGCATTTTTGCAGGAACCCACACTAAGAAATTATGCAACAAATATGTTTAATAGATGAATATATTAAATTGTATTCTATATCCAACCATGAATAGTCCCAAAAATGTACACTTTTTCCTCATTTAATTTAAGACACATATTGTTCTAAACACACAAATCACTACACCATTCATCACTTAATGGTTGCTCCTATCACAAATTTATGAGACATTTTATATTTAGTACATTAGTTACACTTAAAGAAATATTTTAGTTATTTCTTCTTTATGATTTGTAATGCAATTATAGTGGATTTCACAACACCTTCCTTCCCCTTTTCATTAACAATATTAGTTTTATTTATTATTAACTACTTTTTATATTTTTCCTTTAATATATTATTATTATTATATTTTTGTTGTTTGAAATACACTATCAATATTTCACATAATACATAAAACACAGACACATTTCTGTTTGTTCTGTATATATTGATTTTCATGTTTTATTTTATTAATTACTTTCCCTAAGTGTGTGTGTACATTTGTACGTATATCATCACTTTCAACCATTATTAATCAATTGTAGAATAAAGCTGTCAAAATTTAATCTACTTTTTACCATTCCACAGCCTCTCTTCTCCACATTATTTCAACAAATCTTCTTATTTCATCTATCCATCTTACATATGGTCACTTTCTGGATAGTTAAATCTCTAAATATTCAGTTTTAAGACTACAATTGTCCATATATATATATATATAATATTTTTCAATGTCTGTATTTTTCAAAGCAATATACGTAATTATATAATTAAATATGATAATTGTAAATTATGCACTGTACATTGTGTGGTGGTGCAGTTTCTGTGCATAAACACAGAAATATGCTGTTTACATGGTTGAAGTCATGGTGTATAGAACAGTTCTGTTCATATTAGCCACTAAGCAGGCCTAGATGGCCTGCTGATGTTGTTTGCGATACTATGCAAATAGCGCACACTTCACATTTCGCTCCCGTATGATGTGAGGATGTATGTAATTCAACTGGCCGTAACTGTTTTAATGTTGATTCGAAGTAATGATGTTACACTCTACCTGCCATACTATTACATAGTAATAATTGTCAGGCTGGCCCTGTGTTTACCCTACACATGTTGGAAGGTGAAAATTTCAAAAGCGTAGGTCCAAACAGCATTTTCCAAAACTCACGCGAATATGCACATTTACACAAGAACAGCTATGAGACAAATCGTAATCTTTGTTGAAGAACATACAATTGTAAATAAAAAACAAAACTGTTTTTGGTTGTTTAATGTAGAATGCTAAGAATAACATAAACTTGTTGGAAGTTGGAAACATAAAGTTTGTTTGATCAGAGTAATGCATCTTTTGGATCATCAAAAACAGCTGCCCCACCCCCTACCCATACATACTGAAATTTAGTTGAATACAATTTCATTTCATTCAGTGTGATTAATTTGTTAATCTTTTTTTTCAAATGTTTCATTTACTATTAGAAAAGTAACGTAATTTGTTTACTTTTTTTGTAAAATAAAAAGAAAAGTATTTTGTTTTGTCCCAGCCAGGAAACGTTATATTAAAACATTTTTGCATAGAAACAGTGCCACCACATGATATACAGTGTATAATTTACAACTACCTTAAATATTTATAAATACAGTAATTAGATCATTAAAAACTTTATCCACATAGTTTTATTGATAAAAATATTTATGCAGTTTTTAAAAAGGATTTTTATAAAATGGGCAATGGCTGACCAATAGGCTTACCTACTGTTGCTCAAATATGTAATTTTGTAATTTCTACATATGAAGAAAATATTTTGAAAAAGGAATATTATCAAAAAAATATTACTGTATATTAGCGATCTGTTGATGATGTTTTTGTATGTGGCAAACCAAATACAATTAATGAGTTGTTTAAATAATTAAATAGTTTAAAAGGCCTAAAATGGATAAAAACAGATGAAAATTTAATGTGCATTTAGTTTCTTGATCTTAAAATAACTAGAAATCAATATATGCTGGATTACTGTATAATCATTAAACCAATAGTAAAAAGAGATTATATTTCATATAAATCAAGAGCGCCAATGTCACACAAAATGGCAGGTTTGAAATCCTTCTTTTTAGAAATAATAGTCTTTGCAAATATTCATCAGATAAAGGCAAAAATATTGAAATATATTCAAATGAATTGTTAAATGTTGGCTACAATTATCATCATATATATAATGTTGTTAGAGATTTTAATACAAAATATTATATTGATTCTCCTGCTAATAAAAAAATATGGATATCAATACTATATATTTCAAATGATCAAATAAATTTTATAAGGAAAATTTATAAAGGTATATATGATATTGCATTTTACACACCTCCTAGTCTAACAAATTAATAATAACTCTAAAGATAAAATGTCATTTATAAAATTGTATCATTTATAAATGGATATGTAGGTGTGGTAGTGTATATATAGGTGAATCAAGATGTATGTTGGAAAAAAGAACTGAAGAGCACTTGCTGTTATTAAAATGGGTTTCAGAAATTGAAACAAAATTGTAAAGTAGATAATAATATTTCTGCATCTGTTTTTTATGACCATAATAAGTCATGTATTTATGGTTTTGAATTCAATTTTAATAATGTAAAAATATTGCAAATTGAAAAAAATAATAAAGGAAAAATAAAGGAAGCTATGCTAATATACAAATACAAACATGACTTAATTAACAGGCAGGCAGAAAACATTAAGATCACAGAATTGTGGAAAGGTTAGCCTTTCAAAGGGTTAGTTGACAAATTTTAAATTTTTGCCCTTTTCAATATGGCTTAATTATGAAAATAACCTATATATATATATATATATATATATATATATATATATATATATATATATATATATATATATATATATATATATATATATATATATATATATATATATATGTTGTACAATCTATTTGAAAATTGAAAGAAAACTATAAAATAATTGATAGCCTGCATTTTAAAAGGGATATGCTGTGATGAATTTGAGAACTAATTATTATTTATATTATAAAAAGTTGAAATAGCCTTTACATAGCCCATTGCACCTACACAACTTTAACCAACAGCCTCTGGTAAATGAACTAGGAAGAAGAAATAAGTTTTTACTAAACTTTTTAATTTCTGAGTAATGAAGTTTTGTGCAATTTTCCATCTTTAAGTTCTGGATTAGAATAGCAAGATATTCATTTACCAACCACTATTATATTGTTAGCTGAGTTGGCTATAGGCTAATTGCCTGAAATGAATTTCAACTCTGTTAAAAATATTTAAGTTCAATTGATCTGGCTTTGAACCCAGTTCATAGGAAGATGCACTAACACTGAGTAAGATATGTTGCCATATATTGTTTATTAAGACCCTATTGGTGAATGTTAATGGATGAATGTATCTATTATTCAAACTAACTACCCATTCAAAATTAATTACCAGAAAATGTTTTTCTAGTTGTTTTTAGCTAAAGAGCAAAACAATGTATGACAAACTGTAAGATATTATGATACAGCAATTTGATTCCTCTACTTAGTATTGTCCTATTTTGATCCATTTACTTAGTATTGTCATATTTTGATTCATCTACTTAGTATGTCATATTCCTCTAAATAAATAATCCAGTAACTTTATTGTTTGGGAATTTATAAAAAGTTCTAGCTCCAGAAATGCCAACCAGGGCTGTAAAGTCTTCATTTTACTGCTATGGCAAATCAGACAGGGTAATATTTATCAATAGAAGTACGAGATGAAGCCTTTGTTCTGCAGTTAAACATATAATTGCCATTTTAGTTTATTTTATTCCGACTATATCGTCAAGAGTATTTATCTTCAATAGATGAATATATTAATATTATTATTAGTTATCAGTTAAAGATTAAAATATTTATTATTGTAGATATCACACGTGTATTTTTAATTAATCTTTTTTTTTCACGCATGAGTATTATTAATCATATACATTTAAAAATATTTCATCAAACAGCACATTGTTTCAAGTAAAAAAAAGGCTAATGATTTTCAACATAAAGTTACGCTAAATTAGCTTCTTACAGTTGGCTCAGATCATTATATTATCCCCAATATTTTTATGATTGTTCTATTATTTACTATCTGTTACCACAATCTATAACTACACAATTCCTGTACAATCTTAGTGACCACTTTTTAAATAAATATATAAACGGATTTTATCGATCATTTGCCTTTTTTTTTCTTTTTTTTGAGGTCTTCATTCACTTTTTTGAAGTGTTTAAATATTTGATAGATCTTCAATACTTATCTAATAGTACACATATGAAAAAGAAGAGATGTAAATAAAAAATATCATGCTACGATTAAAGTTTATAATGTGAGATATGGTGATTTTTAATTGTTTAAAGTCTATATTTAGGATAATATAATATTTTTTGTTTAATAAATAATTATTAATATTATTACATTTATCCAAAAGATAATAAATTGTCATTAAAAATTATTTACTGTCAAGCGTTGGTAGCCGAGTGGTCAACACAGCTGACTTACAAGCATTTGTCCCGGCTTCGCGGGTTCGCTTCCCGGTCTATGCTTTGACACATGAAAATATATATACATATTTACTTCTAGATTAATCGGTAACAAAATATAAGACTAAATAATAAACAACGTCTTGGGTAAATTTGTTTAATTAAAGTGATATAATGTTTGACTGAAAAAATTTTAATATATATCTTTTTAATTTAATATTAATTTGCAATCAGTCTTGCTTTTTAATTATTTATTGATCAAATACAATTTTAATAAGGTCTCCTGTAACTAATAAAATAATCTATAGAATTACAGATCATAAGCTAACCAATAATTTTGTCTTTAATATCCTTCAGTATTTTTTGAATGTCATTGATGATTCCACAGACATACTTTAAATGATCATCATTTAGTAAAGTGAGTATTTCTCATTCTACGCCATCTTGTAACAGTGTAACTTATGATAGATATAAATATATATATGTGTGTGTGTGTATGTGCGGGTTTTTTTTTTTTTTAAAAAAAGCTTAAAAATAAGCCACAAGAAATACTTATTTTATAAATTATTTACTATAATAAGAAAAGATCAGCCATCAATCTCTGTACATAATGCCCATAAATGACAACATGCAGATGCATTACTTGTAACAGTACAATCAATTAAATAATATTGATGTTTGATTAGGTTAAGACATTTGATCATAAGACCTTATACATAATAATATCAAGAACAGCCTTTCAATCTACAGATGATATTTAAATGCAAGCTTTCTGTAGTATTTAGAATTATTCCATAATAATGTCCTCACAGAGTACTTATTACTTTTCCAGATGTAATTTTCTAACTTTAATAGTTGCAAAAAGTATAATCTTCTAAAGTGCTTAGCACTGATAAATATTATGAAACTAAACTTCAATTTTAGAAATGAAGAGCTATTCTTCATATATTATTTTAACTTTTCTATTTTACTAGTAATCCTTTCAAATTATAGCTTCTAGTTTCTTAATAGCATAGAGTTTAAGCAATGAGGATGGAATTCTCTAATAATTAAATCAAAATTGATAAACATTTACACATACAAGATGATGAAAGAAGTCTAATTTATTAAATTAATAACATTTATTGATAATAGAAGTAATAAAGCAAAAATAAGTATATATGTGAAAACTAATATTATTTGAATTCACATACTTATTATATATAATATAACAGAAAAAACTTGATGTGCAGCTTGAATTACTTGTAGTGAAAGTTGCACTATTAAAAAAGTGTTTAATAAAAACTCTTATAGATTGATTAATAAATGTATAAATTGTCATATATGTGTGCTTTTACTAAAAATAATATACATGTAATTTAAGTCATTGGTTTAAGAAAGCATACCATATAGAGAGAGAATTAATCATACTATTAAATATGTAATAAAATAAATATGCTATGTAAAATTACCAACAATAAAATGATAACTCATAAGAAAAGAAAAATTAGTTTTAGTACTGCTCAAAATATTGAATTACATAATTAATAAGAATGTATAGTATTTTTGTGACAGTTTTAGATTTGCCTGATGCATAGAGTTTTAAAGAAATAATTTGCCCTTTTTTATAGTAAATTGTATGGCAGATCTAAATATTTTATTAAACATTGTGGGGTACTAAAATTAAGGAAGTTATAGAATAATTTTTAAAAGTTGGTAATGATTTTTTTCCTAACACTATAGTAAACAAATAAAAAAAACTGTATTTAGTCATTTATAAAATAATATAATGTGAAATCTATATGTAAAAGTATTAATTTCCACAACATGTTGTGAAATGAATATTTATTATTACAATTAGTGATATATTTTTGGATAAAACTGATAAAGATGCAATGTGGAAAATATCCTTAGTATGAGATAATTGTGAAAAACAATATCATAAATTATAAATAGGTCAGAAAAGAAAAATATTAGCAGTTTATTCTAAGTCTTAACTCAAAAAGCAGTGAATGATTCCATGAAGATAAGAGAAACCATTGGTTAAAATCGTTTTCCATCAAATAGTTTGAATATTCATATCTTGCTGATTGTTTTAAAGTATTTTAATACTCCATTCATCACACCAAGTATGAGGACATTAGGTAATGGAGGACTATTTTTCATGTGTGTCTATAAAAACAAAGACTGCACTAATTAAAATACCTGGAATTATGAAATCAGATGCAGAGATCAATGTTGGATTTGCATAGAATATGGCATTGCCTGCTTCAATGATGAAAACCATGCTATAAGGAAATAATTAGACTCTGCTGTAAGATCTATAAGGCCCTACTATATACACTATCTATTCTCACCATTAATCATTTGAAAGTTGGTTTCATTAATTTATTGCTTTTCATTTGGATTATGATAAATAGACGCCAGGTCATCAAAGCAAACAAAACTTGCTTAAAATGGCAAGCAAAGGGCTTTAAATCTTCACTCTTTTTTATTTTATCTTAAATTCCAAATCATTTTTGTACTAATCTAGTTTCAATATTTGTCATTATGATCTGATTCTCTACACCACATGTATGCAGTGTTTTATCTGAAATCAGGGGAGGTAATTAGATAATAAAATACTATGACCAAGTGATAATCTTGATTATTATCAGTGCCCAGTGTGCTCATGCTTACCTTCTTTAACTCAATTTATTTTAGTATCTCAATATTATTAGATTATTATCTTTAAGAGTTCTGTATATAATTAAAATACATAATCAATTTTATATATTATAATAATTAAATATAGATATGTAAATATGTTTGTTATTTGCCATAAATCAGATTTGAGTTTTATGGAGTAATAAACAAAGTTAAAATAATCAAGTAAATCCATTACTAAAACATTAATTTAATATTTTCTTCTACTTTATTTTGATAGGATTAATTTACAAACTACTTTTATAAAATAAGAAACATCCAAGCTCCCTTTAATCATCCACTTCATATACAATCGATACTCATGACCACATTCATGTGGAAAAGATAAATGATTTCTAATATATGCGTTTTGTCCTGAACCAGCACTCATCAGTTGGTCCAGATCATCATCTGCCGTACATACATATAATTAGTGCTCTGTTTATATTAAGATAGCAAATCCTTAACCTTTAATGGGAAGACTTCAACCTGATTGTATGTATGTGTGAGAGGTGGTGATCCAGACCAACTGATGAGTGATGGTTCAGCACAAAATACATATACTAGAGATCATTGATCTTTTCCACATGTATGTGGGCGTGTGTGTTTTTTGTATAAAATGGAGTGGATGACTAAAGGGAGCTTGAAAGTCTGAGTTCAAATATTCTCTCATTACATCTAGCTTGAAGTATATATACTATACTTGTATTTAAATCAAATAAGAAACCTCTAAAACTATCTCTTGCATCATTTATTCTTTTAAGTAAATATACTAAACTCAAAAATTGAGAAATCAGTTGACATTTAAAACTTATGAAGATTTAATGATTTAATATCACCTATCTTTATATATATAATTTATCAGGTACTTCTACATGCTATCGTATATAATATAATGTCTTTTGGCATAGCCTTCCATATTCGAAACCTCTGGATTTGAATCTATGTTAGTTAAAATTTGGAAATGCAGATTTCAAACAAGCTTATAGTTTCTTTTTCAGCTAGCAGGCTTATAGACATCCAGTTAATTATATAAAATTGATTGGTAAATGGGTATTTAATTATTATTAGTTTAAGAATAAAATCCGGTTGGAAAACCTTTAAAAGTCTTATCACATGATCTTTAAAAAATCTGGTGATTAAAACTGTCTTCTAAACTGCTAGGAAGACGAGTTTACCTTTATAACTTTTTAATATATACTTATACTGTCTAATATATGTATCATATTATTATCTAGATTAAATTAAAACTTTATAAATATTTGTTTTTATTTTAATAAAACTTACCATTTTATTTGTACAGTCTTATCACATCGTAATGTTAGCTTCATACTTTGAACTGTAAAATAATAATAATAAACTAATTTTAATATTATACATTTGTTAAAAATAATAATAAAATAAAAATATTTTGTAAAATTAATTCAATACTAAAAAATGATTGGAATGGCATAGAAAGATTATTTAAATTTTTCTCAAATGTTATTTAAATACAAAATTATTTGGAAGGCAGGAATATAAAAGTGAGAAGAAAAAGTTTGGCAACATAAATAGCATATAATTGTATTAGAATAAATGAGCATAAAGCAATAAAGGCTAAGCATATTCAAGAAAACTTCTAGAAAATAAGTAAAGTATACATACGTTCAAATTCTATTTGTCTTTCTTCTATCTTATTTTAAGTATATATATAACATTAACATAAGATTATTATCTGTCTTTCTTCTATCTTATTTTAAGTATATATATATATAATATTAACATAAGATTATTATCAATGTATATGTAAATAAATAAAATAATAACAATTGTATTTTAGAGCTTTGAAGATGGTATTCAACAGTCGAAATTGTCAGAAATATCTAAATAAAAAACATTGTTTAAAAGCGCAGTAGAAAGCGTATGATTTATTGTTTTATTTAGCAAATAAATAATAATATTGGCTTTTTTTTTCAAAAGGGAACTTTATTCAGATTTAACAGAAGTGACAAAGAGTTACTTTTGTATACAAGTGTTTACTTTCGTAAATACATAGATGTCTGTATAGTTTTGAATTTATATTATTACATAGGTCAGTGGCGTTTTATACATATAAATGGGGCATGGGGCTGAATTGTTTGGATAGGTATGTATTAGTATATTTACATTTGTCCAACTATTATTCATTATGCTATAATAATCCAGATGAACAAAATCAGATTAAGTACACATCAAAACACCACCCAGTTCAAGATAATGATAGACTTTAAGTCACTAAGTACTGAAGAAAACCTCATCTTGCCGACCTATCGATCCAACTTCAGAACTCATTATGCCATCCTCAGAATTATCCTTAAAAACCAGTGAATCATGAATGTTGACTATTGTTGAAACTTATCACATTATTAATCCTTTACATTTCCAACCCCTTCACTTAGTTTGGTAATCCCTAATCATTGACTTAATGGCATGTCTAATTCATCATCATCTTTGCTATTTGGAAGAGCTGCACCATATCACAACTCATTCCTTAGCCTACTATGTTGGTTATTAGCAATTTTTTTAGGCATTTTCTTCAGCCAATAGTCCACTTTTAAGTGTCTAATAGCTTTAGGAGGCTGGAATAGACTATCTGCCTTGTTTTCCATTCTGTTTGGGTCATCATTTTTATGTTTTTGTTGACTCATTTGTGGTTATGTTAGCCTTGTTTAAATACATTATTGGCTATGTCCATTATGTCCTTTTCTTCCACAAAGATTTTTTTTCCCTGAAGGATCATTAAGATCTTGAAACCTGTTCAGAAAGTTCATCTGTAGTCTCTTGAATTCTAACATTGACCTTTTTATCTAGATGATCACCACCTAATTCAATTCTATCCTTAAGAACTTCATCTACTTTATTCAGTGTCTTATCTATCAGCTTATTTCCCTTTTCCTTTAAAGGATCCTCAATTTCGGATTCATCAGACTGAGATTTCTTATTAACAAGATGAGCCTTCCCATTTAGCTCTAATGCTGTATCTCTACTTCCATTCAGCTTTCCTTTCCTATTCTTATTATTGGCCATAATAATTCTGTCTCTTTCTGATTCATCTGATTCTTCATATTCAATGGTTTTTTCCCTAAAGTTCACCAAAGGATGACTTAACATTGGATTACTATTCTGAAGATCATCATGTTGTTTTCCATATGTATTTTGAGCCATAGTTACTTTTTTTGATTATCTTTCATCGACTATCTGTAAATCTTCTCTCTCAATCTCTGCATTACCTCTGCATCTGTGAAATCCTCTTTTGACCTTGTGACAAGACTGACACCTCATCGAGGGACACTCTCTCATGAGATGAGTTCTGAGATCACAATTAAAACATTGTGAACTTATTCCCTTAAATAAGACAATTAAAGGTGAGACATCTTTATTAAATAAATATGGGATACTCTCAGAATTTAAGCCTTTGTTAAGACTGAGTTTGAATAATGCGGTGTTTAAATATAGAATTGAGCCAGCTTTGTTCTTTCTGAGATAGCTAAATTTAGAAATTTTACCACAAGGATTCAATAATGATTGTAAATCTCTTCCAGCAAAATTAATAAAACAGTGCTTTATCTGCCCCAGAAGAATTACAGGTTTATTAATATTGATATGACACACATTCTTATTTTCTATAGATTTCACAAAGGATATAAAATTAAGCTTCTGATCACTATTATGGAATTCAATGAAATTGTACTGTATATTTTTATCAATTCGAGATAGTATTTCTGAGTCAAAGTGCTCATTTAAAAACTGAAAAGAGAAATTATACATTAGCTATGATTTAAAGAGAAATGTGTTATATATTGCAAAAAAAATTAAGTTAACCCATAAGCTCTTGTATTACAAATATATAGAGGCATAACATATTTAACTAATTTTAAGATTTTCATCAACTTATACTTAAATTCAAACAGAAATATTTTTAATGTATTATAGGCAAATAGTTTTTGTCAATGCTGATTTTAACATTATGAGATATAAGTAAAATACGTTTTCCCATTAAATAAGTATGACTCTAAGGAGCATTAATGTTCAAAAAAGAAGTAGATATATTAGAGACTGCAGTAAAAGTCGTTTTAAAATTTCAACATTTATGTTTCCGTGAGAGATTCTATCGTATATTTATTTGCTGTCATCATTAAAACCTGTTTATCAATTAACCTTTCAAGTCACCGTCCTATTCTAAACAATATCATCTTAAAAAAAGAATACTAATTATCATTCTTATGAACTACAAAGTAAAATGAAATATTCACAAAGTCTTATGAAGTACAAAATAAAATAAAATCTTTGCACAATTCAAACAGAAAATAAACCGTCAGTGTAGGTTAATCATAAACTTGACCTATTTTCTACAAAATAAAATCATATGGTCATTCTATATTGTTTTACATTCCTCAATTTGGAATCAAAATCAATTGTGAGTAACTCTTATTATTTACATTAAAAATTCCATCTATTAAATTTTAGATATTTAAAGATTTTAAATGTCCATGCAAGAATATTTGAATATTTTGTTTTATGTTGTTTGTAGTAATTTGTGCACAAAAATCATGTTAAGTGATATTTACTGACTATCTATCTCATAGGATAGATTGCTTAAATGCATTTCTATAGAATATACCAACAACTTAATGAATGTTACCAAACTCATTTAAGGACCTCTGTCATTCTCATTAGGGATTTGTTCTATTGCATGTGTATTATTATTATATTTTTTAAAATGATAATCATATTAGCATATTATTCCAATAAAATATCATCTGTTGATTTATGCTTTTAAATTTTAGTTTGAGTATTGAATAATTAGAAGAGATCAAGGAATAAAATTTAGCAATTAAGTTGCTTTTGATATTGTTTTTTTTTTTTTTACCATTATATCAATGACATTTTTATCATACTTGGAAGTAAAAAAATAATGTGTACAATTTTATTATCAAGAAAAAAGCTTTAGAATGTATTTTTGGAAGAAAATGGATTAATGTAATGACTTATTAGTAGGACTACTAAATGTTGTTAAACTCCTTTTCACTAGGATTGAGCCTGATATACTAATAAAAAAGGTTATGTAAGATTAAGGACCCTTATCAAATTTTCTTGGTTTCTTATCCAACTATAATTTTTCAAACATTTTGAATATACTACAATGTCTAAAAAATTTTCATCAGTCATCTAATGTTCTTGGTAATCATAATTACAAATTATGACGTAGCTAGAGATATTATATTTTTAACATTTATTATACAGTAGTTTTTAAGTATAACAAAAAGAAAGCATGGATATATACAAAATATCTATATGATAAACAAATGCCTGATTAGTTATATGCAATGAAAAATTATGTTTCTATATGTATGTATGTGTGAAGCTGTTGTGTAATGAGTTTGATTTATTTTATAATGTATATGTGATATATATATATATATATGCATAATATGTAAACAATAAGACCAAGGATTAATGACAAGCTACATAAATTTTTAAAAATTCAGTAAAATGAATAAAAACCTAAAGTGAATAAAATCAGTGCCTTTTGGAAAAAGTTATTTGAGAAAGAAACGTCATTTAATTAAAATTTCTCAACGAGTAATCTTTAAATATGAAAAGAAAGATGAAAGAAAGTAAAGAATTTAAACAATGAACTTAATTTTTTTTAAAAAAAAAAAAGTGAGTTGTAATCATACAGAAATGTCAATTATATTTTAATATTTTTATTTTTAATTTATTTTTCATTTTGTAATAAAATAATTGTATTATTTTGCCACCACTTACTTTGATAGAAAAGTTTTTGTTCAAGTCAAAGAATGCAGTAAAGAAATAGAATAGACCAATGTTTCTTTTAAGGATTTGATAAATCTAATTAAAATAGTTTAAAACCATATATATTGAATTTTTCATCAAATCATCTTAACCAATAATTTTTTTTAATCATTTTTATCCTGAAGAAATATATATATATATCTTTACTCCGGTCAGTTGGCTCCCAAAAATGACTTGTAATTCAAAAATCTTACTTAAAAATAAGCAATTACAATGAATTCCTGTGAAAAAAATTAATTAGCTACCTTAAATTGACAATATATAATACAAAAATAAGGCTTGAAATTTAAAAACGGTTTTAAACAATGAATAAACATTTTACTAAACATATTGTTAATAATAAAAAAGAGCTAACCTATGGGTGAAAATATCCAATATAAAAGTATATTCAATAGCTATAATGTTTTTTAAATATATATATATTTCATTGATGGTTTGTCATTTTGTTTTTATGTAGACCGAAAATGATATTTTCAGAATCATAATTCATTAAATTAAAATAAAGCATACGTTAAGACCAAGTACATGTTAAAATTTGTTTTTTTGTAATATTTACAAAATTTTTATAATATGTAAGCAATAAAACAATATTTTTTTTACTATTTTTTTTTAAAAAAAAACAACATTTTTGAATATATTTATTTTTCATAATAAAAATTAGATAATGAAATGTAACGTACTTCTAGATGATTGCTGTAGTTTTAATAATATAAATAAGTAAATATTTTTCTTTCTGCCAATATAATGAACCCCCCGAATTAAGCTGCATCTATCTAAATGATGTCAATTATACACTATTCAAAAAACAAAAATTAAATAAACAAAGAAAATGTAAACAAACAAAAAAAATCATTAAAATTCATAAGCTTATTATATTTTATGAATCACGTTTATAGTGCTGTTAAATATAATGTTCTCAAATATCTCAAATATGATTTTTTTGTAATCGTGTTTTCTTCATGATTTAAATAAAATTCATTAATACGTGTATAAAATTTTTCTTTGCGTTTTTTTTTTTAAACTTTTATATAGTACATATTAATATATCATTAGTAAAATGTAATATAATGAAACGAGCAAAAAAATCAGAAAATGTCGTTAACTTCTTTCGTTAAATGAAAGAAAAAAATATTGATTTAATAAGGAAGAGTAAGAAGTCATTTTCTGAAATCAGCCAAATGTTTTTAAAAAATGAGTTATCAATTAGAGGAATTATAAAAAGGCAGAAGCAAATTCAAGCCACATCACTTGTTTCCTTGAAACCGCTAAAGTTGTAATTAAAGTAAGAAATAATTTTTTGGTTAAAATAGAAAAAGCCTTAAATCTATGATTAAATGACATGAATTACACAGTTCATGACATAATATTATATCAGAAAGTCTTAAATTTCTATGAAGAACTTAACTGGGAATCTAAACCACACAATCCAAATTATTCATTACAAATTCTGGATGGCTAAATAGATTTTAAATCATAAGAACATTCAGCTAATGATGTTATATTGTATCAGAAATTCTAAAATCTTTATATGAAGAATTTAGCTTAGAATATGGATCACATATCCAAGATATTTGTTGTAAATAGAAGGTGGCTGTATAGATTCTGAAACTTACAATTTTAAAAATATGAAGATGAATCTGCTGCTAATGAAACTGTCACTATGTTTTCATTAGAATTTAAAAAAACATTGAAAAATAAAAATATTCAGAAAGTATTTAATTATGAGTGATTGTAACACACACACAGCACTGTAAATATATATGTAAATTGTTATTTTAATTTCCTATTAATAACATTAATATTTTTTAAAAATTTTGTTTGTACTATAATTTTAATTTATATATGCTTATATATATATATATATATATGTATGTATGCATATTGCAAAAACTATACACTTACAGTACAATATACAATATTTATTGTATCATAATCAAGACTTGTCAAGAAAATGAGCTATTATATGCTATATATGTTATACATGAAAGAGGGGCTTGGAACAAAATATAGTGCAGGCTACAGCTTCATTATGCTATACTTTTATGTTTGCAATAAAAGCCACTATTATCTTAAATATACCAGAAACAAATTATGACATTTGAATTTTGCATTTTATTTGGGTCTGCATATATTGCATTTCTGACTTCATTAAAGGCAGTGATAATTTTTTACTAAATAGACAAATGAAAAACAATTTTGCCTTATGATATATATAATATCAAATAATATAAGTATAATAAAAATCCACTAAAATAAAACTACAAAAATTTTCAAAAAATGCCTATATAAAATTGAAGATTAATAACTTTTGCTATAGCCAGCTTTGGTGTATTCCACCATCTTAAGTAGCAGTACATTAATATTTAAATAATATTAAACTCACACCAGTAACGTTCCCATGTGAATTACCTACTTTCCATAAATTGTGAATATTAACACAATTATTTATTCAATACATTATCTGTACTATTTATAAAATATGACTCCTTAATTTTTCTTTTCTTCAAATCATATTTCATATGCAAAATAAAACTCTAGCAAAACAGAATTCCCCATTACAAATCACTGCATGTTCTGCAAAAACAAATGTATACCTATCTGGAGAATAATGCAACTTATTCTATAATAATTCATGCTCCCTAATTCTCTTTTTCAATGTACATTTAGTCTCTCCAATGTAATTATATCAACAATGATATACAACTTTATATATAATATTACATTTGTTGCTTTTATCAATAGAATCTTTACCATTAATCACCAATCTTCCCGTATTTGCACCCACTTTAAATGCAGCATTAAAATCAGCTGATACCAATTATGTAATCTTATTACAAACAATATCCTTTACATAAGGCAATGCTATCCACCTTTTCTTTTCCATATTATCTCTTCTCCATCTATTTCTAAACCTATATAGTGCACACAAAATATTTTTCCTACTATATCCCACATCCAATAAATCATTCATATATCTTTCAATATTAATCATTTTATCACTCTGAAACTTACACAAAACATCATTTCTAAAAAGAAATGTTCTAAAACCAGTCAATTTACAGATAAGTGGAAGATTTGAATTTTTGTAGTTTTATTCTAGTGGATTGTTATATATATATATATATATATATATATAATGTTATGTAGTTTTATTCTAGTGGATTGTTATATATATATATATATATATATATATAATGTTTTCGTGGTTATATGATGTAGATAAAAAATATTTTTGGGTATGAACTGTGTATTGTTTTGCATTACAATCTGATATTTCAACAGACTAGCAACCGCCATTATCAAGGTTAACTTTTGAAAGAACAAATCATTAGATCTCAAAGAATGACATGACTCAGTTCAAAAAGCTATGTGGGTCATTCTAATAGATAAATAAATGTCAGAATTAAGGAACATAGAAATGCTTTTAATCAAAAAATTAGCACATCCATTTTTACTTCCCAGTTTTTAGAAATTGGTCACAAACCTGATTTTGACAATACAAAAATACTTGCTAATTTGGAAAGATATGATTTAAGGACCATGAGAGAGTCAATTGAAATATTAAAGAGACCTATTGGTTTAAATAGGGCTGATGAAGCACAATGTATTCCAGATATGTGGAAACCTATCATTTTATCTAATATTAACTTGAAATTAATAGATGAAAAAAATGAGGGAAATAAACATTTTGATAAGCCTCATATTGTGAATATTGAACTACTTCAAGTTGAATCTCACTTCTCATCTTGCATTGAGTCATGTTATTCTTTGAGATCTAACGATTGTTCTTTCAAAAGTTAACCTTGATAATGGTGGTTGCTAATCCGTCAAAATATCGGATTGTAATGCAAAATAATACATGGTTCATATCCAAATATATATATATATATTGTAATGCAAAATAATACATGGTTCATATCCAAATATATATATATATATTGTAATCTTTTGGAAGTATCTATAAATTTAAAAGAAGATAATTCTAAGAGGTATAGGCTAAAATAGAGAGTGTGAAATTAAATTTATCAAGATGCTCTTTAAGCTTACTTGTTTGTTTTTTTTTTTGTTTAAAAGATATAATTGTGTTAAAGAGAAAATAAAATGGCTTGAAAGTTTCTTATTTTAAAGGAAAATAAATTTGAGTTATTAAAATAAAATCAGCTGAAAAATTATTTATATTAACTTAGCAATTTTAAAATTCATTAAAAATGTGTTTGTTTACTTTTGACAAAGAATAATAATTTTGCTGCTACACATTATTGCTTTAATGTGATTTTTTTTAAAAAAAGTTGATTGCTTTTATTGATTTTTTAATTTTAAAAAATCTGAAGATGTTAGTATCAGATAATCATCTTAGATCAAGGCATTCCAACAAAAATGCCCTGAAGATGTTTACTTTCTTATAATCTAGTTTTTATGCAAAGACTTTGAAATAAAAGGAATATGATTTTTTGTTTATTTATAAACTATTTTTGTCTATTTTGCACACCATTTGGTTGATTATTATTTAGAACAAAACAAAATACAAATATTCACTTTCAGTCTTTATTCATTTAACTTTTATTTTTAAAAATAGAAGTTAATAAACTTGACCAAATAAAAGCAAAAACACATAACATCTATGTTTTTTACTCTTCTTTTCAATGCACTTATTTTCATAAAAGAAAACTTCTGCATTGTCAAATAATATTTTTGACCTTATTCAGTTCATGAATATATAAAGCTGAATGATGATATTTATTTTTAATTCTACTGTTATGAACTTTAACTCTTTCATTTTATAAAAGTGGCCTTGAAGAAAAGCCTGATTTCAATTCATTATTAAATAATTCAAAATAGTCAACTGATTGCAAATCTATTTCTGAGGTAATATATAATATTTTTTGCAGTTGTCATGTCAGAGTAAATTAAGTTTTAATGAAAAAGTTAAATTCATAAGAATAGAGTTAAAAATAGATATCCTAACCCATTTGGTATATTCATGAACTGAATACAGATCATGAAATATTATTTGACAATGCAGAGATTATCTTATATATATATTAAAAGTGAATTGAAAAATCTGCATCATGAAATATTATTTGACAATGCAGAGATTATCTTATATATATATTAAAAGTGAATTGAAAAATGACTAAAAAAACTTTAATGATAAATTTTTTTGAATTTAATGCCATCAGTTTCATGAAGATATCCTTTGATGTCAAAAGGATGTTGCTTTTTGAAGTGAAAGAGAAGCTATTTTGTTTAGTGTAGACATGTTGTATGTTTAGTTTAGTTTTATTTAAAAAGGCCTCTTTGTTAATAGATGAAATCACTGGTTGTGGAAGAATGTTAGTAAAATTTTGTGTTTTGGTTAGTATTGTAATGTTATATGAATTTCTATTTTATCTATATTTATATATAAAATATAACATGGTTCAGAAAATGATCATAATACTTTTAAATATACACAATGTATTTACACTGAAAAGGGTTTTTTAATATCATTAGGAGAACCTTTTTTTATATATATATTAACAGAATAAAACAAATATTTTGTTAAATAATCTTTTTAAATATTATTTATTTGATGGTAATTTCAATGTATGTCCTTAAATATTAAACTGCTAAACTAAATTTGATATAAATATTCAAAAAGGTTAAAAAATCTTCATCTAAATTAATATTTCACAGAGACAAAACTCTTCATACAGTAGCGCCACTCAGTGCAAGCCAGAGTATGTGAAAATCAGCTTGCATAAGCATAACGAATAATGTTCATGTGTTATGTTTGGTAGTTTAAATTAATATCTATAGTTCAAACTAATTATTATAATTTGTAGCTGCAGAAAATTTACTAGTTTTAATAATTTCTAAGTTAATGATAAGTTATAACATTGCTAAATTTGAAGACTTTATTTATCATCTTAAATTCAATATTATTATTTCTGATCATTTCTTTTTATTCAAAGTAACTAACTTATATTAATGCTTTTTGATCGCCTGTCTACTCTACTATTTGGTTCACGAACCATTTTGGTGATTAATTTCGTATTTAAATATTTATTTAATTAAATACTGATTCATTTCTTGTTTTATTGTCCTTAAAAATTAATTCAGTGTTCAGTTTATTATTTAGATTGGAGATCGATAGTTTTTTTCTTTTTTCATATGTCATAGCATTGGCCGGGAGGTGAACCCTCAACTACCGTCTGCAACCAACTGCTTGCTTGCAAGGCAATTGCGCTGACCTCTCGGCTAACAACGCTTGACTTGGAGATCGATAATTTTAAAAAGAAAATCTTGAGAGGATTTTATAGATAATTACATCAATTTAACTTTCATTGACAAATTTTCTGCAACATTTTTGACTTTTGCTGCTTCTGTTGTTTACATTATTCATTATTTATAATCAATATTTTATAAATAGATAATTGAATAATTTATTACTTGGAAGTTTATAAAAGGTTTGATCCCCGAAGAGCCAGAGAAGGGCTATAAATTATGGACTTTGAACTCCAAAGTTTATTACTCACCCTATAAAAAATTCGAATCAGATAAATTTTGGAATTTATTCATATTTTCACTTAATTTAAAATATTTTATTCAAATAGCTAATTCATAACTATTCTAGTTAGTTATTCAATTCTCACTTTTTAAATAGGTATCTAACTAAAGTTCTTAATAGTTTAAAACACACACGGAAAAACAGGAAAATCTTCACTGATCCAACTAGTTATCTATCCTATTGAGAAATATTTAGAAGGCTGTCGGAAAAGTATTTGCCCTACTGGTGATATTTAAACATTATTTTATCTTTTAACTTATATATAATCGATAGTTATTAACTAAAAACATTTCTTTTTTATAAAATGTTAAATTCAGGTCAATACTAATAGTTTTAACTTTTAAATATAGTAATTCCTTTGTTTCCTGTATAGCATTAGGTCATGACGTCAATGACTTTAAACAACACTAAGAAAATGTTATTTATAAATCAGTTTAAATATAGTGATTGTATTATTTGAATCAGATTTTTAATTGAGCTTCAAGAAAAAAACTGTATAGTTGCAGATAATTTTTTATGCATTTTTCTATCACGTAAGTAGGAAGATAGTTAATGAAAAATTCTCAATATATATAATGTGTGCATTGATTATAAACTTATTCCATAGATAAATAGATCAATTTCTTGATATTAATTCTGAATACAGTCGCAGTATTAATTTTCAAAAGTGGTTTCATTTGTAGTATGTGTGTGCATGCGTGTGATTGTGCAATTAAAGATTGCAAGAAGATTGAAAATAATATAATTGCGCGTGCATAAACTAAAGAATATTCATTTAAAAATATGATCAGAAACGTGAATGCGAAATACAGTATATACACTGCTTTGTGTATATTATGATCATATTTTAGCGCAGTTTATTGTTTTAATTGGAACAGTATTCATAAACTAAATTATCAAAGTCCGCTACTTTATCACTATAGTAAATCACGCATGGCTTTTTACTGCTATTATTATTAATTTGAATAAATTAACTCAATGTATTGTTTTGTTTTTGTTTTCTTAACGATCAAGCAGTAAATTTTCCAGCCTGCCTAATACGTTGTTGTTGTTTTTTTTAAATAATAATAATAATAATTAATTCTTTTAAAATTTTCAATCATATAATGCAATTGGTTTAGTTTTATTATTTAGGCCCGGTGTTAAATAATATATTTAATATTAAATAATTTGAGCTTAAGGGTGCTTCTAATGTTTCACTTTATACAAATAAAAGGTATAAGCAATATTATTGTAATTATCATAGAATATCATTGTTAGTCATTACAATAAAGTTATTTTCAAAAAATTTCTTCTATTTCTAGGTTTGCATCATTGATAAATAGTTTCCTAGACTCAATATGATTTTAGAGCATCAAACTACGTTTTTTTAAATTAACAAATAAATGTTAACAATTATCAAGACCAAGGGAATAATTTATATATTGCTTTTATTGGTTTAGTAAAGACACTTCACTTAATTAATAAAAATGTTTGTGACAATGTTTGAAATTAGTTCATTGTTCATTCAAATTATTTGTATTACACAGTTTTTACAATATGTAATGAGAAAAAATATTAGAAGAAAAGATGACTGGAGAGAATTGATTTAAAAAAGTGGATATGCACTTTACTACAAAGCCACAAACATTGGAAGAAGGAATGGCATGAGATTTATCATAAATAAAAAATGGAAGAAAAATAGTGTGGAGATTGATGGTGTATCAGTCAGAAAAGCAAGATTAGTTATTCAACTTAATGGAAGATATCAACTACAGATAATTCAGGTTTATATTCAACAAGTTTCCACTGTGATGAAGAAGAGGATTTTTTGGATTTACAAAAGGCTTTTGATTAGACCAAACAACATTTTAAAATTGTCATAGAAGACTTCAATGGTAAAATTGGTGATCAAGATGGAAGTGATGTGAATAAATTTAGTTATGGTAATAAAAATGAGAGATAATATAGACTTATGGTGTTTTCAGAAAAAGAAAATATGTATATTATAAATTTTTTTTAAAAAAATATGAATATGGTAATATCTAAATGAAGGTAAAGCAGAAAGTATCTACTTCAAGATTGTAATGTGTTTAAAAGATTCAACTAATGTAATTATCGGTTAGTGAGATGAAAGATAGGGTTATTTCAAAACTAGGAAGAGAAATATTATTCAGAAAAACAATTTTCATAATTGATATTTCAAACTGTCAGAATTCCAATGAATTTAATTTAGAATTTACAAATCATTTAAAAATATTAATAGATATTAAAGATGGTATGAAATTAATAGGAAGAAAACTTATATTACTATTAAAAACGGCAACAAAAATAGAAGGTACAAAAAAGCAGCCATTTATCAATAAACTTTTTACTGAGTCAAGGCAATATATAAAGAAAAAAAAATATGAAAAAAATATTAAAATAATCTATCAAGAAGAATTAAATATTTAGAGTTGAGTAAACTGCTAACAAAAACAGTTAATAATGTATATAAGAAAATATAAAATTTGTGAATTAGAAAGAAAAATTGGAGAAGAGAATTAAAGTCTCAGAAGTGTAAATGAATATATGCTATTGATAGGAAACTTATTTCTATTATAAAAATGAAACTATTACTAAAAGTCATAAAATGTATGGAAGAATGCTATAAAGAATTATATAGCAAAAGAAAACAAGAAAACAAAGTAATCTCATACAATTATTACATCTTCTGAATTGTTCAGCATTTTAAATGAAGATGTGAGGCGTGCAATTAAATCTATGAAGAAAGGAAAAGCTTCAAGCAATGATTGAATTGTAATCGATATCTAAAAATAGCAGGTGAAGAAACAGAAAAACTCAAAGAGGCAAAACTCTTCATACAGTAGTGCCACTCAGTGCAAGCCAGAGAGCTTGCATAGAGTGGTGCTTCTATATGAAGAATTTTGCCTTTGCGAAGAACAGCTTATGTAAGCATAAAGAATGGTGGTCACGTGATGTTTGATATTTTAATACCAATCCTGCTTAATAGGATTATGGTGACTGTGGTTATTAAAGAACCAAAGACACCAAAAAGTATGAATGCTGAACTGAGTACCAATCTATACAACTATACAAGTTAATGAGCTTATCTGAAAACATTATTGTGGTTTCATTTGGACTCAAAGCTTTATAATTAGCTAAAAAAGGTAAAAGGTGGCAGCTGGAGATTGCATTAGATCCTAAGATTAAGTGCATGCAGTGCTCTCAGATCTAAGGTTCCCCATTGATGAAAGCCACAAGCTAGAAACTAGTTTGGGAATATTGGATGAATAGGCACTAGATAGGGATTTTATGCACAAATCTTTCTGCATTCAATGATTATTCTGGCTTGTGCTGAATGTTGCTACTGTACAGAGGGTTTTGCCTCTGTAAATAGTAGCTTGGGTAATCATAAAGAATAGTGTTCATGTGAAATAGAAAAGCTATTGGCAAAGTTATGTACCAAATGTCTAAATAATAAAATGAAAAAATGCAATAGTAATATTGATAATTTAAAAAAGTGTTAAAGAAGATATAAATTACAAACCTATCAGTTTTTTATAAATTCTATACAAATTTTACTAAGAATATTATAACTGGTCTACAAGGGGTAACTTTCAATTTTAACTAACTGGCTATTTAAAGATGTTTTAAGACAGTGGAGCACATCTATGTATTGATATAAGTTATAGAAAGAATCAAAAAAATATGATTTGACATTTTGCTTTAAATTTGTAGATTATAAAAAGATATTTACTTCTATGTTTCTTTTACACCAATTAAAGGATTAGATCTTCAAGATATAGATCCAGGATATTGTCATATTCTGAAGAATATTTATCAAATTGCAACAGAAATTATTATATTTCATAATGATCCTAAGAAGATTAGCATTGAAAATGGTGTGTAGGAAGGTGATTTCATATCTCCAACATTTTTACAGCAGTTTTACACAAAGCATTTTATGGACTGAAATGAGAACCTAAGAAAATAAAAAGAAATGGAACTTATTTAAATCATCTAGATTTTTTTAAAATAATGCTTCAGAACTTCAGGAAACGTTGTAAGAGTTATCAGACTGAAAGTAAGAAAGTATGATTAAAGGTAAATGCTAAAAAGACGAAAGTAATATATTTAATTGATTTTTTCAAAATAAGAAAATAAAGTTTGATAATGATGAATTACTAGAAAATAACTACAAATACCTCGGTCAGATTATTAATACAAATGGAAACGTACTGGATTAAATTAATCATGGAATTATATTTGGATAAAATTTTTATGGTACAAATAACTTACTATTAAGAAGAATCTGTGTGTTTGAAAAAGGTTTCCAATAAATGTATTTTTCCAATTCTTATTTATGAATCTGAGACTTGGATACTTAAAGGAAGAGCAATATTGATTAACTACAATTTCTTGATCAGATTATTAATGCAAAGAAAAATATAATGGATGTAATGAATTATAAAATTAAACTTGGATATAGATCTTTTGTTAAAAATAAATAAATATTAAAAGAAGTATGCCTGTGTGTTTTAAAGGAAAAGTTTTTAATAAATTGCGTTTTAGCAGTTTTTACTTATAGATATGAGACTTGGATACATAACAGGAGAGCAATATAAAGACTTTAGATAAATCAATTAAATATGAACAGATGTATGTCAGAAATAGCATAAAAGAAACACATGGGTAAGATAAAAAAAAAAAAAAAGATATTTTGATATCATTGAAATAATTAAGAAATTATAGTTGAGTTGAGCTGGATATATTTTTAGAAGACATGATAATAGATGGACTGTTGAAATTTTAAAATGGATTCCATGAGAATGTAAAAGACCTAGAAAAAAGCCCCATTTGAGATGGATAAAATACAGACGTTTTCTCGTGTGATGTAAAGAAGGTAGGCTCATTATCGGAGAAACCAGATTAATTTGGAGCCTTCATCTTGCAGTGGATTGATAGTATTTGAAGATGATATCAATTCTATGGTTATAGAAATAAAAATAATATATAATATAAATATGATGCAGCTTTGACTGCTGGGAAAATGACGTAACATACTTCAATTCTTAGTCTAAAATTTATCATTATTTTATTATTTTTTAATTTGAATATTTTCTAGCTATTTTTAGCTAGAGTCAATTAAGGATAGATATCGGTTTTAAAAAATTGCACTATTTAGCAATGTTTTTTTTTCTTTGTGGCATTTATTTCCAGAGCTACTCAGAAGACCTTGCCCTGCATTGAATTATTTAACTATTGATTTATCTTTATTGTGTATATAAAAGTGAAATGAATGTTTTGACTAAAATATAAAATACTGAAAATGCATTTTTAAATAAATAAAATTTTATTTTATAAAGTTTAAAATAATAAAAATAAGTACTGAGTTGTGTTTTAAATATTTTAAATAAATATTACAAATATTCCTCTTTTTGCCAAGTTTTATGTCTGGGTTTAAGAGTTTCTAAACTTACGAAATCGAACAAAGCAAATATTGTCAAATGTAATAAATTTTTATATATATATATTATTTGTTAATTACTTGTTCTGTTATATAGTGATTTGAACAACTAATTAAATTTTGCTTAAATAAATATTAAAGTATTAAAATAAAGACAATGGCAATTAAAGGAAAACTATTATGACAATATACACTTGAAGAATTACCTGATATCTTGATAGCCTTGCCTTCTTCAAACAGCAAACTTAATACATGTACATATATGACTAAGAATGTTTAATAATAGGTCAGACAAAACAAAGCCTTTCATTATTTTTATATTTTTTTTTTCTACTTAAGTACTTTTAAATAAAATATTATTCATTTATTTTATAATCAGTTATGTGTATTTATGATGTGGAAGTCTAATTATTTTTATAAAATAACTTCAAATATTAAAATGTCAAAATAAAATATATTAAGATGTTATCTATGAATAATAAACAAGCCTAGACAATGATGATCACACCTTATCTTGTAATGTAAAAATTAAGTTATCTAATTATTTCTTTCTAAGTTTGAGCAGGTAGAAGTAACTTTTCTGTTTGAGAACTATAGTGATTTGCTGGGAAATAACAATAATTGAAATGACAAGCCAACCAATCAGAGTGCAAAATTGGTTGATTCAAAATTATAGAGTAATTAAGAGTAACATACATCATTTGGTAAGCTGCTACAAAAAGACATAATTTATTTGGGGAAAAACTACTACTTCTGGGTCAATTGTGAAAATACCTGAAAACTCAACACAAGATTAGCTGAGAGGTCATCGCAGCCGCCTTGCAAGCAAGTAGTTGGTTGCAGACGGTTGTGGGTTCACGTCCCGGCCGATGCTATGACATATGAAAAAAAAAAATAGCAACTACATCTAAAATAAACATCCATAGATCATAACTATTATGCCAACACATAAATAAAAAGTGGTATCCCAATAATTGGCAGAATAAATGAACTGGAATAGACTGTTTCATTAACTTTCGTCCACATATCTATCATAGAATTAGAGTAAATTTATCACTATGTATAATATAGCATGCATATTTCTTTGTAAGTAGAAATTAATGTTATTGGATAAATTCGAAGTATTATTTCGTTATAATTGTAGTATTAATAAATTATTATTAAATCTTACCTGGGCTACTTTAATTCTGTGTCACGAATATTCAACAAAAATCAATCCAGAAATAAATGTTAACTTCTCAAAATTGTTAGATTTAAGGGTTTTTGGTTGGATAAATGAACGGCTGATGCATTGATCATAAAAAAATTGCAATAAAATTGAAAATGACTTTCAACATTTGTGAAAGAGATATTTAATTGTTCAAATTTTAATTTGAGTGTATTATTTTATTAACCTTTTTTTTTGTTTTGGAAAACAAAGAAAAAAAATCTGTATAAACAGTTATAGTTATTCAAAAGGAGGCCAAACTTTAATTTAGCAAATAATTAATAGAAATAATAATTTTTGCCATTTCTTTTCCTTCGGTAGCTTTTATTATCATAACATCTACATTTTATTGCAACAGTTTTAAAAATTATTTTATTGTTGTTGTTTAATTTATATATAAATATTTTTTATTTAGTTTAACAAATAATAGATATATCAAAGAAATTAATTTATTTTATTAAAAAATAAAAATAAATAATTGTATTCTACCTTTGAAGTAATAAAATCTGATAATCTTTTTTCCCAAGTAAATGAAACTTTTTAAATATATAAAATAATTGCCTTAAGACATATCTAACTAAATCATTATTCAGCCCACATTAACGTCTTTTAGAGTTTAGTTATTTTTCTTTCTTCCTACCTTTTACTTTATATATATATATATGTGAGATTTCATTGAAACGATGATTACCTACTTCTGTGGAGAAAAATTCTATATCTGTCGAAAGGGATCTTTAAAAATCTTTTAACAGGATTATTTGTCAGTTGAACTGAACAATTTCCTTAATTTTGTACATATATTTAATGACATCTAATGTTACATGCTCTAGATGTTACATTCTCTAATCGAATAATTGCTATTAGTATTGTGGTTAATTTTTTGGGTGGGTGGTGGGTGTTGGGGAGCAAAAAGTATTACAAATCAACTATCTGGTAAATGCCGTTTAATTTATCACAATATCTCTAGTTTATCTCGTAAATGATAAAACAAAGATTTTCACGAGCTACGTATACAAATAACATATTAACCGGATTTATTCGTATATAATTTATTGTATTAAAAATATATATAATGATGTTTCGGCTGCGTTCCACCGATTGTTATCTGGGTAATAAAGATTATAAAAATGGTTAGAGAGATGCTGTAAACATTGATTTACAACAATATTGAAAATCCGATCAATAGAAAACAGATCGAAATAATAAAAACCAGAAACTTTGTAGATTAAGAGATTTTTAAAAATTCTTACAAACAGAAGGTGTTTTCCATAAAATATCAAAGTTTATTGATATAATCAGGTGTTTTACGGATCTCAATTGCTCTTCTGATCTTACATTGTTGGGGAATGTAATATCTGATTAGTGGTCTTATGTTAGAAAAGTCAATACTATGACTCTAATATACATGAGTAAACCTGGATAATACATTTATTCAAATAGCCTATGCTTAACAAAAAAAATTAAAAATCCTCATTTTAAATTTATAATGGAAACAGAAATTAATAAAAAAAATTTGCTATATCTTTTGTTTTCAGAAAAGTTCCCCCACAGACAAAAAACCACAATTTTTATTCCATCATCTAACAATTTTTTTCTATAACCAAAACTTTTTTTCACTAGAGCAACTAACCTTTCATATAAATCATATCTGGATGAAATAAATCATATAAGTAGTATCTATTAGCTAATGATTAATGTAATAGAACTATATGTTAAGCCTTAAATAAAGCTCTAAACAATTAACATAAAAAACAAAAAAGGTATAGCTATTAGAGTTTGTATTACTTATATAAAAAGAACTACAGACAATATTGGACATATTCTAAGACATTATAATATAAAAGCAGTACATTCTCTTTAACAAAAAATTAGTAACATTATAATGAAGTCTAGAGATACAATCTGAGGTTCAGAGACATTATGAAATTTCATGTGGCATTTGTAAGGATTTTTATTTTAGTATAAGCAATCATCACATCAGTGCTAGAAGAGAGTAACATGTTAATGCAGTTAAGCAAAATTCATCAACAGCAGCACTTTGACTCCATACTTTGCATATGGATCCTGGTATTGGTTTCTCTAACACCAGAATTATATCCAAATGTGATAATATTTAACAATGTAAAAATCAGAAAAGACCAGAATCTATTAACAAACATGATAATACATACAAGACATCTTCTATTGAAAGAAATATTTAAAAACCATTAATCTAAATAATTGCTGGTTTTAATTATTTCTATCTATTTTCTATTGGTTTTATTTTTAATATTGTTGTACATTACTGTTTATAATGCCTCTACAATCATTTTTATAATACACTTTACCTAGTTGTTGCCTGGTATGACCCAACCAAAACATCAATATATATTTTCAGTACAATAAATACACAAATGAACCTCAATAATACATCATTTAGACAGTATTTAATTTATAATATAGATGAGATAATATTCATGTAAATAGAAATGACCTTTAACCTTTGATGATACCAAAAAGTATCAATATTAATACAAATTGATACTTCCTGAGATCAAATCAGTTTTTTCTTTAAACCTATAATAGCTTGTTTGTTTGAGTTTTTTTTGTGAAGTAAAAGGGGTCCTCTTTTACTTAGATTTATTTCAACAAAATAACTCAAACAATAAAGCTATTATAGGTTTAAAGAAAAAGTGGTGTGACTTCAGGAATTATCAATTAGTAATAATATTGATAATTTTTTGGTAACATCAAAGATTAAAGGCCATTTCTATTTACTTGGATATTATCTCTTTATTCTATTCGTTATTATAATAACAATCCATGAAAATATTTAATTCAACATATATATAACTCAGTGCTCTTGAATTTTATTGTATTATATTTATAATTTCATATTAACTTGAACAGTACAAATTCTGTATGAATATGACAAATTACTAAAATGACAAAAAGTTTAAACAATCATTTTTTAGGGAAGATTTTATGAAGATGTTGAATGAAGGAACAAATTAGGAGAGGTTTAGTTATGATATTTCAAAAACAAATAAAATTCTTATACTGATATTATCATTATACAAGTATCTAAAATTGATGTAGTTAATATAGAAGTTTCTAAAACTGATAGGTGCTGTAGAGAAATTTAATATTGATAAAATTAATCTAAAAACTGAAATGTATAGAAAATGTTCAGGTTAATGCAGAGATAATCAAAAATTAATGCTGAAGGGTCTTACATAAATGCAATGAATTCTTGAATGGATATAGTTGAAGAAAAGATTGTGTAGAAAATGACAGTAGACTGACTTATGAATAACTGTGAAATCGTGTAGATTTAGTAAATAAGAATAATGTCTTATAGAACTTTATTATAGATATAAATGAAATATATTAAACATGAAAAATGTAGGGTATAATATGACAACAAAGATGTTGTGATGAATTGTTAAAAGAATAAATATATTATGATTTGGTCACTTTTTATAGGTCAGACTAGGATCAAGTTTGAAGAAATCAATTAATGCTTTATACCTATAGAATAATATGATAACGTTAGAGTGTGCTAAAGAACAGCAAACTTAGATAGTGGACTAAGTTTAAATTTGTCCTTTATGGAAAATTAATATCTACTGATTATGAAAACTATGACTATCAACCATGGAATATTCTCATCAAATACAGAGAAAAATAACTAAACGAATATGATTATAAAACTCATCTAAAGTATTATATCTTATATTTTACACTAAGGGCATTTTAAAATGTGTTGATAAAAGACAGTTATAAATAAATTCTGCTGTAAGTTATTTTTGTTGAAGCCATAGGTGATGTCTGGATTTTTTATTATTGTTTTTTAAATATAGATCAATACTGGAAATAAAATAAAAATGTCTGGTGGGTATATTTTCAGGCATTTGGTCATCAGCAAAAATGATGATTGCTGAAAAAAAAATCCTTTTTATAAACTTCAAAAATTATATAACCCACCGGTTATTTCAGCACTTGTTTTTTATTTCATATTTTCTGGAGCTAACAAATGGTGTTTATGTGGTTGCCTTCAAAAATCATTTCGCCAGTAGATTAATTCGTAGTTATTTTCAACTTCTGATTATTTTTTTCTGAGCACATATTATGATAAATGTTGTAATATTGTTCTATGAGATATAGTTCAAGAATATTACACCGGATACTTACATGATTCTTCAGAAGATAAAGGTGCCACTATAGTCTTAACACAGATATCATTAAAAATATTAATTACTATACGTTAAGTCTATCATTTTGTAATACAATTTGTTAAAATATTATTGAGTTTAAGTTTTTTAATTTCCAACGAGAAATGGCATTTTTTAATGTTATAATGTTCAATCCAGAAATACTTTGTCAGAGCTTCCGCAATATTGCATAATGAATTATTTATCAAATTTAGATAATTATTATTAGTACCAAATTAACATACTTCATTAAAAATATAAATATATGCTTGTTTTTTAAATTAATATTCTCATTAAAAAGATTAAAATATGGTTGAGCTAATCATCATATTTGCAAATTGCAAATTAATATATTTTTAGAAAAGTCGGTAAAAATATTATTTAATAAACAGGAAAATATGACATTAACCTACTGCAAATAAAAGTGAAGGAAATGAACATGACTAAACTAGAGATTTACTACCACAACTTATACCATTATAATAATCTGAATTGAAGCTGCTTAACAGCATCTGGATCAATTGAGTGAAATAACACTCTGCAAGTCAGTGAAGATTATCTCTGAATAAGCCTTAGAATAATTATATTGAATGTAACAGTCAGGATGAATCATGATTGTATCCTGATTTCTCATAGATGTTGAAAAAAATAAGAATTGAAAAGTTTGTTTTTAGTATAATTTTTTCTACATCACTTGAGATAAATTAATTTATAATGATAAAGTATGTCTTGGGATCAGTGAATGCAGAAGTAAGATATATACACACACTTACATACCGCTATTAATTGTGATCAATATTAGTTGATTATCTGGGATAACTGTGGATCAATCTCCTAAAATTATTTGTGACTAATGTCAAGAAGGTTGCTAGTATGTGGGTTCACTAACAACTATATCAGTGTTTTTAAATTTATAATAGAATATTTTCAAAATACAAAATGATTTATTAAGATCATTATTCACAGCTGATATTCTCTTCTTTACTGATTAATATTATCATTACAATAATTACCACGATTTAAAGCAGTAGTTGAGAAGGATTTTAAAAATGAATGTTGACATCACAATTCATTTTTTTCACAGCCAATGCTTCAACTTTAAGTAAATTTTATATGAATTCTCAAGCGACAAACAATTTGTTTTTATGAACTGTGTAGTTTTAGGCACTGATTGAATGGCAAATTCTACAAACTCAAAACCCATGATTGTAGACCAGCTTAATTGCTTTTGGTGTCTTAATCTTTTTGTGAACTCCCAAGCAATAAAACAATATTAACCAGGCATTTATATCAATTAATTTATTTTAGAGGTATTGGTTATTTAAGACGACTCATTGACTAACTTATTGTTATGCAATCTCTTATATTTAGTAATAACAAATATTTATTATTTATATTGCATTACAATAGTATTCCTTCATAAATATTCATATGAAGCACACACAATGAGATTTGTTATAATATAAGAAATATATTGATTAGAATGACATTCTCTTATAAATCATTACTTTAGAAGCTGTGACTTTTCTTTCCCTCTTGTTTTCCAGAAATGTTTTTATAATTTCATATTTGGATCTACTATTTGCTCATGTAAACACCTTCTTGATATATGCAATTAAACTTGTTATTTAAATTGAGCATTAAAAAAATATTTCAAAGTTTACATAAAACAAGAAAAGAATTAATAGGAATGAGTTAAAAGATGTAATAATAAACAAAATTAATTTTTTTCCATATGTCATAGCATCAGCCGGGAGGCGAACCCACAACCGTCTTCAACCAATTACTTGCTTGCAAGACGGCTGCGATGATCTCTCGGCTAACAATGCTTGACAAAGATATATTTGAAAACAAATACAATTTTTCTGCCAGAATAAGCTGATAGAAAAAAAGATTCTTAAAAACAAACAGTAATTTATTATATGTGACATCGACATACTTCTTCTCCCTCCATAAACATGTGCTTAGATTCTCTATTTACCGTGAAAAAGATATCAATTAAGCTGTAAATAATTTTATATATATGTATTAAGTTTTTTGTCTAAAGTAAGATCGATGTAACTACGCAATAGAGTACTATGACCAAGGTATAAACATGATCATGGTCATGTGCTCTTGTTTTCAAATTCTTAAGTCAGTTTATTTATTAGCTCAATACGCAAGTACCACAATACAGAGTTTAATGATCTCTTTACATAATTAAAATACAAAATATATATCTAAATTGTATTAAGTTATTTTTCAGACATCACTAGGCAATAGAATTTAAAGATCAAGCCTTAATGCTTTATCAATTGATTCTTGGTGGTAATTTATTATCCTTCTAGCACAATCTATTTTACCATTACCATACATAGAACAGTGTTTTAAAGAGCTATATCATGTAAAATTTGAATTTTGTTTTTCAGGTTTTAGTCAAGTTTAATATTTTTTTTCCATATAGACAGCCCTAATTAATTCAGTTAATTAACTAATATTGATTGATAATAAGTTTATAAAACAAGAATAGAAAATCATTCAAAGTCTTGCAACAATTGGTCTGAGAATAAATGCCTTCTCTTTTATTGTTTTCAGAAAATTTATGGGGAATGTTCGAGAAGTCTTTTATCTTCTGTGAGTTATTTAAAAGGCTTCTTTGCCTCTTTACTCACACATACACAAATATATATACATATTTAAATATGAGATATAAAAATTTAAGCTTTAATAACTGGACGAATATACGATAGTAGATAGGGATTAACTTGATTCACGAAGAATTAGTCTCAAATATATCATTTTGATTCTATGTTGGTATATTTTTAGGCTATTATTTTAATATTGCCGACACATGTATCTCCCCCACACACACACACACACACACACACTATTTATTGAATAAGCTTTTTGGTATACATTTTTATTATAATAAACCTTCTCTCTTTTTTTGCAAATAATGCTTCAGAATTTTAAAAACTTTTGCAAGAGCTCTGCATTATTTTTTTTCTTTAACAAAATTTCTAAATACCTATACTCCTCCACTTCAAAAAATATCTTTCATTATTCATTTTTCACTTTTACTCTTTTCATAAATAGTATATCTTAGATTTTTTCTCATTGAATTTAACTTTTATACTTTTTCTATCTCTCCATTTTTCTAATTATATCTTCATGCCTTTTATATTAATGGCAAAAATATTACACCATCCACAAAAGGCAATTATCATATTATGTATTCTGATTCTGATTATGGCCATCTCACCTCTGTTCCCATTTTCTATCTGAGTCTCTAATTTTTTTACAAACCAAATACAAATAAAAGTGATAATGGACATTTTTGTTTAAATCTTGTTTCACATTTAATTTTTTTCAGTTTATATCCCACAATTATTATTTCTAAAAAATAATCTTATAAAGGTTCTTACTTAAATTAACAATCTTTTTTTTTAAGATATTTTATTCAACCAAATAACAATTGATAAATTATTTTTCTCTTTAGCTCCATGAATTACATTCATTCCGAACCTCTCTCAAAATGCTACTTTCTATCTAAGTTTGTTTTGTTTTTTTTCATATGTATATTTAAGTAATTATTGATTCAAAACTGGTAACAACCTAAAGTCTTTTAACTTTTCTTTATATGAAAATCTAATTCTGCTACATTCTTTAATTCATTTGAATTTTATTGGGATCTATAATATTAATAAAAAAATTTAAAATCAATCGTTAAACGCTTTTCCATATTATAACCGTTTTTAGTTTCTGCACCATTTTTACCCGTTATTTTTCTATTTAATTCTGCTTCTTTTGTTCTAGCAGATTTATCAATTTTCTTATGAATTATTCACTACAAATTTCTCTACACTCAAATATTTTATTACAAATTCATTTAGTATTTTTTCAAGTATTTCCACCTTCTCTTCTTATGCATTTGACTATACTTTCTTGTTCTCTCTTTATCATTTATTTCCAAATATTTTAACAATATTGTTTTTCTGAACTCTTAATCCTCTTAATTAACTTTTTATTAAGTCTGCCATTTTTTGTCTTAATTCAGTCTTAACTAGCCCTTTTTTAAAATAGCTACACCATTTAAATGGTATATTCTCCTCTATTTTGTTCAGCTATTGCTGCAGTATTTTTCTTTGTGTTCTCTTTACTCTATTAGTTCTATATAAACATTCATTTGCTATCTTTTTCATTTCATTGTATATTCTTCATAAATTTTAAGTTCATCAACTTATTTTTATTTAAATAGTTATTAAATCTAATCACTTTAACTTCATTGCTTATTTCTTATCCATTTTTATTAACTTTCTACACCTTTGAATTCTTAACCTTTCATATATCTCTAATTCCATCATCATAAAATCACTACTAATTTTTTCTTCTTTCTTTATCAAAATCCTTTTATTCTTCTAATTTTTCTAGTTATTTTTTATTTACCAACAAATAATCAATTACTCTTAAAAGTTTGAAACAGCATCTCAAATTCACATAAAAGTTTATTCAAATTTCCATCTATCATTCCATTTTTCTCACACATAAATTTTAATAATATTCCATTCATTTTCTCTACTCCATAAATTTTATTAAAATGAATATTAAATAATATTTTTACTTTATTTTTTAGCCACATTTATATCCTAATGACACATTCTTAAATCATCATTTTCAACCCTTATCGATCCAATGCAGGATGAAGGTCTCCCCAAGTTGAATACATCTTCTCTAATCTCTTGCCTCTCTTCTCTACATCAATCCTGCAAATTTTCTTATTTCATCTATTCATCTCACATATGGTCCTTTTCTAGATCTTTTACAATCTCTTTGAATCCAGTTTAACATTTCAATTGTCCATCTATTATCATCTCTTTGTGCAATATGTCCAACCCACCTCTACTTGAGTTTCTTAATTCTTTCAATGATATAAGTAACACCTGTTTGTTGTTTCACTCATGTATTTTATGTTTTAGCCCTTTTTGTTACTACTGACATGCATCTTTCCATACTTCTTTGAGTGGTCTGAAGTCTCTGTTGTTTTTTTGTTAAGTATCCAAGTCTCAGATCCATAAGTAGGAAGATAAAAACCATTAATTAAAAACCTTTTTCAAACTCTTAGGCATATTTCCTTTTAATATCAATTTAGCATTCCAACCAAGTTTAATTCTATGATAATTTTTATTTATTATGTTTCCAATTATAGTAATAATCTGATCAAAATATTAGTACTTGCTAAATTCTTCTAACTCACCATTATCAATCTTTATTTTCTTCTTTTGAGAAAATTCATTGAACATTACTTTAGTCTTTTAACATTTACCTTTAATCCTACTTTTTTACTTTCATCTGATAACTCTTGCAACGTTTTCTGAAGTTCTAAAACATTATTTGCAAAAATAACTACATCAACTGCAAAATCTAGATGACTGACATAATCTCCATTTACTTTTACTCCCTTAGCTTTCTATTGTAATCCAAAAAATAGTTTTTGCAAAATTGTTGAAAAAAGTTTTGAAGATATAAAATCATCCTATCATCCTCCGTTATCAATGTTAATCTTTTTAATATCATTATTTTAGTTAGCTAAATATACTATATCAAGCATATATTTTTATCCAATTTCAATCTAATTCACATATTTAGTTTACAATTTCTTTCTAAAATATCCTCCTTAATAATATTTCTATACTCTTCCCATTTTCTGTTCTATCTATTTATTCCCTCTCTTTACACATCTGATGATACATCAGTCTTTATTTATTATTTTGCTCTCTATTATTGATAACATTTTTTTTTATAACTTCTTCTCCTTATTCATATACCTATCCCTTTGCATATTTACAAAATTATGTTTTGGCTCTTTAAATATTGTTTTGTAACTTCCCATGCATTATTTGAAAAAAAATATTTCCTATTTCTACATTGTTAATTATTCTATCTTTATTCATATTTTCCTTTATTTTATTAGAATTTCCAAATATATACATATATTTTTCGTTTCTACCTTACCTTTACAAGTTAATTACCTCTAGTTTTAATTACAGTCGCAAAATTGAATAAAGATTATTAAATAGTAATGCAATTTGATTCTTATAACTAATTTCTAACTTATTGGATATTTATAATTCATTAAGTTAGCAATTAAGATAAGCTAGGTAAAAAAAATATATATATATTAATTATATTTATAAAGAGTATACTCGTTACAGTAAAGTAATATTTATTAAGGCTATATAACCTTAAGACCATGAGCCTGAAAAATGACAGTAGGGACTTCTGCAAATCTTTAACACAAGATTTGCAGAGGTCGCTACTATCGGTTTTTCAAGCGCGTAGTCTTAAGGTTAAAAATGTACTATGTATAATTTTTAAATGCATTTATTTTATTTAATAAATAATAATAAAACTTAAAAAAAATATTTTATTTAATGTGTATCATATATATAGTTTTTGATAAAGATTGTTTATTGAGTTTTTTTTTATATCCGATTGCAAGATATCAAAATATATTTATTTGTATGATTTTTTAAGACAAAAAAAAAAAACTTAATAAAATGAAAATGTACTTATCTCAAAAAAGGATATTTATTTTTTAAAGAAAAAACAACTATATTAAAAAGTAAAAGGCAATATGGGAAAAAAAGTCTAGCGAATTAATTTGAAAATCGAATGTTATTCTTTTATGTTTTCAAAGACCATGATTTAATTACATTACAGTATATATATTGTGACATGTAGGCCTGTCACATTTACATTCATTTTATTAAATTTATTTTTAAGTTGAAAGATAAAAATCAGTTTAATAAATTATAAATAAAAACAAACAATGGGGAGTCATTTGTTTACGGAATATTTAATTTAGTTAATGTTAAAGTAGATTAAGGTTCAAACTCAGAAAAATTAAAAAATATATGTAAGTATGAATACACTATTAAAAAAATCATATTATATATGCCTTTGTTTTAAAAATCTTTTATTTGAATTCAGAGAAAAATAAAAATTATTACTTATTTTATTGTATTAAATAATAATATTTATTTATATTTTGATTAAGAAATAGAATTTCATGAGCAGTTCTTTTTATAAAGAAATGATATTATCTAGTAGCCATATAGAATTTTCTTACTATTGTTTTAAAAAAACCTTTCGTAATTCTCTACTGTTGTTTAAAAAACCTTTCATAATTCTTTACTATTGTTTAAAAAAAACTTTTTATATATTTAATAAATTAAATGTTTTATTAAGTTATTGGCAGATAATAAGGATATTGGGGTAAATTTTGTAAAAGGGAAGATATAGATATTCTTTCAATTGATATTTTCAATGAAATAAATGAAATGAATAACAAATAAGTAAAATAAAATTATTTCTTTAAAAAGTTACCAAAAAATGGTAATGTTATGCTGAATTAAAATTATATCTACTGTAAAAAGAGAAAACAAAAGAGAAATCTAATAAAGTCAATATCTGAAATCATTGATGGATAACACTTATGTAAATATCACCATCATCATCACTGTTGAAGTTTGGCAGAATACATGGAAAAATAACTATAACTAAATGAAGGTTTTAAAATGTTGATTGAATTCATTGATGAATGCTGAATACAAAACAAAGAACCATATATTAAAAAAGTTTTTTTTTCCTTTTGTTAAGCTATCATTTAATTATAAAAATAATATATATATATATTATAATATTTTCCTATTTTAAAGAAAAATTTTCTTTTTTGATATTATTCAATACAAATGCAATATATATATATTTTTTTTACAAATGCAATATTTAGGTTAAGTAACTAAGACTTGATTTAGTTGATATATATTTGAAATTAATAAATACTCTAAATGACTTTTTTTTTAATGTAAACTTTAATTTACATAAGAACATTATTTGGTCTAAAAAAAACACATGACTAATATATATATATCCCATTTATACTATGATATTTATTGACATATATACACACTCTTAAATTCTATGATTTATGTCTGAATGTTGGTACAAAAGATTTTATATTTACTAACCATTGGTTTGTGTGATTTTAAAGTTGTATTTAGTAGATATCTTTTAAAAGAAAATCCAGACAAAGAGGTTTTAGAGAATAAAGCAAAGTCAAGATAGATTATACTAGATAAGAGATTTTAAATTTGTTATAATTAATGTAATTTAATTATTTTTGTAATATGATTGATTCTATTATGTTAATAAATTTATATTTAATTATCAATAAGTATATCGTTTCATTCTCTTTCGTAGTGCACTCATTCACCTATTCATTGAATCACATATTTATTGAATTATAGATACTTACTGACCTACATATTTGTGGGTTTATAGCTATACTTATTTATTTAATTAGTCAATCATTTATTTATTTACTTTATGAAAGGTAAGTTGCTAATAGTATGATTATATAATAGTTATAGTTAATGTAAATCATTAAGTGAGATTAATAGTTTTTGAAAATAAAAGAAACTGAAGACCATCATTAATTCAAAATAAGAAAAATAGATTCATTGGAGTTTTATAAATGAAATGCATGAATCTATAGTAATTGGAGTTTATTCCCATTTTACTTATTGGGTAAATACTATAACAAAATTATGTTTTTAAGCATTAGTCTTATGTTACTAAAAGATTAGACAAAGGCAAAACTCTCCATACAGTAATGCCACCCTGTGCCAAACAGAGTAATCAATAGATGCTAGAAGGCTTGTGCATAAAATCCCTATCTAATGCCTACTCATCCAATATCCCCAGACTAGTTTCTGGCTTGTGGCCTTCGTCAGTGAGGAGCCTTGGATCTGAGAGCACTACTGTAAGGAGAGTTTTGCCTTTGTTTACAACAATTATGTGCTAGTATAGAGATGGTGATCATGTAATGTTTAGTGATTTACCTAAAAGATTACCTGAGCTAACTTATAGAGACATACACTATGGAGAGTATATTGCTCATTATTACCTTTTATGTCTCATCATCATTACATTAAAATAATTAATGAGTATACTTTGAGAAATATTCACAGTATATGTTATAATGTATTTATTTAATTGTGGTTCTGCTTAGCCCCAAATAAAGGTTATAGGTACAAATATAAATGCTCAGATTTAAGTTCGATCTTTTTTTATCATTCTCCATTACTTTTGGGTGCTCAATAATAAAATGTGCATCTACTTAAAACACTGCGAGTAATGACAGTTATCAGAATTTACATTTGTATGAAGAATATATAAGTACTTCTATTTTATAAGTATATATTTTTTATTTTCTTTATCATAGTCTATTACAATATATATGATACTAATTTCAACATAGAATAATTAATAATTACTTGATAAGACAATAGTGTCTGAAAGAACAGATAAACATATAACGTTTACTTACAGTGCGATTTGATATTGGACAAAACTATGAAATAAAACGTTACAAGAGTTAACAATGAAAATAAATTGTTTTCTGTTACAGAAACTGACGCACAGTACTCAATCACATGCAACAAAGCAAATTTCCTACATCTTTGGACTAAACCTTATAGAAAGCTGAATTGCTCCTCCAAAATTTTAAAAGACTGAAAATATAATTTTAATTAATAAATTGTATCTTTTTTAAAAAATTGGAAGAAGTTATCAGTCATCATAGTTTTATTTATATCTAAGTGATAATGCTTGTGTGTCATTGACTGAATATAATTTATTTGAAATTCATGTCATGAACTTTTAATGACATTATTACTCTATGATTTAATGGAGAGTTAGAGTAACAGCATCAAAAAATAAAAGATTTCTGAATCAAAGATCGATCTATTACTTCCAATGCTTCAACTTCAAGCAAACATCCAAAAAATTATTCATTTAATTTTATATATATATATATATATATATATATATATATATATATATATATATATATATATATATATATATATATATAACTCTGTACATTATAAAATGTCTTTCATGGTTTCATGCAATAAAAAATGACCAATTCAAAAACTAAATATCTATAAATTACTTGTAATACCCAACATCACATGACCATCCTGTGGCCAAGATTCTTGTCACACCCATGTTGACCTAAGGTCAATCTGACCACTCATATACAGGACATAATCCATTTAATACATATGCAAGAGATGGGCAGACATCTCTACTACGTAATAACTGAAACACACAGGCTTATTATATACCTGTGTCTATATATGTAATATATAGGGTATTATCAACTAACTTTGTATTTCAGTTTGCTAGCCTTATTTATTATTTTAAATCCCAGATCAAGTTACTCTTAGTTAGAGTTAGTTACAAACTATATATATGTACAGATTTTATTGTTATAATAAGATACAATTAAGAGTACACATCTTATTATTATAAAACTCTGAAAAATTTAGGTATTATTTTATCAACTGTGAAATATTATTAAAGTAGTGAGCAGTTTTTAATGTAAGTGGAAATAGAGAAAACTTGTATTCATAATTATTGCAAGTCAAATGATAGAGAGAGACGATGCATCTTTTTTTCAGTCTCAACCAGAATTTCAATCGAATCTCTTTATTATTATTGAGGTTTCAATATATAGAAACAGTGAGAATGCCAAAATTTTTATCAACAACATTGGTCAAAACTGAAGATTATACTTAAAGTTTAAAATAAGGTTATATTTAGTATATTGTGTGTATACAAGCTATAGCTTTTATTTATCTATTAGCATTTTAAAAATTGTAGAATTATTTCCAGAGTTTTGTTCATTATACATTATTTTATCTGATTATAGAATGAGTTCTTTACATTATATAAGATTTCCTGTATAGTCTGATGCATTTGAAGAGTGATAATGTCAAACTATTGATGCAATCTGGTTTATTCTCTTCTAATATTTAAATATCATATGACCTCTTGGGCAATGGAACATTCAATTGTGTATACACATATAATGCACTACTTATATCATATATAATGATATGCATATTTTAATGCAGTAGTAAAGAGGCAGATTTAAGAGCTAAACTTTTAGGAATCACATCAGTAATTTTCAATACTCAAATAACATGTCTTACCAAGTATATCATTCAATTATATACTTATATTCAATGAGTTATTTAATTTATGTAAGATATATTGTATGGTTTATTTCAATAATAAAATGGCATACTCAAGAGATAAAGGTTTATGGAAGTCAGTAGTATAATTTATCTTTCTACTTTTTACTGAATAAAAGCTATCAAGACCAAATAAAACGCTATCAAAGTGCATGTTGATACTCATAAATGAATAAGTGCTATATTATTTTATAACTATATTCGGCATGAATAAAAAGTGAATTTAATGCTGCATGCTATTAAATGTTAAATAGATATCTAAGTTACAGGATTAGTATACACTGATAATCTTAAAAAGGAACAATAATGATTACTAGTTATTTTGTTTAAAGACCATAATCAAATATTAAAATTGGCTCAATATAATTAAATCTACTATTCTCTATGACAGTGGTCTTCAACCACCAGGCCGCAGAAGTTGTCTGTCAGTCCGCAGCTAGACTGCAAGAAAGTTTATAATAACAAAATAATAAGATTTTAAACTTTTAATTAATATGAACAATTTTTATTTATCACATTTATTAAAAAAAAAGAAACAGAACAAAAATACCACAAAATCTAATCAATCATACATAAATTAATTTTTCTATTTATCACGATGTTTATGGGGGAGAGGGGGTAGAAAGTTTTTTATTACACAAACTCCAGTTGACTTTTAATAGCCAATCACAGCTGCTTGTCAGCTTTGTCAAAACAATAAAATGTAACGTGACTTTTTTTGATCTCTTAAATTTTTTCTACTCTCTCTTTTAATATTTCATTTTTAGTGGGTTTTTTTTGGCTATAAGGCTATTTTTTTTTTTGGCATTAACTTTTTATTTTGGAAATCAATTTTTATTTCCTTTTTTTAAAAATAAAAACCAAAAAATAAGTTCTGTCTCTAACTTTTACAAAGTATTTCTCAATACACCCCCACCATTCCAAAATAAAGTAAGATCAAAACTTTTGACTTTTTCAAGTTTCGTTTTCTTTTTTTTTGTTTAAAAATATGCCCACTTTTTTTTTGGCCTATAAGGCAATATTTTTTTTTGGCTTTATTTGTATACCGTTAAAATACTAAAACTTTTATTCTTAAAACCAATTTCTGTTACCTTTTTTTAAAAATAAAAACAAGCAAAAAATAACTTTGGTGTCTATCTTTTGTCTCAGTGTTGACAACGTATTTCTCAAACCCCCCCCCCCAATAAAAATTTATCTGTAAACTTCTGCTGGTCCGCGAAATCTTATCCTTACTTTTACGGTCCACAGGTGTGAAAAGGTTGAAGACCACTGCTCTATGTAAGCAATAATTAAGTTTTTTTAGCTCTCATTTCTGCATTACACTCCTCTACTAGACAATTTGTTACATCATAACTGGACTTCCTTGATATGACGCTATGTTATTTTCCCTTCAATGGTGTTATTTCTGCTTACTTTAGATCAGTTTGTAAAATAGCAAATATTGCATCTTAAGAAATATATGTGTAATAAAAGCAGCAATGTAAATATATTGCAGACAAACAGAATACAATTTTCAGCATATTACTCATCAATACATTACTTTGGTAACAACTATTTACAGTAAAATATCATACAAAATTGCACTGCAATAAACATGTGTAATAATTAAATGTTATATTATAGAAATGTATGTAATCAAACAGTCATAAAATTTATATCGCAATTATCCATTAGAATAAAACTCCAGACATCAAGATAATTAGAGACTTGAACTGATACTCTAGACTTATGATGATAATTCTATATATATATATATATTCACAATTTATAAGTATATTTGTTGTTAGTAAATAAAAAAATATTTTATTATTTAAAATAATTTAGAAATCTGAAAAAATTACCGGAGATATAAAATTGGTATTGTATCAAATATTTTATTTGTTTATTTAATTTTAAACTATGGTGTAATTCATTTATTGAAACTTTTATACATTTAAAACTTTTTGACTCGCTTTAATAATACAGTCATAATAATCATTAGAGCATTTAAACTTATATATATATATGTGTGTGTGAATCTCATGAAGTAAAAAACTTATTCATTTTTCATGCCTTTAAGCAAGGTTCGAATCTGATTTCATAAAATTTGAAAAGTTGACATATCTATATATTTTAGCTAAAATAGTGACTCTATAGTCAATCTAACTAACAATCAAATATGAACTTAAAAAAAAATAGATATCTACTAATTTTTAAAGAAAAAGTAAAAAAGACAGAACACGTACCAATGTTTTTCTTCGTTGTTTATATATATAGGCAAAAAGCTTTTTAAAAGTTTATTATCTAGCTTTAATATTAGGTGATATTTTTTTAAATAAATGTTGCGCATATCTCAGGTTTAATATTCCATGATAAATTAATAAATATTTATCTTAATTGTCGATATTTTCTCTTTGCTTATCGTCCATTTGTTTATTTTACTATCACTTATTTAAAATTAAGTCATAACCTATAATAATAAAATATGTAATAGAATAATAAAAGCATTAAAGTAAATTAAAGTTATAATTTTTAAAAGAAGGTACATGTGTTACTAATCAATTTTATAAACTTAAATTAATTAATTTAATATTATAAACATATTAAAATTAAACAATGCTCTAACAAGTATTCGTTTAGTTTTTTAAAATTTTGACAACGTACTTCAAAAGCATTATCAAGTTTTCCGACTACTGATATTATATTCATATCAACAATCTGTCAGAATAAAAGATTATTTTACATATCTACTGTATTTCTCACACCTAAGAAAGCGTAGGTCAAATTGTTAAATCTTATTTACTACAAATCTAGCAATATAAAACTTACCCCATTTATTTTAAAATGTAAAATATTCTTTTTAAAGTTCACTTGAAGTTTTTTTTAATTCGTAATTTTTTTTTTTTTTTTTAAGATTAAAACTTTATTTTTCCTTTTATTTAGAATAATGATTGATATTTGCTATTACTAAGAATTTTTATTTTGTAAATGACTCAAACTAATTGCATGATTTTCAAACAAAACTCTCTAGGATATTACTGTATATTATTTAAAATAAAATTATATGCGTAGTAATAGGATTTGCCTTTGTTTTAAAATTGCAATATTTTAGACGTTAGTAACAATCTATTCACTTAAATTAATTAATTGTAGTGTTAGTACTACTAAATATCTATAAACCACAGAGTTATAGCCTATTTCCCACATATGATAATTGTCTTTGTAGAAGTGTATTACCATCTCCCACCAGTGCTTACGGCTTCATCATATTGCAATAGAATATTTGTTTTTGTTTTTTATAATCGCAGACCGCTAACCTGATCAACTTTTTTTAACTTAGACTCTTCATTTTTAGTTGATAATATCCAAACGCCAATTTACTGATTACCATTGAATGGCTAGTTGGCCATAGGCTTTAGTTATGTAAAAAAAAAAGTTAATCCTGTTTATAACATAAAAACAAATTAATAACTGAAACACAGGCTTATTATATACCTGTGTCTATATATGTAATATAGGGTATATGAGCACGGATTTCAGATGACCCATCACTCTCCATTCTATCTAATAACATATACATTCAAGCACATATATGCTGAAAAGATAAATAATCACCAATAGACGTATTTCATGCTAAACCAGCAATCATCAGTTGGTCCAGATTATCATCCCCCACACATATATACTATAAGTGCTCAGATATATATTAAGATAGACAATCTTCATACTTTAATGGACAGGCTCCAATCTACTACTCACTCCAACTCTTCAAGACCGTCCATCCAATTGAAAATCTGATGATGGAATGCTCAAAAGCCACCCTGAGGCCAAGATTCTTGTCACACCCATGTTGACCTAAGGTCAATCTGAACCCCACAAGTATACCCTATATTATATAAAAACAAATTAAAAATTTATTCAATGCAAACTAGAAATCTATTGAGTATACCTGGTAATTATACTAACCACTACACACGGATTCTTATTATTGTACAAGAAGTGGCAATAAATACACAACCATTACTGGAAAAAAATCGATTTGGTATTATTTCTGCAATAGCTTTATAACTAATTATAAGGGACTTTCACTAGACCTTTAAACTCCCCACAACTATTCAATTCATTTTATACAACTGATACACATGGCCACATACATGTGAAAAAAATAAACGATCTCCGATGTATGTCCTATGTGTGAGGGGTCAGATTGACTTAAGGTCAACATGTGTATAACAACAATATTGGTAACAGCAAGGGCTTTGAGCATTTTATCTTCAGATTTTCAATGATATGGATGGCTAAAGAGTTGGAGAATGGAGAAAGATTGAAGCTTGTCCATTGTAAATATATGTTAGAGATGGTGATCTGCACTAACTGTTAATTGCTGATTCAGCACAAAATAGGTATATTGGAGATCATTTAACTTTTTCACATATATGTGATCATGTGTATTAGTTGTATAAGAAGGATTTGATAGTTGTGAGGGGTTTGAAGGTCTGAGCTCAAATCCCTTATAATTACATTAAGTCGAGTATAGACAGTATATATATATATAAACTCTATAATTAAATAATTTTGTAAAACTCAAAAATATAAACTAAAAAAAAGTTTGTAAATAGTGGCAGAGATCGTAATTAATAATAAAATTCTTGATAATCTTTTAAATCTAGCAGATATTCTTACAAGTTTATTCAAATTTCGGGAATTGGAATTTGTTGATTGATTCCCACCTATAAAAAAATGGTCATAAATTATAACAATTGGTGCACCCACCTGCCACTATATTCGGTTAAATTTAGGCTTGGTGTTATGTTTGAAATAAAATTAAAATAATGTAATCGAGTCTAACTAATATTGTAATCGAGTTTAAAAATCAAAGTTATATATTTTTCTTAGTTTAAGAACAATATTATATGCAAGTTAAGTTTATGCCTTGATATTTTCCCCTTGGTAGAAAATATTTGCACTCAGTGGATAATTAGTGAACTAGATATTTTTAGATTGAAGTATGCTGATTATAATAAACACTTGTTCTTGTTCCAGAAATAGAAACTATCATTAAATAATAATTAATTAGAATCAGATTCTTAACATTTCCTTGATATGCCAAATAATTAAAGGATTATAGCGTTGTTATTTGAGAATAATCTGGAATAAAATAAATGCCAACAACTTTAGAGGAAAAACAAATACCTTACACGTGTACACACACTCACATCGCGGAAGTTCCGTCAGACGTGAACTGCAAGACCGAAGTTTAGAGTCTGTGAAAACCACTGTAGGTGCCAAAGTGGAACAAGGCAGTTTTCAGCCACTTGGGTTTTATTATTATGTAAGAAATACAGCATTATGTTTGTAACTACTAGCTTTCTTTTATAGTACCTTTATTTAATTTTTATACATTGTTATTTGTTATCTTGCTGTCTTAATAAATGTCACTTTATATTTAGTTAATCTATTTATGAAATATTTAAATACAATTATATTATAAATACTTTAAGCTAGATGTAATTAGAAGGGATTTGAACCCAGATATTTAAACTCCCTTTAGTCATCCACTCTATCCTTATACAACCGATATGCACGACCACACACATGTGAAAAAGATAAATTATTTCCAATTTACATATTTCATGTTGAACCAGCATATATAATCAATACAAACAAAGTGCTTTGAATATGCCATCATCAGATTTTTAATGGTAAGAATGGCTGAAATTTTAGAAAGTGGAGAGTTTGAAGATTTGCTATCTTAATATAAACCGAGCACTGATTATATATATTTGTGAGAGATCATCTTCCAGACCAATTGATGAGTGCTGGTTCAGCATAAAATATGTATATTGTAGATCATTTATCTGTTTCACATATGTGTTGTCATGTGTGTATCTATCGATAGTATAAGATGGAGTGTATGATCGAAGGAAGCTTGAAAGTCTGTGTTCAAATCCTTCTAATTAATCTATTTATGCCGTTTTTTATTTCTGCTTGTTTGATCACTTTTATCATGACTACAGTATTTGTGGCATTAGTAAACAGCATTTGGTAAACCTTGGAAGTTTTTTCATGTCACAAATAGATGCAAGAATTTTATTTCATTTAGTGATTCACAGACAACCAGACGGTCATTTAATATAGATTATATATATGATTATTTAACTATTATCAACTAGAAAGTAAAAATCATAAGTTAATCTAGATTAGCAGACAAGTGTTAGAGAATTGTTTATAAAAACTAAAATACAATTGTAACATGGTGAAGCCTTCAGTTCTTCTAGAAAAAAAAATTATTTACTACTCTTTTCCACATTGATCAATTGTCATTTTTTCTATCAAAACCATAACCAGAGTGAGTAGTATACCAAATGCATTCACATAGTAATAATATATACTAGTTCAAACTATAATCTAGCAGCCTTACAATTAATAATAACTTAAAATTGAAATATACCAAATTTTCTTCACTCTGAATAATATACTACTACTACTGCTACTGCTACTACTGCTGCTGATACTACTGCTGCTGCTATTGCTACTGCTACTACTGCTGCTACTACTACTACTGCTACTACTACTACTACTACTCCTACTACTACTACTACTACTACTACTAATAATAATAATAATAATAATAATAATAATAATAATAATTATTATTATTATTATTATTATTATTATTATTATTATTATTATTATTATTATTATTCAATTAATTTATTAATATTTCAACAGTTAATAAAACCATTTTAAGAAATACTTTACAATTTAAATATTTGATAAAGTAATTTTTGTTTCCTCAAAAATGCCTTTAGATCTACAAAAAGTATATCAATGCCATTAAAAAATATATTATAAAAATTTGGTAGTCTGTATAATGCTGCCAAATATAAAGTTTCACATTTATATTTATCAATACTAAATAAATTCTTATTCCTTGTATATACATGAGGAACTCATTAATATTTTAAAAATACAATTCATCTGACTATAGATAGACAAATAATTAAATAGATAGCTAATTAGAGCTCATCTCTAACTCTGCAATTTCTTAACATTTTTATTTTTATACATTTATTTAACTTCTTTATACAGTCCTTCACAAGCAATTTCTAAATAAGCACTTTGCTGCTCACACCTTCTTTGAGCCAGTCTAATTATATTGGGCTGTAGTTCTTTTCTACTACTATAATTTGTCTACAACTGCAGTTTTTACTCTATTTTTGGACTTTTACTTTACCTTTTTACCTTCTTCATTCTGCTATTCATTCTTATTTTTTAGAATGTTTTGCTGTCAGTTTATTAACTTTGCTAATTTTCATATTGTCAAACTTTATTAGAGTCCAATAGTCCAATTCTTTTTTTTTTTGCTTTTAATTATTTCTAGAATGGATTGGACATTACCTGTATTGACCAGCTATATATATATATATATATATATATATATATATATATATATATATATATATATATATATATTTTTTTAAACCCCTTTAAAAAAAAATATTTTAAAAAATAAAATTTTTTTTTTTTTCCTCTCCTCCTGGGGGGGGTGGGGGGCTCCCTCTTTCCTTTTTTTTTTTTGGGGGTGGTGGGGTGGGGATTTTATTAATATTTTTATTTCTTTTTTTTTTTTTTTTTTCTCTTTTTTGATAGTGTATATTTTTCTTTTATGGGGTAGTTTGTTTCTTTTTTTTTTTTTTTTTATTTATTTTTTTTTTATTCAATATTTAAAATAATAAAAAAAAAAAAAGGGGGGAGAAAAAAAAAAAAGTTATAGTCATTATTTATTTTATTCCATTCTGTAATAAGTTTGCTGTTAACTATTCCAGACTTTAGCTTCTATAGTGGTTCAAATTTATTTCTAATATTTATTTTCCAAACATTGATATTTATGAATTTCCATCTCTCCTCCCCTCCACTTACTCATTACTGGTAGATCCCTTTTTTCATTTGCTTTTTTTTATTGCAGAGCTGCAGCTAAAACATTTATATATTTTAAATTTGCATATCTTTTTAATATGACCCTTCTTTCACAACATTAACAAATAGAAAGAGTTTATTCCAAATTCCATTGTACCATTTGTAACATTTCTGCATTTATCCTACCTTCAAGGTATCTGTGTCACATTTTTAAATGCTTTTATGTGGTCTAACACAGTTTCATATGCTATCCCATATTCAATGTCAGTTCATTTAGGAGTTTCTGCCTAAGCTTTACATCTCTGATGTTTCATAGTAACTGGTTCAATAACATTTCTTGAACTCACATTCCTTTGCTAATATACATGATATTAAATCATATTAACACATGCTTTCATCTTGTGATTGCATTCTGCCACAGAAATGAAGATGCATTGTAAACTTTGATGTTATTGGCTTGGAGTATGTATTTAATTTTTTAAATAATTTCTCATATGGCATTTGTTCTAACAGTTTGAGATCACATAAATGGTTTGCCAATTGTATGACATCCTGTCCTAACAACCATAACAGGGTGGCAACTTTCAATTTGTCATCAATAATCCCAGTTATTAACATATATTTTTATATAGTTATATATATATATATATATATATATATCCACCATTGTCTCAGATTATTCACATCAAACATTATTACTCTATTCTGCATTTCTCTTCCTAACCTAGTCACTTGATATATATACATATATGTGTGTGTGCGCAAAAATCTTTATACATGTTCTGGTGACTGTACCACTTAATATGTGTGGAGATAGACCATAATCTAGCAGCCATACAATTAACAATAACTTAAATTAAAATACAGTTTATTCACTCTAAATAATATATATATATAATAATTTAGTAGTTCAACTGGTGGTCGGCTAATTAAAAAGCAATAAATAATATAATCATACAAAAAAGTTTATATGTCTATAGATAGACAAATAAAGAAAAGTTAGAGCTCAAACTAACTCCACAATTTCTTAAAGTCTTTACTTAATAACAATATGTTTCTTTAACTCGTAAATTCACATGGTCGTTCACAAGCAATTTCTAAGGAAGCATCTTGCTGCTCATTTCTTTTTGGGTCAGTTTAATTAGATTTGACTGTAACACTTTTTTACTGTTATAATTTACAGGCAATTTCATTATCAGCTTTCACTCTATTCTTCGAGTTTTACTTTTTTTTCCTTCACCATTTTACTACTCATTCTCATCATTTAGAAAGTTTTGCAGGCAATTTATTAATTTTAATTTGCATACTTCAGACTTCATTATAATGCAAATTAGAATGTTGCTACTTGCAGTTAGTCTAATTCTCTTTTCTGCATTTAATTATTTGTAGAGTCACTCACCGTTGCCTATACTGACCAATTACACACGCGTATATGTGTAACTTTATTAATAAATATATAACTAGTCAGTGCACAACACATAAATAAACTCATCTTGCTTTTGCTACCTCTGTTCACTTAATTAATTACCTGGTTTTTAATAGCTTGTTGTTTTAATAGTATAAAGAACTGATTTATTTAATTCTAAGTTTTTATTGATGACAAAATCAATAACTATTTTGAGATTAAAAAAACATTGTTGTCTTATTAATAATATATTTTTAATTGTACGATTTTTTCCTGATATCATAAACATCCAACAATTTTATCTCAAAGCAATCCCAAGGTTTTTATTTCCCACTTTCTTCTGTGAGAACAACCAACTATTTTATTCATAAAACAAAATGCTTAAAGTTTAGATATTTTAATTTATCTAATAAGGAAAAAGATGATTGCACATTATTAATTTTAACGATTTTTTAAATCATAATCAAATTATTTCGGTGTAATATAAATATTTAATAATAATAATAATAAATTTCTATATCTTATTTAACAATAGATCGTAGCCATTGTCTGGCATATCTGTGTTATGCTCACAATCTGAAATATCAATCCGGGATGGATATTCCAGAAACTTTTTTCACATCACAAACAATCTAAGGAGTTTCTTAAATAGTTAGTTCTTAGTAAACCTAGCTACCAATTCAATATAAATTAATAAGTCGAAATAGTCGATACTAATCACTACTATATACTAACAAAGATGATCTGTTCTGATGAATTGACTCTAAAAACAAAAATACGATTATATAAGTTGCAATCTTCACCACCAGTCGCGCAGTGGTCTACTATTATAAGTGATTAATCTGATTTTCTTTTACCTACGTTTAATTATTTAAAGACTATAAGTTGAACCCATTTTGCATTGCTTTACTCATGGGCCATCTTCTTAATCATTAGTTATCATGTAATCAAATTTCCAAAAAAGTTTGCGGTTACTTATATCTTTAACAAGACTACTTTGGAGCTTAAGTCATTCAGCAATTTATTTGTTTTAATTAAACTAAATAAATAAATAAAGCTTTAATTTTTCAGTCACCTTGGGATTATGTAATATAAAATAGATTAATTATTGTCATCATTTTTTATTATTTAAGTTTAAATATTCACTGACATCTATTAATGTTTCAAAATTATTTGCAAGTTCTTAATAGTTTTATCTCTGTAATTTTGTCTTGACCCATCTTGCATCTCACAAATCATTATTAATTTTTATATTGGATCTACTAAATATGCTACAAAAACTGTTAATCAAAACAATATAACTCTGCTATACCTTCATTTGGATACTAATATTCATTTCAGCTTTAGACTTTTCTCTAAAGAAAAAATCCTAATATATTAATACTGATTTTCTTTTTAACAAATTTCACCATGTTATTTCTTTTTTTTATTTGTATCTTCTTATGCAAATTTATTGATAGCATTTTTACTTTTTATTCATTTTCAAATTCTAGCATTAAAAATCCTTCATTTAAAATGTTTTAGTTGGTCAACAACATTTTGTATAACTTTATAAAAATATTCTATTACTTTATCAGAAAAAGAACCTAATATGACATAAATTTGAATAATCTGCATAGAATATTTTTCATTAAAATGATATAACATCACCTTATCATTACATCTTATACTTACATGATCTGTTAATACAGCAGTAACTTTCTCCATGCAATATTACCACCTAGTGCAAGCCACATTAATCAGTGAATCCTAGGAGGCTGATGCATCAAAATTCCTATTTAATATATACTCATCTGATATTCCCAGACTGGTTTTTAGCTTATGGTTTTCATCATTTCTCTCAGATCCAAGGCTCCTCACTGATGAAAGCCATAAGCTAGAAAATAGTCTGGGGAATATTGGATGAGTAGATGCTATGATGCACTAAACTTCTAGCACCAATTGATTACTATGACTTGTTCTAGGTAGTAATATTGTATGGAGAACATTGCTACTGTGTTCCACTAGTTGGGCATTTATAATAAAATACAACAAATAATAAAAATCATATACAACCGCTATATAATTTATATGAAAGAGAATACCATAATGGATTTTATTTATTTCCATTCTTGATGACATAATAAAGTACAAATCCATTTTTCACATCATTTGCCTCTTAAAATCTTATCTTCTAACATTATAAAAGTCTATTAAAGTCCCACATCATATTAGACAATTCTTATAATTAAAAGGATCTTTTTTAACATGAAAATGTTTTACAGTTGAAGATATCTAAATAAAAAGTTCATTAAATAGCAGTGTATTAATATAAACACAATTATTTCAGCATTCTCCAATTTCAGTTGTCAATTATTTTTTCCCTTTATATATATATATATTGTACCACTAGGCAAGGTAATCAAGCTTGATTAGAGCTATTGGTAAGCTCCATCTAGTGATCATAAAACGTAAGCTTAAAAGCAAGTTACGAAATTTATGACTTGTTTTAATTATTATAAGTGCACCTTTGAAGGTTTTTGCAATACTATATATTGCAGAGGCTATTACTATATGGTGAAACTGAGTTGGTTTGTAAGGCTGGATTTGAAGACATTTATGTGTCTGATAAGTTTGTGCTTTCAAATTGATAGAAACGTGTTTCATATGTGCTGACTTTTGAGTTAGTATTTTAGATCTACTTTCTAGAGTTCCTGCCCTCCACTGAGATGAACCACAAGCTTGAAACCAATTGGTCTGGAGATAGGGACCCGATAGAAATTTTGAATTTTTTCTCTTTTGGCACTTATAAAATAAAAGCTTGATTACAACTATTGGTAAGCTCCATCTAGTGATCATAAAATGCAAGCTTAAAAGCAAGTTACGAAATTTATGACTTGCTTTAATTATTATATATATATGTTTGTATGATGTGCATGCACGTATTAATAGATTTGCATTTATTATGTTGGTCATGTTATTTTAGTTGTAAAAAGATAAAAATATATGTACTTTATAAGTGAAATTATTAGCAATCTGTAAAAAAAATTATATTACAGGAACAATACTTGATCTATAAAACATTTATCAATTATTAATTAGTTGTTTTTATTGCTTAAAAACTTTTAAGAAAATCAATTATTAAGTATTATTCCTGATTTTAATATTCTATTATCTATAAACCTCCCAGGTTGATGTAATTAAAAATTTGGCAAATCTATAATTACTTACTTACCTGAGTCAAAAATGCAATCACTGGCTTATTGATTAAAATTCTTGGAAAATGAGTGGGTTAATCAATTAAATTTAATGCTATATACAAAAAACAGCTGAAAATTATATTTTATTCTATTTCAGTCAATTCTGTTCATTCTGTTCCCATTTTTTTTATTATTCTGAATCATTCTGTTTGTTTCCAGTCTATTCTACATTCTACTCAGCTGATTCTGCTTTTATGATGTATCCAGAACTTCTACCAGTGGCTATATTCAAAATTACTAGCAGTTAAAGAGCCTGGAAATGAACTTCACTCACCAGCATGTAGTTATAGTTATCAAAGGTTTAACTTTGCTTAATTAAAGGCACTTCTCAATAAGATAGAAACAATTCCAGGACAAATTCTTATACCAGATCGATGAAACCAGTAAAAGAAGACATAGAAACTATTATCTACATTTTGTCTATATAATTCAATCTTTCCAGAAAATAGTACCCCTTTTACTAACTTATTTCTGAACTTATAGTAAAACTTTTTTATGAACTGTTTTATTAAGCCATTGCTAGTAAGCCAAGAGTTTAATTTCATATTCATACCGTAGTCTGTTTATAAATTTTTTTTGGGTGCTATGTTTCATATATTACTAAAGTAATATGTGTCTGATATGCTGACAGTTTAAATCTAATTTTAGAGTTTAATTAATCTTTTGATTTTCTTTATAAAATATTTTTTTGAAAAAAAATTAAAGTAATCTATTTATTCCCCTCATAAGGGTGAGATAGATTTATTTAAAAGAAAGTCACTTCCCCAAATTTTGGTAATCGCAATCCTTGCTACTTTTGGTAAAAAGTCTTAAATTTTAAAAAAAGTAGTAGTTTTAAAAAAGATAGAGATATGATTTTATTTTTTTATTTATTTTAATAATGCCAGTAAATATTTTAAAATCATTAATATGTGAGTACTTGATCTGATATTATATATATATGAAATATACCGTCAGGGGCGGTTGTTTGTGCCTTGGGAGTAGAGTTGAAACATCTCCTGTCGGTTGGTTGCGCCTCTTTGACAAATGTGTTTTAGTCTGTTTCTCTCCTCCCACTGAGGATAGCACCGGAATCAGCTGACTGGGGTGAGAGGTAGTTTTTCTGCTCTTTTTTTATGTAAAACAAATTTACCTTGTTGGGGTTTTGGTATGCGCCTCTTTTGGACATAAATAAAAGGTGGTTGGATTACTTGTATTTGTTTTTCATAAATGTCCTTAGAGTTTTCTTGCAATGATATATATTGCAGAGACTTGTTTATGGTGATTCTGAATGGATCAGCCCATATAAATATCTAGCTGCTAGGCTGGGTTTGAAGACTTTCCGGTCTGAAAATTCACGCTTGCAATCTGATAGAAACATTTTGCATAAACACTTGAGAGTCAGTGTTTTAGATCTAGTTTCTATACTCTATCTCCCACTGAGGATAGCAAACCAGCTTGAAATCAGCTGATCTGGGAGTGAGCAAATGAAAGAGGTAGTTAATTTCTGACTCTTTTTTCGTTTATGTAAAAAAATCTTACACTTGTTCGGCGTTTTGTGCCATCTTTTGGACAAAATAAAAGTGATAGCAGGTTACGTGATTAACTTGTATTTGTTTTTTCATAAATGTACCTTTAGAGTTTTCTTGCAATGATATATATTGCAGAGACTTTGATTTATGGTGATTCTGAACTAGATCAGACCCATATAAATATCTATTGTAGGTGTTTGAAGACTTTTCGGTCGAAAAATTCAGCTTGCAATCGAAGAACGTTTTGCATAAACACTTGAGAGTAGTGTTTTAGATCTAGTTTCTATACTCTATCTCCCACTGAGGATAGCAAACCAGCTTGAAATCAGCTGATCTGGGAGTGAGCAAATGAAAGAGGTAGTTAATTTCTGACTCTTTTTTCGTTTATGTAAAACAAATCATACTCTTGTTCGGAGGTTTTGGTATAGCGCCATCTTTTGGACATAAATAACAAGTGATAGCAGGTTACGTGATTAACTTGTATTTGTTTTTTCATAAATGTACCTTTAGAGTTTTCTTGCAATGATATATATTGCAGAGACTTTGATTATTGGTGATTCTGAACTGAGATCAGACCCATATAAATATCTAGCTTTCTAGGCTGGGTTTGAAGAGTTCCGTCTGAAAAATTCAGTTGCAATCTGATAGAAACGTTTTGATAAACACTTGAGAGTCAGTTTTGGATCTAGTTTCTATACTCTATCTCCCACTGAGGATAGCAAAGCAGCTTGAAATCAGCTGATCTGGGAGTGAGAAAATGAAAGAGGTAGTTAATTTCTGACTCTTTTTTCGTTTATGTAAAACAAATCTTACACTTGTTCGGTGTTTTGGTATAGCGCCATCTTTTGGACATAAATAACAAGTGATAGCAGGTTATGTGATTAACTTGTATTTGTTTTTTCATAAATGTACCTTTAGAATTTTCTTGAATGATATATATTGCAGAGCTTTGATTATATGGTGATTCTGAACTGAGATCAGACCCATATAAATATCTAGCTTGCTAGGCTGAGTTTGAAGACTTTTCCGGTCTGAAAAATTCACGCTTGCAATCTGATAGAAACGTTTTGCATAAACACTTGAGAGTCAGTGTTTTAGATCTAGTTTCTATACTCTATCTCCCACTGAGGATAGCAAACCAGCTTGAAATCAGCTGATCTGGGAGTGAGCAAATGAAAGAGGTAGTTAATTTCTGACTCTTTTTTCATTTATGTAAAACAAATCTTACACTTGTTCGGCGGTTTTGGTATAGCGCCATCTTTTGGACATATATATATATGTTTTTTTATAAATCATTAAGTTGTTTAAATTATTGGCAGTTTTCTTGTTTAGTCTTTGTCGTACACATCAGACAGTAATGAAATAGATATATATGTGCATGCATGCATTGTTTGGGGTGATTCTAGATATTTATATACCCCATGAAATTATTATCAGTTTGTCTCCATGATTATTTTTTATTATTCTGACGTGATATATTCATGGTTGTTGATGTTTTGTTTCATTGGGTAAAGTGACTTCCCTTTCCGTGAGTTCCTGCTTAAGATGTTCATGGGTATGTATGTTTTACAATGGGTAAAGAGACTTTTCTACCCATGATTATGTATATATTTTTATTTTCTAAACACAATTATTAATATGCCTATTTATTGTCACTATTTATTTGTTTCAACATATCCAGTGCATCATATATATGCTTTGTTTTTGTAATAGTCTGCATGTGTGGCTATATGTAATGCTGAAGACTATTTGAGTATTCAAAGTTTGTTAATACTAATATGAAAGATAGATGTGTGCATATCTGAATAAATTATTAAGTTTTTATAGACTTTAGAGATTATTAACCTTTTCTCTATTTTTACTGAACATGTTCATATGTGGCAGTAACTTGTTCTCAAACTACTAATTTATATGATATTTTGTTGAATTTATGTTGTTTTATTGAGAAAGCTGTACTAAATAATTCTGTTCACTTTTAGAATTACTTTACAACTAAAAAGTCAATAATATTTAAATTTAAAGTTATAACAATGAGATAAGGCCTGCCTTCCAAGATGCTGATTGGTTATTTCTCATTCTCTACATAAGGGAACGTTTGTCAATGGTTTTAACAATCTTAAGATTTTCAAAATGAAAATGTGTATTTTAGAATCTTTTTTACAAAATATATGTGCAAGAATGTTTCATATTTTTATTAGAAATTATTTACTTTTATATGAAAGCAATGACATATTACTCAATTTTGAAATTGTTTGAGAAAAGTATCTTTTATGTTGTCTGCTATAGATTATTTTTGTTGATTATAAATAGAAATTTATTTTTTAAAAAACTTTCATTTACTTTAATAATCTGACAAATTATTAATTTGCTTTTTAGAAACTAAACTAATTCAAGTATCATTTTAAAAGACAAATATGTTTTTACTACTGATTCTGTAATTGACCAATCAAAAATTTAGAATTTTAATTTACTTAGCCAATAGGAATATTTGCAGTTAAATTATGTGTGGATGGAGTAATAGTACTAAAAATAAAATTTAAGAGAACTGTAGTATTTAAATTATCAGTTGTTATATAGACTATATACTTATTTAAAAGAGTTAATTAATAGTCAATCTCTGTTCTGTTTGAAAAAACTCTGGTATTTAACTCTACCACTGAAGTGTAACTTTGTTAATTGTTAATAAATATTGTTTTGTCAATTGTTATATTTGAATAGCATTTTGTTTACTGTTATCTGCTCTACCAATTGTTATTTTGCTATGAATCTCTGTTCACCAACATCTAGAAGTGATTTTAGATATATAAGTGATGGTGCAGCTGTAATAGGCATTTTTACTTAGTATCTTCATTAGTAAATTATAAATTTTCTAGACTTGAGGTCTAGTGCTGCTCTGTAATAATGGCTGCTAGATATATATATAAAGTTACCTTGACAACAGTTTGAAGATGTTGATTGTTATTGATATTGGGATTGTCTACATGTTGACTGGTTTTTAATGATATAATTTAAAATCATTCAACATTTAGACAATTCCAATATCAATAACAATCAACAATTTCAGACTGTTGTCAAGGCAACTTCTTTTTAACAATAAAAGTGGGATCCCTTTGTGTATGTATATATATATATATATTGAAGCAGATCTGATGCTCAAATCCTGCTTCACAGCCCACATCCAATCTCTTACCATCTAACTGTATTCAAACCCACCTTTATGCACGTATATACATAGCTAATAATAAATATATTTCTTTTGGTTAGTATTATAAACATAAATAATGTAAACACATGTATTTTAATTTAAAAATATTTTATTTCATAATAATATTCTCATGCATATACGGGCGTAAATAATAAATATCTATATATTTCAGTGTAGGAGATTGCGAATGTATTAATAGTTACATTATATATATAAGGTATTATATATGAAACTTATTATTTTTTCATATATAATTTTGTAGCCAGAAATTATGCAATCTTGTTAAAAAGTCTCTCGGAAAACAATTACCAGGACGATCCCTTAGATTAAAGTAAAAGATTATGAATTGGTAATAATAAAATAAACCCATTAGTGGAAATTGTCCACGCTAGCTTGTTTTAAAATCATAAGATATATTTTAAAACAATCACTCGAGAAACTGATAACAAACTTGCATTGTTTCAAACATCTTACTAGATAAGAGTATCCGGTCAAATTATTCCAGATGAAACTTAAGTGCTTAAACCGCCTCAGGTCCAGCAGTAGTTGCTAAGTTACAGCTTCAAAATAAAAGTATATATACTGCTGGATTTGAATCCACAGAGGGAGGAGACCATTAAATAACTATGTTGTTATACATATTCCATGCCAGTTTTAATTCTCACTCAATGTGTCATGAGTAGGAAATTTCGCCTTGTCCCTCCATTCTAATATGCTGTTCCCATGAACGAAGCTCTGCATCCCGTACTACTGAACTTTATGTATTTTCCAGTGAAAATGAAATGCTAATTCTCAAATAATAATGCTATCCTAGATCTAGTGAAACAATACCGATGGACTGACTCCTAGTGAAATTGCTCTTCTAAATAAGCAAGGTAGAAGAACTTTAACTGCTTGCAATTCTTAAATCCTGCCTTCTCTGTACTATTTATATTTTAATCACCTATTTTAAATGTCTTCAAAATATGTATTCGTATAACTCTATATAACTAATCTATATTAAGCCTCCTATATAATGTTTTTTTCTTTTCTTTTATTTCCAAGTGGCAAACAATTTTCATTTACATTTATGTATGTATATTTTAAAATAAATGCCAATAGTATTCTAAAATCGCCAGCATATAATTCATTTTCGTTTCCCCACCCATCATTTACTGGGTAAATAATTTATAATTTGATCAAAACAAGTCTTATTCGACTTGCCCAGGTGCTGGCGATTTTAGATAAATAAACTAATTATATTTTTCATGTTTACTGTAGAAAAACAGATTTGACATCTGTTTTTCACATTCTCCTTCCTAAATAATGCGCTATCTTTTATTCTTAAATTATATTATATATGTAAACCCATCTTAGCTATTACCACCACCCACTTATTTTGTAATCATTTATATATTTTCACAAGGGCATTGATTAACCAAAATTGAGATTTATTAAATGTGTAAAAAGTAATGAATAATATTAAGTAACATAATGTAAGGAGGAGGGGGATCTTGAGATCTTAGTTTTATATTTAAGTATAATTATTACCCATGTTTGCTTAATGAAGTCATATCATTATGCCGAATATTTCATAATTTGTGGGCAATAAATATGTTTCGATAATCTTTAATCTTTAGAATTATATTTATATATTATATTATTAAGCAGTACGTGCATAAAGGCCATTTCATATATATATATTTGTGCTTCTTTCTCACATGGAGGTATTCGTGCAGTCGAGCCCCATCGTCGTTCTCAATGTTCTTAAACCAGGCTGTAAAACCACCCTGGGGACATCCTTGGTCTTATGTGCATGCTTTATACGGGGATCGCACTGGAAAATCCAGCCTGATAATGACATTGCCAACCACTCTTCATCATCCATGATTCACCTGTACTTCACTCCAGGGAATCTGGACTCTTTCGTTCGTCAAACCGACCCTGCCTACATTTGCAGAGGAAATCGGTCCATTTCGTTATTAAAAATTCATGAAGCACACTCCAGGATCCATAATTGGACCGATCCAATCAGCTGCCATGCATGCACCGCCTTTCAGTGTCTTATTAGTCACCCAGAAGTATTCATAAGCCGTAATGAAATGATTTCTTTAACAAACATATTTCCATTAGTTTAATATACATATTAATGCAATAGATTTAGTATCGTTTATATAATTATTCATCACCCATTCCATGCATTATCTATAACTCAAATTTATCATAATATTGAATGTAACCTGCTTATGAAATTATTATTGTTTAAATTAAGTAAATGCTATTCATCTCTGGGGGTGTAATAATATTCCAGTAATGTATCCTAATAGTGCTAATTCATTAAATCACACATATATATTATTGGCATAGCCGCAATTATAATGTTATTGTTAAATATGAATCAAACACATATATATAATACGTATGAGGCTCTTGTCAGGTAAATAACACGACATAATTTTGTTATTAATAAATCTTAAATATATATATCAAACTCGAACCATTGCTTTCTTTTAGTTAAGATAATATATTAAGTTATTACTTATGCTAAATATGACTAGATGATCTCCGCTCAATACATAATTAATATGCTAGGTCATGAGCCTTTATTGCTCATAAAATATAACTAGTTATTAAGTTAATCTATCCTAAGTTTAGCCTAGAGTCTTTTGTGTCTCCGATGATCGATGCTGGTGGGTGAGAAGTAAATTAATCGATGTCATCGGGATTGTTGCTCATAATGTTATGGATCTGGGAAATAGGCAAATAGGGCAGAATTCATGAGTGTTCCTGACCTGTGTATCTTGTGCATGATTGGATTCGAGGTACTTTTGCCTAGATGCTAGATCTTGTTACGTGAACATACAAATCCGACCGGCACAATATATATATATATATATGCACACACACACAACAGATCTAATATTAAATTGTCAAATTTGAAAAATTTCTTCATTAAAGGCAGAATAATTTAAATTTAATTTATTGCAATTAAGTATTATTATAGGTAATAAGGTGTAGCTAAGTATAGCCACATTGTTTTTGTTTTACTATGTCAGTTTAAAATCAAGTGTCAGGGTGGTAATAATTATAACCAGTAGAAGGCAATGCAAACTGAGTGTCAAGTTCAAAATAAAGTATTGTAGGTTATAATGAAAATTTTATCCAGACAAAATGATAAGAAAACAAAGGCTAATGATGATGACAATTAAGAGATTCCATGTTCACAATAAAAGATCCAACGCAAATATGAATATTTGATATTTAGGATATATGTCCATAATTAATATATATATATATAATATTTTAATAGTTAAATATTTCAAATACATATTTGATATTTAGGATATATGTCCATAATTAATATATATATATATAATATTTTAATAGTTAAATATTTCAAATACATATTGCTTAATGGCATCCAGCTTGAAGAGAAGGTGTTCACCATCTTATCAATGAAAATTTCTTTAACATAAGTTAGAAAAGAGCAAATGGTTATTATAATATATGTGAGAGGGGAGGTTTGATACATGTCAAACTTCAGAAGGTCACTTGGCATGAAGTTTTAGCTAATGTAAAGTTTATCTTCAAAGTTTAATTCACAGAATCCAATTTTAAATTTCCACATTTGCTTCAAATTTATTGGAAATATGTTTGCATATTTTCTTTATATATATATATATTTTATATTGGTTGAAAATGTGATATATGCCTATATAAAATAAAATATTTGTTAATAATTGAAAATTACTATTTTCTAACTTATTTATTATCAGAAATAAAATAATTTTATAATAATTATTATATCTTATAACAATTGGATAACAAAAATTAGTTAATTTCAAATACTATTCTCATTAGAATAAAATAATTTACAATTTTATTATTTCGAACAGAAATAGAAAATAACGTTGATAAACATTATAATTGAGACAAGTTAGTCTACTGAATATGCAAGTAATAATAAATAAATAAAAAAACACAGACTATTTTATTTTACTCATATATGTTATTTTAGATTTCTGCCTGGTTTAAAATATTTAATAAATTAGATAAAACATCATTCCAAAAGGTACAGTATTTTGTTCTTAAAGACGTCTCTACTGAGAATTTTCTACAAGAAGAAATTTCAAGGTAATTACTATGAGATTTGCGATATTTTGGCCAAGCTGGAAGACCAGGACTCAGTCTTTTATGCACTGGATCCCTTAAATAAAATGGCTTGAGTAAATTAAATTTTATATAAAACAATTATAATAAATTAAATAATATAACACTTAAACTTTTATAAACATTAGTCTATAATAAAAATAGCTTTATTTTTTGTAATTAAAATGTTAAAATCAAAAACTTACCCATATTTGGCAAAATTACTCCAATATTTCATTATAGTAATAGATAATTTTCTTTCTTCATCACTGTAACCTAATGTCCTATTCAATGGCATGCCAAAAATCCACTATAATATATATTGATAAATAATTAGACTTCATATGAATATGCAATAAAATTTAATAATTTAATTTATGGTTAATTTAACTTACCCATCTACAAAAAAGTTTATGGTCTTTTAAGTGTCAACTGCTGGATCATGATTCTGTCACAACGGACATTGTCAGCAAACAGGAAATTGTGACTCCATCAAACATAACAATGCAATTTCTATTTAAAGATCATTTGCTATGTTCAAAATGTAATTATAGTGTGAACGTAAATTTAATGCAAAGTCTTATTTGTATTCGTTTAATGTTGATAGACAAGGCAGAGTTTTTTAATTAAACTCATTTTAAATAATTTTGTTCTTACATAAGCATATAAATATGCAGTTTTAGTTAAATGGTATGTAAATATCTATTCTATATCTATAAAATAAGCAAACCGGAAGTAATATCAAATGATGTTTATTAAAAATCTCGGCTGTAAATTGTTAATATGAAACTAAAATAAATAAAAAAGAACTGTTATTAAAAATCTGGAAGAGTATCAGAAGTAAAAACTACAGTATTCTGAAAAAGTATTAGTAATTATTTATTTAATAATAAATTTGCTCTGGTGCAATTAAATATATATTGAAGAAAAATGTTGCATTTTATAAAATTTATTCAACTGAGAAAAATAAAACTTGAATTCCTCTTCGTGACATATAATACTTTATGAACATTTTTGGCAACTCTTTTATAAAATTCTGATTTTTAACATTTCTGAATTAAGTGTGGGTGAAGTAAAACTTTTAAGTAGAAACACAGCATTTGTAGAAAAAAAACTATTAATAATTACTTATTTAACAGTAAATTTGCTCTGACTCAATGAATATAAGAATAAGATGTTGTGTGTGTGTGTGTGTGTTAAATACATGTTATATATATAAAGAATAAAATCATAACCAGCATTTTATTATTATTATTTTGTCTTTGGGTAAGAATGGTGGAATTTAGTCAGCATTGAAGGAGTGTGGGGGGGGGGGGACTTTTTAATGGAATAATAATAAATATAAATATGCCATCTATTTTTTAAAAAATGTGATTTTTCAAATGATAATGTTTATTTCTAAAAAAATTATTCAAATTTGATATTATGTTGAATGTTATGATAGTCTTTAAATACAAATTTTCACTCCTGTTTGATAGAGTATTAACTAATTTACATATGGCTGATGATATTGATTATGCCAGAAACGTATGTCCAGCAGAGATAGTGAGTTTTTCTAATCAAACATTGCCATTTGAAAAATTGTAAAAAAATTTCTATAGATAGTGTAAGTTAAATTATCATTGTAAAATATTGTTAAATATTTATGTGATGTTTAATTAATAACATATTTAAATATTTATTTAAAATAATATTATTTAAATATTAGTTTAATTTGGAATCCCTTTTTTGTTTCTTAACTTTAAGCTGATAAAAAGACTTAATTTAAATTATAATTTAATTTACAAACAAGTATTGACAGCATATTGGACATTGTGATAATCTTTAAATAGAAAAATGTTATTTTGTTTTATAAGTTATCAAATAGTTTCTAGGCTGATGATGTTGTCAGTTATGACAAAAACATATCCCCAGTGCAGATTACAGATTAGTTTACTTTTGCATCAAATATTGCCATTGAAAGATTATAAAAAAATGTTTACAGCTGGAAAAATTAAAATAAGTTTATTTTATATATATATAATATTAATTTTGATGCCTGTATTCCTTCAAAATATATGTAAAATTCAACTTGATATAACTTATTCTGTTAGAAGTACTTTTGATTATATTCCTTTTAGTCATTGTCAACTATATAACAATATAATGTTGAATAATCAAAATGAGACATTATTTTATAACTCCCATAATTCTATTCAACTCTCCCACAATTGTGGAAGAACTGAATAGAATTATGGAAGTTATTAAATAATGTCTCACTTTAATTATTCAATGTTATATCATTAATTAAATCAAGATATTTATATATATATACAAAATTTTATCTACAAATGTCAAATTATGAATACTCATATTTTGACACCATCCTCTTTATATAAATACATTAATAATCATTATCAATTATTTATTAGATTATCACATACTATTCCAACTCAGACATAATTTATCATCTACCAATACAAACTCACTCTATTCTCCTTTTCCAATTTTTTCTTCACCTTCATACTTAAAGAAGATTTCAATTCTTATAATAATATCTAAGAATATGTAAATGATGATCAAGCATGCTTCCAACTTTTAGAATGGTTGTATTTAAACAACATGTATTTGCTTTACAATAGGAGATGATTCATTCAGGCAGATGGAGAATAGAAATATCTCCTGGTTTATGGTTTGCTTTGACAAAAAGTGTTTTACTATTATTTGCTAATCTACTGATATTGGAACACTTCCCATACTTAATATAAAAGTCTAATAATTCTTTAAAACCATAATCCCTATGGATGAAAGTTATCTTATTCCAGGATGGAATTTAAAAAAAGATAAGTGAAATTGATATATTGAATATTTTAAAAAGAATGTTAGTAAAATGTTTTCAATTTCCTCATGTTGATACATTTAACAAATTCATCATAACAGCTGTTAGAGAGTTCATCCCTTGTGGATATTAAAAGCATTCTTTCCAAATTGGAGTAAAATAAGCAGTGATGTTAAAAGAGAAAAGTAGAGAGAGACCCAAGAAAAAATGAAACTTTACAGGATCTAATCATAATGTTTAATCACTGCTATAAAAGCTTGGTTGGTTTCAAGCATCTAAAAAAATACTGTTGTTACTGCTAATGAAACTCCCATTCTTATATGCCATACAAGATTGATAGAGTAGGAAAAAGATCATTAGAATAGTACTGCAAGCTTCTGTTTCAAAGTGTTTTACTAATGTCAATCTGACAAAATGTATAGACATTAGTAAAATTAATGGTTTGGATTTCTTCAACTGGGAAAGGTCTTAGAGACAGATAGCATACTTCCACAATTTCCAAAAACTTTTAGAACTTATAGATAAAAAAAAATGGTTGGCAATATTACTCAGTAACATTATGTACAAAAACTTCCAAAAATTTGGCATAAAAGTGAAACTATAAGAATTACAAGATTAAATAAACTCAACAATAATTTCAAAAAATTATTATTCAATATCATTATTATATGTTTCATACAAACTTTTTGAAAAAATTATATTAATGAGAATTTTTCCAATTAGAGCAGGTTTGGTTTAAACCAGGAAGAAGTTACTAAGAACAGGTGTTTTCTATAATGACACTTTCAAATCCCAGATTATGATTCTGCTTGGGAAAATAGTCTTCTAAGTTTTTAAAATTCTTAAATGCAGGAAACTCATTAATTTACCTGGCAAAATGTTGTCCAATACAAAAATTTAAATGACACTAATGATAACCTTAATAGGTACTACAAAATTTTGCAGAACCATATTTCTCATGGTTGTGTTTTCTCACCTACTTTATTTAATATATTCATTAGTCATATCCAAAAATATGCTGACATTGCTTTGACTTTTCAAAAAAAAAAAATTCCTAAAATAGAAATCTTTTAATAAGAATATGAAAATATTGGAAATCTTTTTCACAGATTGAGGTCTTATTCCTAATCTAGTAAAGACGATGTACTCAACTTTTTATCTAAATAACATACAACCAGTTCATATTCTGAATCTTTTGCAATAATAGACTGGAACACAATCCTAATTCATGCTAATCAAAATGTCTTTGGATTGTAGCCTAACTTATTTTCTTCATTTAGTCAAAGATTAGATTAAAATTAATTTATAGAAATAATTTCCATGAAAAGTTATCTGAAACCACCTGGCATTATAAAAGCAAATAATTTCAGAACAGCTGCCAGCATGTTCTGTCAGTGAATAATGTATATCTGTTTGGAGAAAAAACTTCATACTTAACTTATAAGAAGAGAAATAGCTTCATAGAAAATGCCTAAAAATCTTTTAAGCAGATTACACTTGTCAATAACTCACTCAAGGCATACTATCATTACCGAAGACTCATCTCAAATCAAGATTTCCTTTTGAGTTACTCAACCAAGAATTTAGTACTGAAGGATTATAAAGCTAACCATGGAATTATTATAATATTCCAACAATTTTCTTTTCCAGATTCAGCAATAAAACCTGATGGATTTGATTTTCTTGGACACATCTCTAATCTCATCAACAGATTTAGAAGAATCCATGGTTATTGCAGTCATTTTCTTTATAAAATGTGGGCAAACATGAATTGTGATCGACATAGTTAATGACTACCAAATATATGAATACAGTGGTAGAGTTATAAGATCTAATAAAGCTACAAATAATTCTATCTTCTAATTGGAATCTTTACAGATTCCTTCATGTCTTTGTGATATTTTATTAATAGTTAAGCTGTTAAAAAAAACCATATGCTAAATAAATACATAATAAAAACATATATCATTAATCTATTTTATCCTTTTTGTGTGTGTATATATATATATATATTGTACCGGTCCGAAGTTTCTACCCAGGTCTTATATACATTTGATCTACATACGCACTGAGCATGAAATGAAATGACGTATGCTGGTAAGTGAAAAATTGATAATAATTCCCCCTAAATATTTTTGGATAAATATGAAGAAAATATCTCAAAAGAATTATTAGAGGAAGGAAATTCAACCTAAAATTAGCTCATTATATGATTTCTTTCTATCTCAGGTTAATAAGTGGGTCAGTACTTTGATTATAGTTATATGCTAATGAATAAATAATTCATCAAACTAAGTAAGTGAAATGGCAAACGATTTAAATGTAAAATCTACTATTTATTATCCCCCTTTTATATTATCTCCTTCCACCAATTACATATAAAAAAATAATTTAATATAGTTGATATTTTAAATAATAAAAAAAATTAATATTAATGTGAAGTTGATTGATTAAATTGAATATTTATTTACAGAAAACAAATGCACATATAAAAAAAATATTTTAAAAAGATCGGATAATGGGTGTGGTCTATACTCCCTCTTCACTTTAAAATAATAAATTAAGAAATCAAGTGTATGCAACAAATACATTTAAAAAGAAAGATAATCTGATAGTTTACATGCATGTCTAATGGCTATTCCTATGATTTATAAATATTAATATTATGGGTACATCAATATTTTTGGGCTCAATTATATTTATATATGATAGGCATCTATGTCACTACTTTGGACACATAAAATGATGCTTAATGAGTACAGCCATAGAGGTGTCACTGTAGAAGTTTAAAGATTAGGAAATAGAGACTGCACATATCAGATCTAAGTCAGACATGCATGTAAATACCAGCACATATTATAAAATTTAAATAAAAGGGTTAATATTGATAAGATACAAGTAGGTGAAGACAAATTAATTATTTATAAAAAACACAAAATTAATATTATAAAAGAAATATATGCACTCATCTGAACTTCAAAATTCCCTTAAGTTTGACTTCAAAATGGACCACACAACTACTCAATAGAGTGTATATGCTTCCTTTCACCAATGTACATGTTAGAGTCTTTCTTCCATCAGTGTATGCTGCTTCTCCTAATGCATTTCCAGGCTTCGGGAATGAATGGGTGGTGTACTACTGCTAGAAGTATACTCCATGATTTTCTGGTAAACTTGAACAAGCATTAAGACCATCTCTATCTATTATAGGTTCTAGGATCTATGGTTATAATTTTCACATAGATATATTTTTCACATCACACTTTACCATAAAACTCGGCTTTACTTAGAATTGCTTACGATTGTAGATTGCACTTAGCAAGTTGGTCAAATATGACTTCAATTTTTCTAATATGATTTTTAACGGAGAGATGATTCATAAACCATTTAAGAGCTCTGCAAACTTTTGCTTTGTGGCTAATAATGGCTTCATTCTCCTGGAAGTCTATAGCTGCAATCAGAACAGAAATGGTTATTCTCTATTTCTTTCTTTTTACTTCCAGTAGCTTTTCTAAGATTTTTTAACAGCACCACTATGTCCAAATAATTAGTTTTTAAATCTCATTTCTTCTTTTTTTCTGCTCTCATCTGATTACTTAGACAAGCTGGAGACAACTCTTATTTTCAGCAAACATCTACCATCTGATTACTTGGATGAGCTAATGACAACTTTTATTTTCAGCAAACATCTATCATCTGATTACTTGGACAAGCTAGGAACAACTTTTATTTTTTGCAAACTTCTACCATTCAATTACTTGGACAAGCTAGGAACAATTTTTATTTTCAGCAAACATCTACCATCTGATTACTTTGACAAACTATGAACAACTGACATCAATGCACTAGTAGGTAGCACATATAGTCCCCTTATCAGTCTAATTTTAATACCCCCCTATGAGCTATTGCATCAGCCAATAATTCAATTATACTTTTCATATACTTTATGTACACTCTTTTACTTTTTGTCTCAAAGTATACCTTTTCTAATATTGAAATTGTATAGTTTCCATTTTGGCTAATTAAATCACCCATTATGCTTTCATTCTTTAGATAAAATCAACTTTTTGATTTTATCTTTACAAATGATCAAAAAGAACAAATTTATTTTAATACAAAACATTTTCTTTCCCTCTTTTGTTTAGCTGAGAGGTCAGCGCAGTCATCTTGCAAGCAAGTAGTTGGTTGCAGACGGTTGTGGGTTTGCCTCCTGGTTGATGCTATGACATATGAAAAAAGTTTTTTTCTTTATAAATTAATATTTAAAAAAATCTCATTATAATAAATACAAAATTTAAATTCTATTTAAAACATTTTTTTAAAAATAATGAAAAAAATACATTTATGTATCATGTATCAGAACATTACAAGTGATAATATAACTTAAATACAAAAAAGTGTTTCAACATGTAAACAAAGTTTATCTTTTTATATAGTTTTGCTGTGTGAATAAAATTTATCAATACATATAATACATACACTTGTACTGTGGGTGTAAATAGGAATATAGTATAGACCAAACCCAATTATTTATGTAACATATATAAATTTTTTCCATACGTATCTAAATTACAATCTATTTGATCCAAGAAAATTATATAATTTTAATACGATAAAGATTAGCTGTGCTGAATCCTCAGCAACAGCCATTTTGTGCATGGACATTTTATATGGTTTGGCACAATATGCCAATTACTGATGAGACTGTTAAAAGGAGATTACTCTTTTTAATGGTCTTATTTAATTATTTTAATATCTTATTTAACTATTTATATTCTAACTTTTAATGTTTCTACACCAATTTTGAATTAACCACTATATTTTCATATGGTTTTAGAGCCCATGCATTATATGTGCCCTTAATTCCTTGTTCTGTCCTCACCCAAAAAGCATTATCCCCACAACAATCCACAATTTCGAAAGGGTCTTCATAGAGATTACAGAATTTTCTGAATTTGAATTTCCCCAGATCACTTACATGGGGCATCCTAACTATGACCTTCCCCCACTTGGAATCTATGTTCCTTTCCTTCTTTATGCCTAATGCTCATTTGTTGCATTTGGGCTCTGGCTTTTCTCATCCATATTCCGGTCAATGGCTCCTTCTCAGCTCCCTGGAAAATTGGTCTTGAATAATTTTGAAATATGTTTTTCAAAATGTAATCACATTGGGGTGAACACTGGGTTCTTTTAGAGACCAGTTAATATAATTTAGTGCCTGTGGCAATTCTTTAACTGACCCCCTATGGTTTGTTGCCAAAAAAATATGAGTCTGTCCAACTCCTGCATGACTCATTCACAGGGATTACTCTGGGGGTTTCAGATTGATATTAACAGATTCTTGATACCTCATTTAGTCACCCACTGGTTCCATTCTTCAGACATAAAAGGGGTTCCATGACCTGAAAGTATGGCTTTTGGCTTCCCTATTTTTGGGAAATGTAAGGTGTCTAGTACTTTTAGTAACTTCTCGAGTTGTAGTGCATGATAGATGGTAAGCAGCCACCCATTTTGAAAACAAATTATGTGATGAAAAGGTATTTTTTGTTAAATGGTAGCAATAGGCCATAAAAATCTATAGCCATAATTTCATTTGGGTCATCAGGTATGATAGATTTCATCAGGCTGGCATATCCTTGATTCTGCAGTTTTGTATACTGATATGTTTCACACTGATTCAGTACAGTGCTGATATCCCGATGCATCCCTGGGTAGTAAAATCACTGTTTCAGGCAAAACTTGGTTTTTGGTGTTCCTTAGTGACCATACAACCAGCATATGTAGCTGACAAGGGATCATCTCATTATGGAAGGTATCATCACCTTCCATTCATCTGTCTTTTTGCAGTTGATAATATAATACCCCTCCTTCAACTTTATATGTATTCTTTTTCTCTCTCAAAACAGTACGTTCACCTTGAGATTTCCCCCAACATTCTGCCAAATGCAATTTAGATTGTTGTCCTCTTCCTGCCTCTTAGCTAGTTGGTTTAATTCTTTTTTCATAGCTTCATCTTTTTTATTTAGCATTATACTTGCTATATATGTTTGCTCTAGACAGATGTTGAGGGGTTTGTGTGGGAGCAGGATGATGACTCCACCAGACCAATCTTCTATTAGTGAGATAGTTGTGGTTTAGAAACTCTAGACTTTTATAATCTGTTATCATCACCACTTAAGAGTGTAACAACATGGGGCAAAACTTTTGAAAAGCCTGTACAATGGCAAGGGCCTCTTTTTCAGTGATGGTATAATTGCATTCAGGTCCCTTTAGTAAGTGGCTTATAAAATATAACACCCCTACCCATCCATCTGGTTCAATTTGGGACAATGACCCCTAGCATTATCTGCTGCTATCTGTATGTAATATGGAAGGTTTATCAAAGTCTGGGTAATCCAACACTACCTGCTTTAAGAAACTTTGTTTTACTTAGTTAAAAGCTTTTTCCTGCTCTGCAATCCATTTCCATCAGACGTCTTTTCTGATCATCCTGAGTAATGGTTCTATTTGACCAGCAAAATTCTCACAAAATTGGTTATAAAAATTACAAAGTCCCGAATGACTGGATATGTTTCTTCATTTGAGGTCTAGGAAAGTCTGAAATTGCTGTTATTTTGAAATTGCTGTTATTTTAAGTGTTTATTTGCATATATGTATGATTTTAATTTATATCAACTTGTTAATAAATTTTGAATTAATTTAAAACAATAAACTTGTTTGGTTGTCATTCAATTTTAGAATGTAAATGTATTAGTTAATCATACTTGGATAAGATATTCACTAATTGATTATACCACATAATTCATTAGAAGCAGTTATAAAAATAATTTGGAAATCAAAAACACAGGATAGGTAAAAAAAGTGTAATTACATATTTTTGTATTAAATTTAATGCTTATTATCTTACTAGATATAGATTTTATTCAGTAATAAATTATCTAATTTGATATTCTTAAATATTTAATAAATAATCAGAAGCTTATTGTAATTATTTTGTTAGTAACAAGTAATAGATATTCTAAAATAAAAATTATATATGAATTGATTTGATTGATAAAGGTGAAAATATAATATTTATTAAAAATGACTAAAGCTATTTGCAATAAAATATTCCCATATTTTATTTTAGGTCAATATTGATTACAATAAATATTATATTGTTAGTATCTAGCCATGAAGATCATAATCTTATCCAGTTATAAAGCTGGTAATAGTAATATATTTTATTCTATTACAAATTAGAGTGATTTCCTTTAATTATATTTAAAGTTTGTGAGTGTTGAATTGTAAATTTAGTTTAAGTATTAAATTTTAATATTAATATTTAACTATAATAAATCTAGCAATCTTTCATATATTTTGACAGTTATAGTTTAAAGATTTAATAACTTAGTTTTAATAAACTGAAAAATAATTGCATGTGATTTGTCAATTATTGGAATAAGCCTTAAATAGGAATCTATCATTTATTTTATATATTACTATGATTGGATATTGAAAATCTTAAAGTTATTTAATAGAATGATTTTATTTTATGATATATTAAATTGGTGAAAATTGGAAAGATACATTGGGTAATTGATTTTGTATTATTTTAAGTATTTAATCTTATTATAATTGACTTAGTTAATAAGAGCATATTGATATTAGTGAAATATCAGGGCTGAGTTGGCAGTACTATTATTTTATTTAGTTGTAAGTAAAAATCAATTATGGAATTATATATTTTGTTGAATATCATATTAAGATTATTATTTCATCAATCTAATAATCATTTTGCTTAAATGAAATAGAAATAATGTTTGACTTTTGGTAAAAGTTTGCATTATCATAAACAGTGTGTTGATTCATAAAGAATATTAAAGTTTATGTAATTCTTTGTCATTATTTTTATTCTATTATAAGACATCTATATTATAGGCATATACTGTTCTTTATAAGACAGTGATATTTAGTTTTATTGCTTTATCTTTAATCTATTGTGAATAATGAATATATTTTAGGGTAGTTTGAAGTAATGCTTTATTTGTTTTCTATTCATTCTAAATGCTATTGGAATTTATGAGGTTATAATAAAAATGATTATCAGTGTTCTATTAACTTAAGTGTTAGATTATTATCCATTGATTGATATTCACTTTAGTTTAATTTATTTTTTTAATTTTGTTACAAATGATGCTACAATTCATGGGCATTATTAAATTAGGATTGTTCTTCCTTAGTTTATATTATTTTTATTCTGTTACAAATAGTGACCAATAAGTAGGTTATGACTGCAGGATGCAGCATGGTTCATATATTTAATGTTATATATATATATATATATATATATATATATATATATATATATATATATATATATATATATATATATATATATATATATGATCACTAGATGGAGCTTTACCAATAGCTCCTAACAAGCTTTATTTACATAAACACTGAGAGAGATAGAATTCAATATCTCTTTCATTGTCTCCCACGTCCAGACCATGGTTTCAAGCTAGTTGGCTCACATCAGTGAAGGGTTGGAAGACTAGAAACTACATCTAAATACTAACTCTAAAATCAGCATTTATCAAACATGTTTCTATCAGTTTGAAAGCATGAAATTTTTCAGACACGCAATGTCTTCAAATCCAGCTAAACAAACTAGATAGCTATATGAGTCTGAAATCAGTTCAGTTTCACCATATAGTAAAAACCTCTGCAATATATATCATTGCAAAAACCTTCAAGGGTACATTTATGATAAACAAAACAAGTTATAAATTTCGTAACTTGCTTTTAGCTTGCATTTTATTATCATTAGATGTAGCTTTACCAATAGCTCCTAACAATCTTTGTTTACATAAACACCGAGGGAGAATTTAATATCTCTTTCATTGTCTCTCACCTCAAGACTGTGGTTTCGAGCTAGTTGGCTCACATCAGTGAAGGGTTGGAACCTTAAAGGTTTTTGCAATGATATATATTGCAGAGGCTTTTACTAAATGGTGAAACTGAACTGATTTCAGACCCATATAGCTATCTAGTTTGTTTAGCTGGTTTGAAGATATTACGTGTCTGAAAAATTTCATGCTTTCAAACTGATAGAAACATGTTTGATAAATGCTGATTTTAGAGTTAGTATTTAGATCTAGTTTATAGTCTTCCAACCCTTCACTGATGTGAGCCAACTAGCTCGAAACCATGGTCTGGAGGTGGGAGACAACAAAAGAGATATTGAATTTCTGAAAAATTTCATGCTTTCAAACTGATAGAAACATGTTTGATAAATGCTGATTTTAGCATTAGTATTTAGATCTAGTTTATAGTCTTCCAACCTTTCACTGATGTGAGCCAACTAGCTCGAAACCATGGTCTGGAGGTGGGAGACAACAAAAGAGATATTGAATTCTTTCTCTCTCAGTGTTTATGTAAACAAAGCTTATTAGGAGCTATTGGTAACGCTACATCTAGTGATCATAAAATGCAAGCTAAAAGCAAGTTACGAAATTTATAACTGCATTGCTTAATCAACAACTCAAAAGAAAAACTGTCTTCTGAGCTTCACTCTCAGATTGTTTACAAAATTAAATGTGAAACTTATCCACCCACTTAGCTCAACATAAATACCTTTACAACTGAGCTAAAACTCATACTGATGCGTAGTTTATCTTTTTTGACCATGTCTCTAAATTCAGTCATAGTTTTGAGCTTACATCATTTAGCATAGTCTGCACTAAGTGTAATGATGCCAAGCATAAACTCAAGGAAGCTTGGCACATCTCTAGAGATAAACATGCCATCAATTGAAAAGAATCATGCATTCCTTTCTCCAAGAAATGGTCCCCTCCAACCATTTAATTTACAATTCCAAACAATATGCAAATTATTTCACTTGTTTTTGAATTACTTAATATACCCTCCTACTTCTGTTACATTCATTGCTAAGTCTATGACTGAATCCAGTCCAAAGCATGCTCGGAATTTCACAATTGTCTGCAAGACTAAAGTTTTGCTCTCAATACATCGTTTGTATTTTTAGGTCATAAAGTGGCTGTCACATTTTATGCTATCAATTGTAATAAAAAAAAGAGGACTTGTAAACAAATTTAGGGAAAAATAAAAGTAAATTAGTTAAGAAATGCCTACATGCTGTTTTTCCAAATGCAATGGAATAATGTTTGAATAAATTATATTACCGCTGTGAGATGATAAACACTTTAGAGAAGAGAACGAATACTAAAACAAATAAGCAATTTCACATTGCACAAATCATGATTTTTAGACTGATAAAAGGGGTAATTTTTCAATTGATTTGTAAAGTTCTTAAGTGGAAACTAATTCAGACAATAATAACTAATGAGAATAAAATACATTCCATTGCAAATATAAACAATAGTTACATTAATTTAATTTTTTATTTCCACAGAGGTAAATATATTGAGCAATCATTGTTACTAATTTTGAAAAAAAAAAAAAAATCTATATGTAAATAATTCTTCAATCTTACAGATTTAAAAATCACTATAAAATTATTGTCACGTGATAGTCACTTCACATAAGATAATTCTGAAACAAATAAACAATCTCATGAGTCTGTAAATTTAAAGAATTATTTACATAATGATTTCACATTCTTCAAGGTAAGTAAAAACGATTGCCTGATGCATGTTTTGTGGGAATGAAATAAAACTCTATTAATTTGAGTGATGTTTTTTTTATATTTTCAAGAGAATTTAATTGGTTAATACTTAAAATTTTACAGACTGATTGAAAAATCCAAATTTGGCATTAACTTTCTGAGTTAATGTTGATTTGTTATTTCCGCATTTTTTACATATTTGTTTATCATCTGACCTTAATTTATTAGCTTAGCTATATTTTAAATTTTCTATAAAGAGATTATGACTTATGCTTAAGAGAACCATGCATGAAACAGCCATTATCTAAGTCTTCAGATGTAATGTTAATCAGTATTGAAAACTTTGTCACTTAACAATTTATCTAATGGACATAAGTAGAAAAAGTATATTTAAATGTGTCACTAACCTTAAAAGCAAATTTAATTATAGTATTTTATATTACACATTTATTTTTTAGTTACTGATAATGATTAAACTGACAACTCTATACTATTCAGACTTCTTCATTCCAGATTTTTCATAGTATTGGTTATATCTCCAGATATATTATGTATTTCTAAAATGCTGAATCAAAGGTACAATATGTGAACAATAGCTTTTGTTCATATTGATCTGTGGTACAAGCTATGTTTCTGATGAAGTGCTATTTTCCGATCCTTAGTTTGAAACTTTCTATATTTCTACTAGTTTTTCTATTCTAACTCATAGACACAGAATGCTATTGCAAATGATAAAAATGAGATTAAAATGAGAATAGACCAGATTAACTAATCTCCATTTAACATATATATATATGCAAATTTATAAATATTTAAAAATACAGTATTTAAAAGCTTATAAAAAATATATGTATATATATATAAGAAAATTCAAGTTGTACATCATGTGATTTAACTTAATAAGCTTGTACTTTAAATGTAATAAAATGCGTGTGATTGAAACCGTTTGGGAATGGGGATAATTCTGATAAAGATTTTAAATGCTTTATATTCTTGTATTTATCATAAAAGCTTGTTTAGAGCTATTAGCATGCTCATTTTATTATATATACATAAAAAATTGCAAACATTTTGTCTTACATTTTAAGCACAGATGAAAATCAATACACATTACAGATAATCACACTGTTTTCCTTTTCTATGATTTTTTAATAGTTCTTACTGTTTATCAGTGATTGTGGAAATTATATTCTTCCTGTATATTTTTGCTATACTATGATATCTAACTTAAACAGATTGGTCACAATTTGGTCACAGTTTTAGAAATTGTAATTTTTATATATTTTATCTATACTTTAATAATTGATCTGAAGTGCTTTAATTATTAAAGTTTTCGAATATCTGGGTTTCAGTGTAATATTACTGCCTAACTTATATTAATATCTGCAATATTAATCTATATTTGAATTTACATTCATAATTTATTTATTTTTCATAACCTCTTCGTTATAAAAAAAATATTTAACTTACGTAAATATCAGCTGAATGAATAACTCCCATCCATTCTGGCCAGCTTTCTACAGATGATCGATATGTTAAATGGTATAAAAATACATCATTCCCAAATTCATTGGCATAATGGCTAAACTGAATTGCTGGACAAGTAAAAAACCGATCACTAAAGTACTCATTTAAATACTTGTAATTATTTGAATCTGATGAATTTTTCCAATCATAATACAAAAATCTTAAAACCTCTCTAATTTCTTGTGGATAAGCATATCCTAATTGATCGATTATGTGAAAATACTCCTCTGCTGATTTCTTATTAACCTCATCAGCTGATAATTTTGAAAATTGCAAAAGAAGAAGAGTTGCTTCATCTTTAGTGACCCCTAATAGTATATTTGCCTTTTTTAATTGCCCAGATTTTAATAAGTATAATGGAGCATCTGGTAAAAATTCACCATCAATCACTGGAAACCAAGAAGGCATTATATATCCATCCTGATAAAACTGTTTATTTAAAATTTCTTCCGAACTAATCAGTGAAAGGCAATCCAGCAATTTATCATCATCTGGACAATTGACATTTTGAATAAATTTTGAAAATCTACTTTGAACTATTTTAGGTGTCATGTATGCCCATAAGCTGACAGGTGATCCACTTTGTAAAATTCCACGTTTAAAAAGATTTTGACTTAATGGAGAAAGCAAATGAAGCCCTACAGATGCTGCTCCTGCGCTAACCCCAAAAAGAGTTACAGAATTTGGATCTCCTCCAAAGGCAGCGATATTTTCTTGAATCCACTTTAAAGCTTGCATTTGATCTTTTAAACCAAAATTTCCTATAAAAATAAACAAAACAAATTAAGAAAGTGTGATTAATTTAAATAAAATTATAATTCATTTGTTTGTAAATTAATAACTTATGATGAATATAACCATCTATTTCATCAGTAATGTTTATCTGTAGATTTGTCATGACTGGATTTTGCTTATCGTTATACATTGGACTATCTAAATAAATTTTATCAAAAAATGTATTTGTATATATATATATCGTGCCCTTTTTTATAGGTCAGAATCAGCTCATCACAGTAAATTATTAAAAAAATTTAAATTTAGAATATGTTCTCTTGATGTGTTAGTTATATTTTGTTAATAATAGCTTAAAGTACAATGTAAAGCTAAATGAAATTACGTAATGCATAAAATTATAATGAATGACTTTAAAATAGTTAAATAAAGCTAAAAATATTTATTACATATGGTTGCAAAAGCTGGCCATAATAAATAACTCAGCTATAAATATTTAAAAGTATGTTTAAAAAGTTCAATTTTAATAGTCTTAAACTTATAGTTAAATAAATGTTAAATTTAAAATTATAAATTATATTTAATAATTATAATTAATATCATATATTTTAAAATAAATTTTATAAGTAGTGAAAGTTATATTTAGTTCTATATTTTCTAAATTATTCTTCCAAATTTTATATAATTGTATTAATTTATTTAATACAATAAGTGTTGCAATTTAGTAATTATTCCCAGACAGAAAATCGGATCCTGTCTGTTTCAGCTATTAGTCATGTGACTTGTATAATAATAAGGTTATACACACATGCTTGCTAGTGTTGAGATTAGTAAAGGTCAAAATATTTTAAAATTGCATTATATATTGTATATAATTATTATCTATCACAAAAGCAAATATTAAATATTAAGTTAACTATCATATAAAATGTTTAAATAATGTAATAAAGATGAATACGGTTAATAAAACTTTAAATATTTTGTTTTAAAATAAACTAGATAAATTAAATATTAAGAGTGGGATAAAATTATTAAATATTGTCTTTAAAAAGTCTTTTTAGGTATTTAATTAATTTAGTAAAGTAATAATTGATTTGGAATTAATATTTTAAATAATATTTTAAAGTTATAATATGTCATATTTTTTTATTTTGAAATTTAGTAGTGTAAGATTGTAATATTATGCAAATTTGGTATCAAATGAAAAGTAAGAATCAACCAATAGAATGATGTATTTTCTAGGATATAAATACCGATTGCATGGGGGGTATCAGTGGTGATTAAAATGTGTTGGTGATCGATGTGATAGTAATTTTAAATTTTTATTATTTAGTCAATTTTTTAGTGCTCTCATACAATTTATTTGTAAAGCTAATAGGACATTTATTATAAGTATTTGCAAAGAGAGCATTGTAATAAAAATAGTTTAATAACTTCATTTTAATATGCATTGCTAATTTTTGAAGTTCTTACCAGGAATATTCATCAGAAACTTAATCTACTTCACAATAAAAATATGAAAATGCCGATAATTAAAATGTATGGAATGGAAATTTTAATGAGAAATATAATAATTGTGAACATAATATTGACAATATTAACCTTTTTAACTGTTTGACTCGTTCTTAATCGAGGCACTTTTTGATACATATTCGTTTTAATGGAAAGTAAATTTGACATCGTGTAAATTGCCTTAATTTTTTGACTACGTTATCCGGTTTTAACGTCATTTTTAGAACGCAAAAAGTTTTATAATATACTGCCATCTATTGAATTATTTTACAAGTAAAAAATCAATTAATTGATGATTTATGTCAAACAAAAACTAAGCACTGCCTTTTCACATCTTTTCTTGAATCCTCTTATTGGCTGTTTGAGAAATTTGTAAACAAAAGAAAATGGAAAAGCTCCGCCTTCTCATCATCCTCACTTCTTGAATCTTATTGGCTGTTAAAATTTTTATATGGCTGCAAAAAATTAAAAATTTCACGAACGCTTTTGTTTTTATTTTGAAAATGATAAACGAATATTTTAGAGCATTACAAAAATATTTTTTGATGAAATACAAATAAAATACAAATTATTTTCACCTATGTCAAAAAATAAATATTATTTTACAAAAATAGTTACGATTTTAGTAAGAATTATTTATTTATTGCAAAGTCGGGAAAAAAAAATGGTACCAGGGAAATTATGATTGCGTTGCTTTTCATGTCCAATCCGTATTGGAATATTTTTTGCAAAATTAAAAATCAAAAATTATTTTGAACAAACTTTCGTTTATTTTTATAATGTGAGAAATTACTAATATACTTTTTAAAAACGAAACTAAAGTGAATATATTTAAAAAAACGGTCAATAACTTTTGAAAAATTGATACATTATTTTGTGCATCGGCTAATTAAAAGCTTTGAGTGATACCACCTGCAGCGAATGAACAATTGGACAGTTAAAGGGTTAACACAGAGGACTATTCTAATGAATACATTATTTTTATGGACATTGTACAAGAAGCTTAATAGGAAAGCTATTTGCTGACTAAAAGTAAATTATGCATTATTTTATATAACAGCAAAATAGTATTGTCCAAGATTAATAAGTGATATGATAAGTATATTATATAATAATTTTATGGAAACAATGCTATAGGAATAAATGTTTTATCCTTTTTGAAGGAAACATTTAAAATATTTGCAAGAAATTATTTTTAAGTAAAGACCTAATGGAAATTGTTACAAAAGCGTAGGTTATATAAAAACTAAAAATAGGGTTATACACATTTTATAACTGAATTTTAAGACAAGAATGAAACACTTCAGAAAATAAAGTAATAAATAGCAATAAATTTTATTAAAGAAGAACCTACAGAGAAAAGAAATACATGAGTAAATAAAATATGGAATTATGGAAATATTTAATATTGCACAAAAAAGTTTATCCGGATAATTCGAGCTAAGCCAACGGAAAATGGTACATCATTATGCCAATATGGAATACTATAGTATAGAGGCTTCACAGAATTATTTTTAATATTATGATTTTATTATGGTTTTAATAATCATTGTTCTGGACAATAAAAACATGAACTATTTATTCTATAAACTCTTCCAGGATGGATTGATTATTATTTTATTTAATTTTCCAGATTTTAAAAGACGTCATATTATTTTTTATTATTCATTTTTTAAATATGAGATTTTCGTACTGGAAGTTTGTACAACACTTACTGCTGAAACATTTTGTCTTGTTCATCAATGTAGCAATGGGGGTGGTAGTAGAATTGCTCTTGAAGAGAACATTAAAAAAAAAACTCTTGAGAAAATAAAAAGCATTTTGAACTTTATAAAAAAAAAATTTTGTTTCAGCTGAAGATTAAGTAAATATAGTTTAACTCATTTATTAATTTTTTTAAAATGTAATTATTTTGGTTTATAAGAGTAGGAACATGAATATTAATTTATTGATAATATTAGTCTTATAGTAGAATAATTTAATAATTTAAATAAGAACATTTTAAATAAAAGTATAGATGATGTTTTCATGTATGCAATGTTGAATCTAATTGATGGAAAGAAGACTGCAAAGGTGATGACAAGTCGATATCACTTGGTAATAGTTAATGTATATTGATTTATTTTATTATGTATATTTTTGTTTTTCTTTTTTGCAGATTGCCTATGAATTATAATGTATGGAAGTTTAAATGTTGAATTATATGCAAACGCATTTTTTGTACAACACATTAAAATTATGGGGTGGGATTTATTTTGGGAAT